>OY882861.1:1620785-2008285 GCA_963693515.1 Pipistrellus nathusii | reverse complement strand
CCCGAAAGCCATGGTCACGGTGACCCGGGAGCGGGAGCGGGGGCCAATGTGAGGGAGCCGCCGGGATCGGGTCCTGCGTCACCGGAGTGTGCGGCCGAGGGGACGTGGAGCTGCTTTCATTCCCATTTTTTCTCCTCTTCCCCAAGATGACACTTCGCCCTGCGCCGCTGGGGAGGGCACGGAGGGCAGCTGAGGGCGCTCATTGGGGGACATTCGCGCTCTGCCGGGCACCAGCTCCGTGGGTGACGGATGTCTCCACCCTTCTTGTTTGTTTTACTGGTGGGTTAGTTACGGGTGATGCAAAGCACCGCCATGGACCCTCATCCGGGCAAGCAGGTGTTCCTGGGCTGCGGGGAGCCCCACCTACCGCACACTGGGTGCCCCGACCCCAACACTCCCACCTGCACACACTGAGCCCCAGCCCCACCCCCAACTGCACACACTGAGGCCCAGCCCCACCCCCACCTGCACACACTGAGGCCCAGCCCCACCCCCACCTGCACACACTGAGGTCCAGCCCCACCCCCACCTGCACACACTGAGCCCCCAACACTCCCACCTGCACACACTGAGCTCCCAACACCCCCACCTGCACACACTGAGCCCCAGCCCCACCCCCACCTGCACACACTGAGCCCCCAACACTCCTACCTGCACACACTGAGCCCCAGCCCCACCCCCACCTGCACACACTGAGCCCCAGCCCCACCCCCACCTGCACACACTGAGCCCCAGCCCCACCCCCACCTGCACACACTGAGCCCTCAGCCCCACCCCCACCTGCACACACTGAGCCCCCAACACTCCCACCTGCACACACTGAGCCCCAGCCCCACCCCCACCTGCACACACTGAGCCCCAGCCCCACCCCCACCTGCACACACTGAGCCCCAGCCCCACCCCGACCTGCACACACTGAGTCCCCAACACTCCTACCTGCACACACTGAGCCCCAGCCCCACCCCCAACTGCACACACTGAACCCCCACCCCACCCCCACCTGCACACACTGAGCCCCAGCCCCACCCCCACCTGCACACACTGAGTCCCCAGCCCCACCCCAACCTGCACACACTGAGCCCCCAACACTCCTACCTGCACACACTGAGCCCCAGCCCCACCCCCAACTGCACACACTGAACCCCCACCCCACCCCCACCTGCACACACTGAGCCCTCAGCCCCACCCCCACCTGCACACACTGAGCCCCAGCCCCACCCCCACTTGCACACACTGAGCCCCAGCCCCACCCCCACCTGCACACACTGAGCCCCAGCCCCACCCCCACCTGCACACACTGAGCCCCAGCCCCACCCCCACCTGCACACACTGAGCCCCCAACACTCCTACCTGCACACACTGAGCCCCAGCCCCACCCCCACCTGCACACACTGAGCCCCCAACACTCCTACCTGCACACACTGAGCCCCAGCCCCACCCCCAACTGCACACACTGAACCCCCACCCCACCCCCACCTGCACACACTGAGCCCTCAGCCCCACCCCCACTTGCACACACTGAGCCCTCAGCCCCACCCCCACCTGCACACACTGAGCCCCCAACACTCCTACCTGCACACACTGAGCCCCAGCCCCACCCCCACCTGCACACAATGAGCCCTCAGCCCCACCCCCACCTGCACACACTGAGCCCCCAGCCCCACCTGCACACACTGAGCCCCCAACACTCCCACCTGCACAAACTGAGCCCCAGCCCCACCCCCACCTGCACACACTGAGCCCCAGCCCCACCCCCACCTGCACACACTGAGCCCTCAGCCCCACCCCCACCTGCACACACTGAGCCCCAGCCCCACCCCCACCTGCACACATTGAGTCCCAGCCCCACCCCCACCTGCACACACTGAGCCCCAGCCCCACCCCGACCTGCACACACTGAGCCCCAGCCCCACCCCCACCTGCACACACTGAGCCCTCAGCCCCACCCCCACCTGCACACACTGAGCCCCAGCCCCAACCCCACTTGCACACACTGAGCCCCAGCCCCACCCCCACCTGCACACACTGAGCCCCAGCCCCACCCCGACCTGCACACACTGAGCCCCCAACACTCCTACCTGCACACACTGAGCCCCAGCCCCACCCCCACCTGCACACACTGAGCCCCCAACACTCCTACCTGCACACACTGAGCCCCAGCCCCACCCCCAACTGCACACACTGAACCCCCACCCCACCCCCACCTGCACACACTGAGCCCTCAGCCCCACCCCCACCTGCACACACTGAGCCCCAGCCCCACCCCCACCTGCACACACTGAGCCCCAGCCCCACCCCCACCTGCACACACTGAGGCCCAGCCCCACCCCCACCTGCACACACTGAGCCCCCAACACTCCCACCTGCACACACTGAGCCCCAGCCCCACCCCCACCTGCACACACTGAGCCCCAGCCCCACCCCCACCTGCACACACTGAGTCCCCAGCCCCACCCCGACCTGCACACACTGAGCCCCCAACACTCCCACCTGCACACACTGAGCCCCAGCCCCACCCCCACCTGCACACACTGAGCCCCAGCCCCACCCCCACCTGCACACACTGAGCCCCAGCCCCACCCCCACCTGCACACACTGAGCCCCCAACACTCCCACCTGCACACACTGAGCCCCAGCCCCACCCCCAACTGCACACACTGAACCCCCACCCCACCCCCACCTGCACACACTGAGCCCTCAGCCCCACCCCCACCTGCACACACTGAGCCCCAGCCCCACCCCCACCTGCACACACTGAGCCCCAGCCCCACCCCCACCTGCACACACTGAGGCCCAGCCCCACCCCCACCTGCACACACTGAGCCCCCAACACTCCCACCTGCACACACTGAGCCCCAGCCCCACCCCCACCTGCACACACTGAGCCCCAGCCCCACCCCCACCTGCACACACTGAGCCCCAGCCCCACCCCCACCTGCACACACTGAGCCCCCAACACTCCCACCTGCACACACTGAGCCCCAGCCCCACCCCCACCTGCACACACTGAGCCCCAGCCCCACCCCCACCTGCACACACTGAGGCCCAGCCCCACCCCCACCTGCACACACTGAGCCCCCAACACTCCCACCTGCACACACTGAGCCCCAGCCCCACCCCCACCTGCACACACTGAGCCCCAGCCCCACCCCCACCTGCACACACTGAGTCCCCAGCCCCACCCCGACCTGCACACACTGAGCCCCCAACACTCCCACCTGCACACACTGAGCCCCAGCCCCACCCCCACCTGCACACACTGAGCCCCAGCCCCACCCCCACCTGCACACACTGAGCCCCAGCCCCACCCCCACCTGCACACACTGAGCCCTCAGCCCCACCCCCACCTGCACACACTGAGCCCCGTCAGGAGGTGCCCCTGCTGTCCCCGAGGCTCCCGGAGGGCCAGCACCCCTCTTCCTTTGTCTGCTTTGACCAGTCGGGGGACGGAGTGAATGCCAAGTAAGAGGCACCTAACACCAGCAGCCATGCCTCTGAGCTTCAGGGAAGTCAGCATGTAAGCCAGACGTTTAGTGCCTTGGTTTTCGTTCTAAATTTACGACAGACTCTTACCCAGATAAATAATTGCCCTGCCAAGCCCCTCTGGGCCCCGGCGCCATTATTTATAATTACCGTTCAAGTGTGCTTTCAAGCCCAAGGTCTCCCTGTACCTGCCAGCAGCGATGTTCACTGCCTTTGACTTAATTAACGACACTCACGCTTGCGTGCCATACAGATTCTATCACGTGTCTCAAATATAAACAAAAACAGGCCTGTTGAAAACGGCTCATAGAAAATGGCCATCATTGATTTTGCAAAATTTTAATCAACTGAAAGGATACATTTAAGCTGGAGAAATATTTTGAAGATCATGTTCGTGACCTATTTAATTGTGGAGGGAAAAAAAGCTATCTTTCTAGTTATAAAACGGCCATTCTAAATTATTTTTTTCAATTCCATTTTAATACTGTATCAAAACATGTAAACTGTTGGAACCTCCAGAAGGACAATGCCGGAGCATTACAAGAGCCATATAAAACGCATTACTAGACGGATATTATAGTGCAAGTCCTGATCACTGTCATTCTGCGTTGGTGGCCACTTCTTCCAGCTCTCAGCAGTACAGTGCCCGCGGGCTCAGTCTTCCTGATGCCAAAGCTACAGGTGAGTCTAAAATAAGAGGATATTCAGCCCCTGGTTCCCTAGGAACTGTGTAATCAATACTAGAATTGTTTAGTACACAGTAAAGGTTAATCTGCTATTTATGGGTTTGGTATGCTACGTTTCCATATCTGGGCGAGCTAGGGTCACACCCAGCGAGCTGTTTAACTCAGAGGCAGTAAGATTTCTTAGTCAGTGATAACTCGCCACAGTGGAATCCTAATTGAGATGAAAAGGAATGAAATTCTTCATGTTTCAACAAGGATGGGCATCAGAACATCCTGCTAAGGGCAGAAGCCAGTCACAGAAGACCAGGGAGTGTGTGATTTCATTTTGACAAAATTGCCCAGATAGACAAATCCATAGAGAAAGGCCATACACTGCTGGTTGTCAGGGGCTGAGGAAGAGTGGGTAGAGAGTGAAGCTAAAGAAAATACGCACATTTTAGACCATTCCTTACATGGGTGGGTTATTAACGTTACTATAACTGAAAATAAGAACTATTGCTTCAAGTAAGCGATATCTTGGAGGTCTAAGAACTAAAAGCCAGAAATCTTGAATGGCAACAATATTTAAGAACGTTAAAAGTAATACATCGTATTTTCTCTTTATTACATTCTCAAATGTTTTCTCTAAAAAACAATCTCTAAAAACGAAGATAAAGGAGAGCCTGTTAAAATATTTCTTTTAAAGGAATAAAAATGTTAATGTGCTCTGTAAAGATTTGAGAGGAAATAACAAAAGAATGAAAAGGAAATTCTAAGTTGAATTTACAACATCAGTGGCTGGGAGAAATAATGCTAAGTGAGGATTTTCAAAGGCTATTGTAACAAACAGCACTTTCCAATTCTTTTTTCAGTTGACTAGCTGTAACAATGATTCTTTATCTGCCGTAAGCATAAAAATTAAAAACACAAGAAACATTAATTATAAAACTCTAATTTTTCCCAAAGAACCTCTACCTGAGCAGCCTTTATAAACCCCCTTTCTTCCTGGCTCATGGATCAACTTTATGGCCTGTGGGTGAAGTAAGGAAATGTCATAAATCATCACTTTTAGGTACCTAGATATTCAAGACCCAAAATGTTAATCTGTTGGTTCATAAACACTCTGACTTCGAGCTCCTTTCCAGAGTGGCCCATGACTGCACTTACATTCACCCAAACCAATGCACCAACTGGCAGAGATCTCTTTTGCACCAACAAGTTAGCAGGAGGTAGTCCCTCATTACTATTCCAAAGTACAGTAGACATTCATGATTTCAGGATAAATATAAAATATGCATTGGCGACTTAGCCAAGTCTTAAAATACAGTGTAATGTACCTTGTAAAATCAGCCGCGGGTTCAAAGAAATGTAATGCACTTCCCCTCTTCTCTTTAGTCTGTTTCAGTCTTGTTTTACAAGAATCAGCTACTGATTCAACAACAAACATAATAAATATATACTGTCCTCAGGCCAAAGAGCAATGCAACGTAGTGCATGGGAAGAGCTAGGAATTCCAATATAGCAAACCACTGCTGTCCATAACCATGCCTAAACCCAACTGTGATTTTTGATCATCTCACTGACTAAATTCCAGGTATTTCAGAATGTTGACTTGGCAGTATGCGCAGTGGTCAGCAAACTCGTTAGCCAACAGAGCCAACTATCAGCAGTACAACGATTGAAATTTCTTTGAGAGCCACATTTTTTAAACTTAAACATCTTCTAATGCCACTTTTTCAAAACAGATTCGCCCAGGCCGTGGTGTTCTGTGGAAGAGCCACACTCCAGGGGCCAAAGAGCCACAGTTTGCCGACCACTGGATAGCTCCTGTAGGCTTTGCTGAACCAAGCTTTCCACGGGGTGGGATTAAGCTGACCTCTCTCTCCACTTCCATGTCCCAGACAGAGGTGCCTGGTCCAGAGGCTGTTTGTCCATCCAGCTCCCGAAAACCTCGGTTTGGTTCACGTGGTCAGCTCTGGGGACACGTCCCCAAGGCGTAGTCCACGATGACACTGCCTATTTGTCATTTGGGGATGCAACACTTAACTCACATCTTTGAAAAGTACAGCCTCCACACAGGGTTTCAGACATAACGAGATATTTTATTTTAGTAAAGCTGCTTCGTCTCCAACATGCTGACGAGAGCTGGGTAAAAACCGACCTCTTTGAGTTTTTCTGAGTATTTTTTCCTTCTGTATCTATTTATTTTGGATGCCAAGAGAAGGATAATGCTCAGTTTAACCATCATTCTTGATGTTAGAAATGAAGGATGTTTCCTGATAATGAAGCATTTTCAGAAAGAATTTACTATCCTGTACTTTGATTTAAAATAAGTAACAAGGGCCGAGGGTTACAGAATAATTAGCGGAAGGGGACAGTTTGAAAACAGAGAAATGATAAAAGGCTATTTCTTTGGCTACAACATTTGGGAGAGTCTTTTATCCTCAATGTAGCAGAATAACAGAAAATTACAAAAAGATATTCATATTTACCTTTCAACTATTGGTCCTTTGATCTTTGGAGTGCATATTAAATTTTCTAATTTAAACCAGTCTAAATAACTTCTTATAGAAAATGGCAATGGTCATAGCTGATGAATATTACTTCTGAAAACTGATTACAATTCAAAAGATGCTGTTCCATTCAAAGCAAGTGCGTCTACTTACAAATATGTATTTAATTGCATTTTCAATTTAATCAACTCAAAGCTTTGAATGTAGTGCCCCTGAAAGAAGGAGATTAAGACTAAGTAGAAAGAGGAGGTTCCCGTCTCGCTTTGCTGCCACATTTAAGATTTCACCTGGGGGGCCACCCTCCGTACACTGAACAATGCTTCCCACATGGCTATTAAATCCCATGGACAACCAAATAATAGGCCAGTGGGTTTAGCTCGGGACTCTCTGTGGCTCATTAAGTCTTGGGGTTTTCTTATGGGAAGTCAAGCATGCTGTATTTTTCTTACAATAGGGCCGTAGGTACCCTGAGTTTGATAAAAGAACTACCACCTATATCAAGTCGTAATTATCACTGAAAAACATATTTTTATAAACAAAAGAGCCAAAAATGTTGTCTCAATGCTGAAAAGTCATCATGGAAAAGTCCAGACACACAAAAATAAACACACACACACACACACACACACACACACACACACCCCAAATATAGAGGGATCATGAATATGTAGAAAGAAACTTTGTGGTTTAGCAATAAAAAACAAACGTAAACTCAACAAGGTGTTCACAGAACTATTTTTTTATATTGCATACAATAAGATGATGTTCCATTTTGCAAAACCACTGTTTGACATCTAAAATGAATTACATAAACTTTTATCACTTTTTTTTTTGCTTTTAACTTTTTTATTGTTAAATTTGACAAACAATAGAACAGTTGAAGCTCCCAGAATCTAAATAATTAAGAGCTAAAATGCAAATGGCCATGACGCCCTCATGCATAAGGACCAATCAGCAGGAGGCTGTGTGCGCAGTAGGCAAGGATGGGCTGGGATTTGCATCGGGGATTTGTGTGAGGCTCATGTCTCCACCCCTGGCACCAGGCCCAAGGACATGAGGCTCTCAGAGGCCTACCTCTTTGGGGCGATGGATCTTGGGGCTCCAGCACTGTGACAGGGCTCAGGCCTGGCTGCAACACCCCCACCCAGTGCACAAATTTTGTGCATCGGCCACCAGTTATCATGTAATAAACCCCCATCTAACCACTACCCAGGTCAGATGGGGATGCTGCTAGTGTCCCAGAAGCCCTCCCACCTCTTCCCCTACCGCCCTCTTACTCCTCCCATGAAGGGAACCACTGCCCCACGCTTTATGGCATTCACTTCTGTACTTTCTTTTATGGTTTTAGCATGAAAATATCCATCCACACATCATAGTTTTGCATGTTTCTCTTTTAACATTAGGGACTTAAACAGTTCATGTTCTTTGTGCCCGGCTGCTTTTCCTTAACACTGCCATTGTGCTCTTTATACGTGTTATTTATATATAGCTATGTCATTGCACGTAGCTATGACTTATTCATTTTTATTGTTTTATTATAGCATTGATTGGATTGTGTTATAACCTGCTAATCCAACTGAGGTCTAATAAAGCTTGAGCTAAGTCCAGTTCGGGGTACCATGAAGAAATTGCTATAAACATTCTTGCACACACCTGTCCCCACACACACATGCTTCATCACTTCCTTTAATTGTCACCTTCTGTGAGCTCACCCTTGGCATAGAGGGATATAGGAAATAGCTTGGCTTTTGTTAATCAATAGATGCCGCATCAGAACTGATCAAAATAATGGTTTACTGTTTCAAGGCAACGTTGTTTACTTACTATTTTGATGCCACTAGGAAAAAGGCAGCCCGTGGAGAAAATAATCGACAAGTTACGCATCCTAGCCCCGAGTTCATCAATAGCAAAATCAATGATGTCCTAATGAAAGCACGTCATGCAGGCCAGGTAAAAAGTCCAGCCGCAGGGAGATAAAGTGTCACAAACTATCAATGAAGAGCAAACAATCAGTGGATTGTTAGTGGGAAAACAAACTTTCCTCTTTGCCTTCCACTATGCAAACAGCAGGCATTTCAAACCCTACACCAGTACAATCGTCCTGATAGTGCCAGAACAACAGTGTTGATTATTCAGTGCGCTCGTGCAGAAAGCTTCAAAGTTTGCCGATTACATATAATCGCTCCCATTCAGAATGAAATGTTGACTTCCTTTGATTTGTGTTTAATCCTTATCTGGAAAGTGTATAACTTTCAAACAGCATAATCATACGCACTTCAAACACTCATTAAATTCTTTCTGTTACAATTGGATGAAATAACTACACTATCAACAGCTATTTCAAAGTTAGCACAACAAGCTTGGGTGACAGATAAAGACTAGTCATTGTAAGAATGTGCGAGGCCCCACAGATTGAATTCAGTTCATCGGTTCAGAAATGCAGCGGTCAAATACAGGGGAAAAAAAAAGAGCTGAGGAACAGCGTGTACTGATGTTGAGTCAGTGCAATCCAACACGCTATGTAGGAAACAAAATGTGAAGAGAGCTGAGAAGTCAGAGTTATAACATTCTAGAACTATACACTTCTAGAAGGAAGCATTTTTATAGGCCTCTCATTGAAGATGAAGGGACAGGCCTGCGAGTGGCACATTTGGCTTTCTGCTTGAATCACAAAGGCTGAGGTTGGAATCCTTTAACACTAGTTTTTCCTCCCCACGCCCATCTATTCGGAGCTTAATTTTCACCCTTCCCTCCACCGTTGCTATTTGTACACAGAGCAACAGAGTGTGAAGGGCTTCCATGCCATCACCGGAGTCATGAGTGCCCTGGAAATACCTGCAGGCCAGGAAGAGTCCGGCATGCTTTCAGTCATACAATGTGGATGGCAATGGTTCCACTTGGTCACAAGCATGTAAATGGCAGGTAAGCGATATATAAAATTGTGTTGAAACACGGTGTATGTTTCCACAGTATTTGGATGTTTTCCTTCCTGTATTCCTTATACCAGGGCCAATGGAAATGTTAACAGATTCTTATCCTAACGGTGCCTCTGCACTTTCCATGATAGGCCAATGGCTTCCCAGTGTCTCATTTAATACAGGAAGTTTGGCTATCTAGATTTGCACCTACTTTTTTTACATTAGTTAATTACGTTATTTGATTTTTAGGTGTACAAGATTACAATTGGACCTTGCTTTATTTTATTGTGGGGTTTTTTTTGTGTGTGTGTGTTGCTATGGCTCTTTATATGTTATTTTCTCTTTTTTTTATTAAATAAGATATTACCTATGTGTCCTTATTTCTCCTTTACCCCCCACCTCCCTGCTCATGCCCTCACTCCTCGGTGTCCATTGGTTATGCTTATATACATGCATATAAGTCTTTTGACTGATCTCTCCCCCTTACCAACACCCAATCAAAAAATGGGCAATGGACCTAAATAGATACTTTTCGAAAGAGGACAGAAGGAAGGCCGAGAGCCAGAAGAAAACATGCTCACAGTCACTAATCATCCCAGAGATGAAAATCAAAACGACAAAGTGGTACCATCTCACACGTGTCAGAATGGCTGTCATCAACAAATCAACAAACTACAAGTGCTGGTGAGGATGTGGCGAAAAAGGAACCCTCGTGCACTGCTGGTGGGAATGCAGACTGGTGCAGCCACTGTGGAGAACAGTATGGAGCTTCCTCAAAAACTAAAAATGGAACCCCCATTTGACCCAGTGATCCCACTTCTAGAACGATGCCCCCAAAACAAGAAACACCAATCAGAAAGGACATATGCACCCCTATGTGATAGCACCATTTACCATAGCTAACATGTGGAAGCAGCCTGAGTGCCCATCAGCAGATGAGTGGATTAGATTTGCACTATTTACTGTGGTTCGGAGTAAGAAATAGAAGACATTTTTAGATACAATAGCAAGTTTTCTTTCAGAGAGAGAAATACTTTCAGTTTGGCTTAAAAGGGAAGATTGTTGTCAACATGTTTTGGCTTCTTTTACAAAGGACAAAGCAAATATTTTCAATAAATTCATGACGGGCTAGATTGCCAGACTCAGGTAATTCAAACGCTAGGATTCTGGGAGAATGGGCAGATGCCATTGTGAAGTTATTATCAGTAACAATGTTTTGAAACTATAGTAGAAGAACTGAGATAGAATTCTCTCAATATTAAGTAAATTCTGTAAATTGCTAAAGCTACATAAACACTAAGCTCTGGAAGGATGAGTGAGTGGATCTCTAACGGAAGAATTCATCAGCATCAAGTCCCAAAAAATGTCATTCTCTTTGTACTTATAGTAACTTCACTAATCTCAAACGTTGAAGGAATGGTCTAAAATGTTTGTATTTTCATATCAGCAGGGCCAATGATCAAAGATAGGAATAACCTGGAGATACTGCGAGTTGGTTTCAGACCACTTCAACTAATAATGACAAAACTGGCATGCGTGGGAATTGTAAAAGATATGCAAGAGTTTAGTTGATCATAATTCCAATATGCAGGAACTGTGTAAACATTTACTGAAAATGAACCAAATCCGCCACAATGAACAAAAATAGACATCCAACCTGACTTATAAGTAGTTTATGTAAAAGATGGCTATTTACTTAGATACAAGTTTGATGTAAATTACTAGGGTAAGACCTCTACTAAAGTCAAAGGCAAGGGAAGTGAAATAAGTGAATGGGGCTTACATGAAACAAAAAGCTCCTGCACAGCAAGAGAAACCAACAAAACAAGAAGAGAGCAGCCACGTGTGAGAAGATATTTCCAAACAATAGCTTCTCTAAAGAGTTAATATCCAAAATTATAATGAACTCATACAACCCAGCAACGACAACAAACTCCAATCAAAAATGGGCAGAGGAGTTGGTGGAGATGCTCTCCCAAGAAGAAATGCAAACGGCCAACACACCGATGAAAAGTTGCCCGGCTTCAGGAGAAATGCAAATCGAAGCTAAATTGCCATGCTGCCACTTCACACCTGTTGGAATGGCTACTATCAACAAGCAGGAACACGCGTTAAAGAGGTTGTGAGCAGAGAAGAAGGAGCACTCACTGATGGGGGGATGTAAACTGGTACAGCCACTATGGAAAACTATATGGAAGTTCCTCAAAAAATTAATAAAAAATTAATAATAGAGTTACCATAGGAACCAGCAATCCCTGTTCTGGGTATCTACCCCCACATTTGGAAACAATGATTTGTAAATATAGTTAGAGCCATTGGAACAACCTGTTACATGAGAACAGGCTTGAGGAAGACCCTCAGTCGTCCTCCGGGCATGTCTGGTCTCTTCAGGGACAACCAACAGGACCCCCGTCCTCCATGACAGCCCTCCTGACTGTGTCATCTTCTGTGTAGTTTGTTGATTGTTCCTGCTTAGTGCCTTTCCAAATGCTTTGTTGTTGTTTCCTGGCTTTTCAAGTTTTGGTTGGATCGAGTGCGGTCAGACACCTCAGAATTATAATAAGTCCTGTGTCTAAGCAATCATTCAATGATTTGTTTTTAATAGTTTGGGTGGTGTTCTACCTTTGCAACATAAAGTTTGAGTTTCTTCGTTTGTCATTTGAGACATTTTAGAACAATTATGACTATTTTTGTGTCAACACTGGTCATGCTTAATAATGTTTGTTTTAAACTGATGTGTGTTGAACTACTATCTAGTTCAACAGTTCTTAATGGGTCACTGCTACATGCAGAAAACTACATGGTTACTGGAAGGTTTACCCTTTACCCTTAGAGACTTTTAATGAAGCACGCAGTATCATTGTCATTCCATGTAGGTATATATTTTTTTAATATCCTATAATGCAGGGACTTATTTAATACTCATTAGCATCCTCTAACGCCCATAGCACGGAACCATAGAGTGTCTTCTTCGTAGATGTGGTTGACTGAACTCAGATATGATGATACTGTGGAAAGAGCTGTGGTTATGCAATACACCGGTCTAGGTACAGCAGCACGTGACACTTTATGTGCCTGACCTTTTGCAAAGTCAGTCCTCTGAGCATTAGGAACAAAACCAAAGACGAGCAGGGGATAGCTTCAAATGGTTTTTTGTGACTGCAGCTCTGAAAACATTGTTTATGTAAATAGTAAAAACCAACCATATATCTAACACTGTGGGTTAGAAAATATTATCGTATGGGTCAATTCTATTAAATACCTGACAGTCATTAGAGTGAAGTGGGTCTGGATTTGATGCCTTGGCAAAAAAAAAAAAAAAAAAAAAAAATAAATATATATATATATATATATATATATATATATATATACACACCCACTGACCAAATGGCAGAATGACCAGAATGACCACCAGGAGGTCATTGTGCTCCCACAGTAGCTGACCGGGATGAGCGGTGCTCCCACAGCAGGCCAATCTCTGCAGGTCACATCCCCACCAGTGCACTAATTCATGCACCATGCCCCTAGTATTTAAATAAAGGTAACGAAATCTGGATAGATTATGATAACAATTCAAAAATTATAAAGTAGCCGAGACCAGTTTGGCTCAATGGATAAAGCGTTGGCTTGGGGACTGAAGGGTCCCGGGTTCGATTCCGGTCGAGGGCATGTACCTTGGTTGTGGGCATATCCCCAGTAGGGGGTGTGCAAGAGGCAGCTGATCGATGATTCTCTTTCATCAATGTTTCTAACTATCTCTCTCCCTTCCTCTCTGTACAAAATCAATAAAATATATTTTTTTAAAAATTATAAAGTAACATGATTTTATTGTATTGTATATAAAAATTTTGAAGCTTACAAAGCAAAATGCTAAGAATAGTGTTTACCTGTGGTGTTGAAATGGTGCAGTTTTTCCTATTTCTCTATCTGTGTTTTCAAACGCTTTTTCCAGAAAGAGGAATAATGTGCCTTATTATAACACAGGTGCCAGCAGCCATTATCACACAATAGCATCAGCAACAATGCCCATGGTCAGTGGAAGAGGGTCCATGCCTGAAAGATTTTATTCTAATTTCATTATAAACTCTGTCCAAGTGTTACTTGGGAAAGTTGCCTGGCTTTCCTCTCTTTCCAGCGAGGATAGTGCTAGTACCAACCAAAAGGGAACAGGCAGAGAAAGCCCCTGGAGTGTATTAAGCACTGCATACATTTTTTAAAAACAATTAAGCCTAAGCAGATACATAAACACCAATTTCATTTCGGTTCACAACTGCGGTCTCTACTAAACTCTCCGCACGAGCTTTGTCCTGGGTGAGCTCCAAACAGATGCCTTCTGATGAAAGCTTGAAGATGCCCGAGTGTATCTGTTTCGTCACACACAGAGGCTCACTGAATAAAGGGCATGCTTTGACCTCTGCATTTTATTTTACATACAAATGTAGATGGCTATTGCAAGGTACTCTGAGGCCAAGTTCATTTTTATATACAGGATGTCCCCCCCAAATGTCTACACACACTTCGAATAATGATAACAGCCGTGTTTATTAAAACACATTTTCCTTTTCAAAATCGAGCCATCAATTGGTAGAAGTGCGTATACAGTGTTGGGGGGGACACCCTGTTTCTCAAATGGTAAACAAGTCATGAATGCCTTTATGAGTAATAAACATTTTAAAATGAAGGAAAGATCCGATCAAAGAATCTCTCATCATTGAATCAGTAAAGAGCTAGATTTTAAATGCTGATTAATAACTGAAGAACTTAATACTTAAAACTAGCATGATTGCTATGAAGATTTATGTAGATTAATGCAGAGTTGTGCTATTGGTAGTAGTTTAAATTATAATGAACCAAAATATTGAAGTAATTTGGATTAAACTTTTAGAAGCTATATTATCAATATTAGAAATGAAAATATTTTTCTGACTAAATTGTGATTAACATAAAATTTGCATTATTTATTTTAAATAAAAACTATTTTTGCCTCCTGAATTTGAAGAGTTATTTTTTAAAAATATTTTTATTGATTTCAGAGAGGAAGGGAGAGGGAGAAGATAGAAACATCAATGATGGGAGAGAATCATTGAACAGCTGCCTCCTGCATGCCCCCTACCGGAAAGCAAGCCTACAACCTAAGCATATGCCCTGTCCTGGAATGGAACCCTGACCTCAATGACTCAACCACTGAGCAACACCAGCTGGCTTTGCCTCCTGAATCTAATCAGCAGGTAGAGTCTATGTTTTTATCTTTATTTTTGTATCAGAAAGAGAAATGTCATGTAAGCCAATACCTTTTGTATTCTTAGCTAATGAGATCATTGAAAACAAAAATTAATTATCCACTATTTAATTATTTATTCTTATATTACACTGATAAAAGTAAGATGACCAGGTATGAAAGTACAAAACAATTCATGTGTTATACAATTGCCTTAATTGTATATGCAATACAAAACAACTCCCAGATCTGAGAGAAATGGAAGATTCAAAAGTAAATTTTATAAAAAGTGTCCCCTGAACACTTTCACATCACTCCACAGTCTTCATGGTTCTGTCTTACCCTTAAAATAGCTTTATAGAAACATTTTCTTTCACTAAATAATACAGTTCTCCCTTTAATATTAATTTACACTACACTTTAAATGCCACAAACATTCCCTAAGAAGGTCTTGCATTAGGTATTCTTTTCTAATTCCATTGAAAGACTTCTAACTAGTGTTTCATTTATTTTTAATGACTATTTTTTGGTTGTAAAGAAGGAAGAGAACGAAATTTTGTGTAGATAAGACAACCATGTTGTTTCTCTATCTAAAGCCCCGTGTGTGGCGTTCCACAGCTGTGGCCACGCTCTGTGCACTGCCCACGTGGTTCCTGAACTGTGGCAGCATGCCCACGCTCCTGCACACACAGCGCTGCGCTCCGAGGGATCGCTCTCCGGGTATATTCATGGAAGCCTCGGCTAGATCCCACTTCACGCGGCTCTGCTCTTCATTCTGCAGCAATTTGTCAACTACTCCATGCAAATGTGCTGAATAAGCTCATTTGCAAGACAACTTTGTCTCCTCTTTGGAAAATGTCTCCAGTAATGTATGCATATGGAAGCAACTTTAGAGTAAAGGTATAAATAAAATATCCAGTCTTCTTGATGTATAAGACGGAACAATTTCATAATGAATTCAACCAATATCAATGACCAGCTTCAATATTTTAAATAAAAATATTCATATGCAATTTTTCTTAAACATTGAGTTCTATTTTAAATTGGTGGTTTTTCTTCTATATTTTATATTCTACGAGAGGCCCAATGCAAGAAATTCGTGCAAGAAGCTCATATGCAGCCCAGCTGCTCTTGGCCCTTTGGCCCCGAGGCCCCATTGTCCAGTGGCTCCACCCACTTGTCCTTCCAGAAGATCATTCTAGAAGGTTGTTCCACCGTTTGGTCTAATTAGCATATTAGCTCTTTATTAGATAGGATTTGATCTTATGACTATCAAAAAGTAGTATTTGCAAATATAGTTATATTATTAAATATTTTAATGTATTAAAAATTAAATATTTCTTTTGCAATTATTTCTCTCTCTATATATATCTTCTCCCTTTAAGAAATCTTCTAGAAATATGGCATTATTTTATTCCCTAAATTCACTAATTCTTTTAACATGCACCTGTGTATTTTGCAACATGTAAACAACTTAAAGTGGAAATGACATACAAGTACTTTTTTAAAATTTAAATTTATCAAGTTGTTAATTGATTACACTGAATTTGATATACAATTGACCAAATCCAATAGGTAAAAAGAATGACTACTCTATTTAACAGAAGGTAGAGCATGGAAGAGTCTGTTAAAATCATTGACTAGCTGGTTTGGCTCAGTGGACAGAGCATCGGCTGCGGGATGAGGGTCCTGGGCTCCTTCAGGTCGAGGGCATGTGCCAGGGTTGCAGGCTGGATCTGAGGCCCAGTCCTGGTTGGGCTCATGTAGGAGGCAACCAATCGATGTGTCTCTCTCACTTCAATGTTTCTCTCTCTCTGTCTCTCCCCCTCCCTTCCACTCTCTCTAAAAAGCATTGGAAAAATATCCTGGGGTGAGGATTAACAAACAACAAACAAAATTTAAAAAAATCTCTAACTTCCTGGTGGCTTCTTGCTTGAGCTGAAAGAGATTCTAAGATCCATCAGTTGGTATAGGCCACAACCCCCTGAGAAATTCTGAATTGCTCTCTCTCCCCCTACACCAAGTGTGTCTTTAATTCCATAATTCCACTCACTGTGCTGTCTGAAGGTAGCTTGCCTTTCAGACAGCACAGTGAGTGGAATTATGGAATTCCACTCACTGGGACAATGCCATACTTTGGGGGTACGGGGCACAGCGATTTGGATGATAGAGATCTTCTATCATCCCTGATGGAAGTAAGCATTTATGGTCATGGACACAATGAAAAGACAACCTCTCTTAGCAGACCAAGGTCAATGCCTTACAAGTTCTCATCAATGGTAATATTAGTGTTACAATTAGGCAGGCAAGTCCTCCTCATTGGTGAGGGGGCCAGTGGAGGAGGACTTGTCTGCGCTGCTCACTGCACCCTCAGGACCGTGGCGTGGAGCGGAGCGAAGCTGGGTCTCCCGGCCCTGGACAGTGGAGCTGGAGCGCTGACTCTGGCCTCTGCGGCCTCAGCTTGGCAATCCCCACCCCGGGACCTGCAGGCAGAGTCGCACTTGGCAGTGACCACTCAGGGTGCTCAGGTCTCCCTTGGTAAGAAGTGGTCCCGATAAGCCCCAGCTTCTTGAACAGGATTTTCGGGGGAGCTGTGTGAGCGGGCCAGGTGCAAACATTTAGATCCAGAGACATAAACACATCTCTCAATGGAGTAATTAATGCCAAAGGCAAGACTCGGGCCCTGGTGCTGGCACCCAGCATGGAGCCCAAGCCAGAGCCTCACCTACGGCCTGCAGGGCACATGGGGCCTGTGGTCTCTCCTGGGCCATCTCTGCTGAGTCGCCGGCTCCCTGATGAGGTTACTGGTTCCACGGGCGGTGGCTGAGCCAATGTCATTGCCGGCGGGCTCGGAGGGGAGCACAGAGAGAAAAGTCTGAGGGTGATCGGCAAGCCTGGATTTATTACACAGCTTCTCTGCAAGCGCGGTGATATTCCTGCTTTTAGAGGACAAATTCGTGCCCCTTTCTGTGTCCACAGGGGGTCCTGATGCCTTCAATGTGAAAAAGAGCTGTCCAGCATCATGCCGCTGTGTCGGGAGCAGTGTTTACACCCAGGGTCTGTTTGGGAAAGAGAACACCCTGGCAGTCCGCTTAACTGTGCATAAGCATTTTTCTCTTGCTGTAAGAGAATATGAAATTTTCAGAATCACGTTTTTCCCATCACATCAGTTTTCCAAAAGTGGTTAGGTTGGGAGAACAGAATCTTAATTTAAACCAAACAAAGAAGCAGAGCTAAGGAACAGTACCTCCAGTACTTTGTGTCCTGGGGTCTGGAGCCCTAGGCCCCAATATACACTCCGAAAACTTTACTCCCCAGAAATTACTCCAACATATCTAAACCATGAGTCCTCAAACCCTATATAATAAAAGGCTAATATGCCAATCACCCAGGCAGCCGATCCATGATTCTCTCCCCTCATAGATGTTTCTATTTCTCTTTCTCTCCCCCTACCTCTCTGAAATAAAAAAAATAAAATAAAAGTGAAAATAAAAATAAAGCAGCCAGGTAGCATGGAGAAAACGTTACTTTCCAGTACTGAAACAGAAAATATATTTCTCTACTTGCGACCAAGCACAGCCCTTGCGTTGTGGGCCTGGCTGAACCTGCGGGGATATATATAGTTTTGTTCCTGCATCACCGCTCCGGAGCTACATCAAAGAGCCTGGAGCGGAGAATCGATATCTCCGTGGCAGCGGCAGCAGAGCCGGGAGATGCTGTTTACTGTCGCTCAGGTTACAGCCTCTCCAGCAGCCCCCACAGCCTGGTGCCCTGGGCCTGCACGGCCCCCTCTGTCCCCCCCTGCACTCCTGAGGGCCCCCTTTCATCTCACAATGAGGCCGCCTCGCCCGGAGGGAGAAACAGAGATAAAAACAAGCTGGAGAGGGCTTCTAGGCCGGGCATGGAGTGCACTGTTTCAAAACAGCCCCGGCATTGTGCTGAGGGGCTGAGCTAGGGAGCAGCTAACAGCTAAGGGGGAGGGGGGGGGGCAGGCAGCATCAGGCTCCTGGCTGCACACGGGCGCCCGCCAGCTCCAGGCACCCACAATGGCAAGGGAAGTGGCAGGCCTGAGAGCTGCCTCAGAAGCGTTTCCAGTGACTGCCGCCGATGGAGACCCACATGCCTGCGGGTCGGCACTGTTCAATGCCGCCTGTTCTATATGTTAGACAGTATTTGCTCAGTGAACTCCAATGAGCAAGGTGACAAGGGATGCTTCTACCAGATAATATTGCTTCAGCAAAACAGTGATAATAGAGCAAAGGTCTACTAGTTTTAAGCAGATTTTCTCATGTTAAAGCAAAAATCTTTTTTTCAATTCTTCCTATTTTTTAAAAATTTATCTGCAATGTCCTCCCCCACCCCCACTCACCCCCTTCTCTCCTCCTCCCCGCCCTCCCAAGGCCATCCCTGCACCATGTCTGTCCATGGGCTATGCATATACGCAGCTAAGTCCATCAGCTAATCTCACCCCACCACCTCCTCCCTCTGGAATACCTCAGTCTGTTGCATACTTCAATGCCTGCGTCTATTTTGCTCATCAGTTTATTTTGTTCATTAGATTCCACCTATAAGTGAGATCATGGGATCCTTGTCTCTCTCTGACGGGCTTATTTCACTTAGCGTGATATTCTTCAGGCCCCGCCCTGCTGTCTCAAAGGGGAAGAGACCCTTCTTTTTTACTGCTGCGTCGTATTCCCTGGTGTAAATGTCCCACAGCTGATTTTTCGCCCCTCTCATCGACTGATGGGCACTTGGGCTGTTTCCTGATCTTAGCTATTGTAAACAACGCCAGATAATAAAACTTCATTCCAGAAATAAGATGTGTTCATTTTAAGAACCATGATTGAAATGCTCAGGTAAAATCAGTAGCCACAGATGATTCGAGCTTCATAAAAATGATATTCCTTGAATGAGTGGCAAGCAGAATTCGATGTTTTATGAAAATGAAAGCAAAATAAAATGCCACACGAACCCCTATAGTTTGGCTCTGATGAAACATTACTACTTAATAGATATACATACCATAACATCATAATGTCATTCATAACATCATAATGCCATTCATTGTGTTCAAAATAGCTGCTGGTGCAGTGAACTCAAACAGCTCCCAACAGGAAGACCAAGGATCTCTGAGTGGCTCACCGTGGAGTCAGCACAGCTTTTCACTCTGCACTTGCTGCCCAGGACTGGGGCCTCACTGAGGTCTGCCTTCAGGTTCCCGTCATCACACCCTTTGCCCCTATTTGTTTTAAAATGTCCATTGGAGCTGAGACACTTGGAACGGAAAGCATCATGGAGGCAGGGAGGTGTCTTCCTCCTGCCTGTTTGTTCACGGGTCAATGAGATGGGATGAGGAGAAGGAGGAGGTGGGGCTGAGGCGGAAGTTGAACGCCTCAGGCCAGCCTCTTTGCACCCCATTTCCACCGCAATGTCTGCCCCATGGAGATGCAACGTGGTTCATTCGTGAGGCAGGAAGGAAAGAGGCCCAGAGAGGCCTCAGCACTCAGTTCTCTGTGGCTGACAGTTTTCTTTTAAACAAGAAAGAAAAGTACATCCAGTCGTCACGTAGGCGGTATATTACAGAAACATGCATTTGTCCCAGGAACAGTCACCCAGCCGTTTTAAACCCACCTGGCCTCCTCCGGTGCTTGGAGAAGTTCCTGTTTCAACCTCGGGGCACACCTAAGACCCCAAAACCGCTAGTCAAAGGCCCATCTGGCCCTTTCCCAGGAGCGGCTTCTCCCTCTCTCTCGCCCTCCTTCAGAGGGAGAGTGTGAACTGGAGTTCTAGCTCCATGGCTGACTTGTATAAATGTATAAAAATGTAAAATAAAAACAAAAACAAAAGCAAAACACACACAGCCAAACTCTAGAGGTTCCTGTGGCATTTTGTTCTGCTGTCATTTTGGTTCTGGCCAAAATGAAGGTTTGAAACCCCAAATGTGAATCCGTGTGCCACTGCCACGCGCTGTCGGGGATAACAGAAGTGACCGGTGCTGTCCTGGTCAGCACGACCACAGCAGTCACGTGGGCGCTGTGTCAGAGACAGGCATTGCTCTGAAAAGTTAATCATAATTGAAGCCCAAAATAGTTCCCTGATTAAGTAAATTTACGGAAGTGAAGTGAATATAAATATTTGTCATCTTGGCAACAACTAATTAAGATACATATCTAGTGGGCTTTTGATTTCATGTGTCTCCAGTCAAAGTTCACATATCACCCCATTTCCCCAAACCTGTTTTCCCGTCCTCCTCATCCCCCAGCTGGCCTGTCATTAACCAGCTCAGGCCAGGGCCCCGGAGGCACGTTGCACATGCACCCACCCCTCCCATCAGCAGCAGCGCCGGGGTCACTGGGGGTCACTGCAGGAGTCCTCTGTGCATGACCCCTAGCAGCTCCCTGCGGACGCTGCCCCTCTGTCTCCCCTGCGCTGGACTCTGCTCACTGGCCTCCCTGTTGCTGCTCTTGTTCCCTGGACTTCTACTCAGTCCGCTGGCCGGAGTGGCCCTTTGCAGTTCTCACTCAACTGTGTTTCCCACAGCACCAGCCTTCATACAGTCAATAAAAAGTCAATAAAAAGGAGGATGTGCAGAAAGAAAGCACAGGTAGGCGGATGCACACAAGCCCAGAGAAAGAGGACATCCTGAGGTCCTAACTTCTAGCAGTTTCCACTAACCAGGTTTTAAGTCCACGAGTGACAGGTTATATGATTAAGAATGCAAGGGTCCTTCCTACAGCTACAGGGGCAACGGGCTCAGCTAAACAGGATCCGATCCCAAGAAAGGCAGAGAACGCTGAGCGCAGTGGGGACGGGGGGTGTTAGGGGGGGGACCCGGGAGGAGGACAGGCGTGAGGCCGGTGCTTCCCATCCGTGTACATTTTCACAACTTGCCAGCCTTAGAGCGGCGAGAATGCCCCCTCAAAAACTGGAGATTTTATCTGGTCTTTTCTGGATAGTTAGGGCTTCAAACATAAAGCAGAAGTAGAAAAACCAGAGGTATTATATATTTTCTGCAACTGCTTAGTTGAATAAAGTAACTTATACCTCATACCCTGATGTTTCGCCATGTAATAGAAGGAATCTCACTCTATGAATGTGAAAACAGTCTTTTAAAATTAAAATTCTTATCTGGACTTATTTTACTGATGCTATGAATGATTATGATATAAATCTTTCAAAAACAGTCATTACAAACAATACATTTTTATGGAAATAAATGGTAAAATTATGATTCATTTTGTTTGGGGAATATACACAATACCATATATATAAATTATATATATATATATATATATATATATATATATATCCATACATATATTCTAAGTGAATATGCTTCACTTAAGAACTGAAATGAAAATGAAAAAATAAAGCATACAAATTCTATGCAGTATTTACTGTATAAGTATAATTGCAATTAATATTTACTATTAGATATATAATATATAATTTTAAAATTTGGAACGGAAGTAATTATATACTGTTATAAATAATTCAAATTCCAAGGTCAGTATAGGGAGCTAGTTAAAACTTTAAAGAATATTTTAAAGGACAGTTTGAAATAAAGCTTTGGAAATAGACTATAACTATGTGGCATTCTAATATTTTTCTGAAAGGTTTTTAAAGCATATTTTGGGAAATGCTTTTAGATATCTGAGCAAATGGAAATGTTACACACTTTAAAAATTTTATTTTTTGGAAATTACACTGAACTATAGCTAAAGGATAGTGCCTCTTTTTTTTTTTTTTTTTTTTTTTTTTTTTAGAATAGTGCAGTTACAAAAAGAATGTTTTAAAATGTGGTGGATAAGTACCTGATGGTTGAGAGCAGTTAGATGGTTTGATTCCAGGAATAAGTATCATTTTATTAGGGACATATTAGAAGATAGACATTTAAAAGGTTCATTTCCATTTCCTTTTGAATCAAGCATTACTCTGTCAATAACAATTTGAATTTAAATGTAAAGATACACTTATTTCCAGAAATTGGGGTAATTTGACTGAAACCAATAGTACATTTCTACCAGTGAATGAAGAAGCTAATATATATGTATGGTAAATTAAGCTCTGTACCTAAGTGTATAGAGATATAGAGAGATAGAGAGAGAGAGAAATAGACAGAGAGATAGATATAGACAGAGGTATATAGAGAGATACTAGAGGCCTGATGCAGGAAGATTTGTGCAAGAATGGGCCTTTCTTCTTCTTCTTCTTCTTCTCCTTTTTTTTTTTTTTTTTTTTTTTTTTTTTTTTTTTTTTTTGCTTTTATTTTGTCCAGTATTTGCAAAATAGTTTTAAAATGAGCAATAAACTTAAAGAATCACTATGGAATCCTTCAATAATATCAATGTTAATGATCAAATTCAAAACATAGTCTGTAGGTTAAATGAATTTACCATTTTCCCTGTGAGAAACTCAGTAAGCATCAGACCTACACATTCCTGGATGATGGACACTCCTGGGGGAATTATATCTTAAGCTAAGGGACAGGAGGAAGGCACAGTGGGAGCAGAACGGGTCTGGAGGGAAGGACACTGGGGAGCGATTTCACAGCGGGGAGTTTGTGACTAAGGCTGTCAAGTTCGATGGTGGAGCCTCTCCCTTCTATGACCTCACAAATCTCAGTAACTCCGCCAGGAGAATGGTGAGAGGACTGTGCGGATGCTGTTCTTTCACTCTCCCTCTGACATCTACCTGCAGACAGTCATCACCAAGCCAGTCCCTAACTACTCATCCTTCAGAGCTCAGCGCCCACCAGGGAAACTCGTGCCCTTCAGTGGCGGATTCTGGAAGCACTCTGTTTTCTCTCTGGAACCTAAGAAGCCAGGATTCATATGGGTGTAGCGAGGTCTGCCTCTCCCAGACTCTGTCAACCCCGGTGGGCAGAGATGGAAGTAATCTGAACACATCATAGAGTGTGTTTCTCCTGGAAAATAAAGACACCAATTTATATGCATGAAGAACTCACACAAGGACAGGACTCTGTTTAATTTGTTCCCTGTTTGTTCACTGGAGCATAACACAGAGGTCAAAATCACTGAACAGCCATTGAATGAATATGTAACTATTAAATAATGTATATTTATTGACATGCAAATATGTGCGGATATATAGTTAAAAGAAAAAGCAGGTTGTAAAAAATAGGCATTTATAACTCATTTAAAAATATTTATATGGAACATGTAAATGCATTTAAAGTGTACAGCAGCATATACTAATCTGAAAAATATATTTAAAGTCATTCATTACATTTACTATGCCTGGAGGATTCGAAGAGATGTGGTGTTCCCATTCTTTTGTTTCTTTACATTGTCCAAACATATTATGAACGTGTATTACTTTAAAAGTAGAAAATAAAAATTCCATATGGAAAAAAAATACCCTGTTGGTAATAGGATATTACAAAAAATAAAGATTTCCCCAGTCACAACTTCCAAAAACAAAGAAACACGATTTTGGAAGCCATGAGTGATAGACTGAAACAACTTAAGAAGCAGCTGCCCAGACCAGGTCCTTGATGGTCACAGACTCAACAGAAGGCAACGCTACCTTTTCCACATCAACTCTGCGCCGTTGGACAGACTACAGAGTGGAAACTGCCAGCACGGCGGGCCTGGGCCTTGGCTGGGACATGGCGGGTTTAAACAGAACACTATACACACAGTGACCCCAAACTGTTACTGCAGGTCTTTCTTACAGCCATCTTCCCAACCCCCGCCCCATGAGCAGGCGGGGCACGCCTCTTAAAACAGCTCCCTGATACCTATGAAATCTTTGGTCTCTTCTCCTGTCATTCCCTCAACTGACAGAAGAAAAATGTCACTCCACTTGTCAGACTAAAGATTCAAAAGCAGCAAGTTAATAACATCTATTAACTCAGGCACCCAAGTCCTTGTACAACCTTCTCAAGTGTGCTCTTATTTTTGTTAAAAAAATGTAATGGGATACATAAATATTTCACTTACTTTTTAAAACATATTCTGTATTTAAGTGCCCTGGTACATGCCTGACAGGATATTTTTAAATCTTTCCTTTCCAAGGGAAAATGGACATAGAGCATACCCTTCCATATCTACTCTACTACGCATTAGTATCATAAATCTAATGGCAAAGATAATATTAGCAAAATTATGATTGTGCAATGCTCAGATATCTGCTATTGTGGTGAACCGTATTGATTACTGCTATTTTATAGAGTAATCAAGCAGCTTAGCCTAGTTTGCACAACTGAAGAACAAGCAGTTGATCTCAGAGGCACCAAACCCCAGTTCCTCTTAAGCTACTTCTTCCCTCATCCTCTCCAGTTCCTTCACTCAAGGTAACTAGTAATTTTATGTCATAATTAGTGTCTCAGGCAATTCTGAACAATACCTATGATGTGGGAAATTATTCCCCTCCCCCAAAGAATGTCAAGCATATGAGCTCTGGCCAGAGAAAGTTCTGGAAGAACAAGAGGGACTACTAACATCAACAGCAGTTGATATGAACCAGAGATGGTGATGCTTCTTCTTTTCAGATAACATGAACATTCCACCATAGAGCTCACAGTAGGAAGAGAGTGTAAAAACCAGCAACACAGTTAATCAGCATGATCATGTTGGATATCACATTACATGACGCCACACTGCCCAGCTCCTGTCTGGCACATGATAGCATTTAAATATTTTTTATAATCTATTTTATTGATGTTTTACAAAGAGGAAGAGAGTTAGAAACATCGATGAGAGAGAAACATCGATCAGCTGCCTCCTGCACACTCCCTACTGGGGATGTGCCCGCAACCAAGGTACATGCCCTTGACCAGAATCGAACCTGGGACCCTTCAGTCTGCAGGCAGGCTCTCTCCACTGAGCCAAACCGGTTAGGACAGCATTTAAATATTTGCTTAACGATTTTTTAATGCAATGTGAGCTCATATATGCATCTTGGCTACTCTTAGTAGTTAATGTTAAAGACTATTGGCACATTGTATGTCCCATTAAAAGTTATTGAATAAACTGAGTAGGTGAATTAGAATTATTTAAGGACGCATCTTCTTGATCCCTACAATGGAAATAATATTGCTAATAACTGATTGGTTTGACATATTTCAAGTTCCCAGCCTGGAGTTTAGAATGTATTGGTGTTATATTCTGGGAAATGTTATCTTTCCACCTGGCCCTCTTCCCAGTTAACATGGGGTCTCACGCTGTGTCCGTGTTTATTTCTGAGCTAACGTAAAGCCTGTGGCAAGTGCCATCTTACGCTCAGTCCTTTGGATGGGTTTGAGATACAGGAAATGGCTCAGCTAAGAGTGTCTCATTGCACTGAGTGGAACATATGAAAATTCCAATTAGCGAAAGTTATTTTAGTGGGTAACTACTGTGTATCCCAAATTATATTTATCCATTACAACTTTGTCGTCAAATATTGGATGCGGCCTATAGTTAGCGTGGCCGTGGATTTGCATTTCAGCTGGAGACAAAGACACCTTCTCTTTGTCTTCCCTGATTAGCACTGCCAGCTCTGTAATTTCCCGGCCGCTCACAGAAACAAAGCCAGCCAGCTCATGCCGAAAGCCTATTCTCCAAGACATAAATATTTGCTATTCAGAAAGCCTCAACGAGGGCTCAGTTATTTCAAACTGAAGAAAGAAAATTACTAGTAATGATTGGTTTCAGCTAACGAAATGCTTTTATGCAAATGGGGAACCCTAAATATGACCTGGAAACAAAGGACTGCTTAACAGTTACTATTAAGCAATGCATTAGTAGATCAATTAAACAGAACTCTCTGGCGAGTGTGCAGTGCAGGGGTTGCCATAGAATCCCGGGAAGGAGAGGCCCTTGAATGCGGATTTATTGCCATAAGACTGCAAAACGCTCTCTGTCTGTTGGTGGCTGGTTGTAACTCAAGTTGAAATAAGTCACTTCTTGGAAAAAAAGCAACGTCCTGTCTGCATATGGTGGCTTTGCAGAGATGAGCTACACGGTTCTCTCTCCTCACTCTGCTGCTCCTTAGAGATGCCAGGCAGATACACCGTCTGTCTGTGCGGCCCCACCACCCAGATCTGTGTCTGCAGAGACCTACTAGAGCTAAGCATCGTGTGTCTAAACTGAGGTGGCTCCATAGGAGAGACAGACAGACGGCTCACTATCCATGTCTGCTGCCACCTTTCTGTGCTGCGCTGGTGAAGCCAGTTTCCGCTGGACGCTGGGCTAGGCCATGTGCCCTCCGATGCTGGAGAGAAGACACACAGGACTGAGCGGAGGAAGGCGTCAAGGACAGCACAGAGCCGATGAGAGGCCTGGCCAGCCCCACAAGCCGATCTGGAAATAAAGTGTCCTTCAGAGTCAGCACGGTGACACCAAGAGACCTGGGACTGACTCCATTCACTGATGAGGGATTGGATGCAGCTTGCTCCAGGAATGGTGTTGCCTTAGGCAAAGTGGCTGACCCTGACCACTCTCCTGAGTGCGCCAGATCCCTGGAAAGCGGGCAGCGCCTCTTCATGCACCCACAAAATGCTTACATCCAACGTTTAAAAGCAACGATCAGCCTACATCCATAATCATTTCTTTGTCAATGTAATATTATCTCAACACATGGTTAATGATTACATGACTTGATCTTTAATCATTAAAATATTAAGAACTAAAAAAATACCAATTTGGGCTGCAGTATTAGTGTATGATGATGATATCAGGTGCGAAATTCACATTGGCAAAAGAGACTGTATCAACAGAAAGCTCACACGTCTATTGTATCAAAATGTGGAAGCTCTGATTCAATAGGGAAATGGTGAAAGGAGTATTTCCAAATACATTCTGCTCAAAAAATAATCAGCTCTGGTTAAATAGCAGTAAAGAAATTACTATAGTTGCATAGGTATTCAAAGGATAGCCCTTTGGGAAACACAGCGGTGTGAGGACGCTGGCGTTAAGATGATTACTTCACACTGAATGTATCTGAGAAACCAGGAAATTACAGAGGGGACATTGCACCAATCACTGAACCTCTAACATTTATTCGAGTTTGTACGAAGGCTAAGGAGGTTAAAGAGAGGGACAAAAACATGTAGCAGAACAATTATTAAAAAAGATAAAAAGCAATTAGTTACTCAGGGGTCACGGGAGCTCCACGCTCACCAGATTGACCTCTCCGGAAAATGGCCCAGGGATTTCTGCATGGGATCCAAGAGTCAGAAAAGAGCAGGCTACCGTCTGGCACACCAGGGCTTCCAGGCGGTGGGAGGAGGAACTTCATAAAACTACTCATAATTATCACATACGTGCTAGCATGAATTACCTAACTAATTTTAATTTAAAAGTCCATCTTAAACTTCCACCGTTAACATGTGCATGCCCCAGAGAGTGCTGAGGAAGGCGCAGAGTGCTGACATGATCCTAGACAGGAAGTGAACCTGACTTAAAACCCTGTTAGTGAGAACCATCTCAAGTGCTTCTGGTAACGAGTTTCCCCTTCACGGGGTAAGCCTCTGAAAAGAGCCTCCTCCTGATGTTCTAGCAGTAACCTTATAACAGGGTAATCTCTGACTGTATGCACGTTCTCAATCTTACATAACTGGGGCAGGTACTCAATGGTCTCCATGGCAGAGAATGATGAAATAAAGGAACCACTTGAATTACTTAGCTCAATAGTGTCAAAAGATCCAAAGAAACAATGAGAACGCTCAGAGAAATAATTAGTTTCACACGCTGGGCAAAAACTTCTGGGAAAGTTTTGAGGCAGGTATGTGTCTAAATTTGGATATTGTATGAAAATGCACTGTTTGGAAGAGAACTGCATTGTTTGTCATTCATAGCATATACATTCCAGTAGGTTTCACATATCCGTTTTAGAAAACGTGTGGTTTTTATATGTGGTTCAAATGAAAACTAAAATCAAGCAAAATGTATTTAATTATATGAACTTTATGAAACAGCTCTTTTTTAATAATAACCTATGTCACAGTGATACAATTTATTTAAAGAGACTACATAAAAGCCAATATAGCCTCCTTTGCTTTATTTTAGAATGCCGTCATCATTAATATTTTCCTCTATATAAAATTATATAAATATTAAGATATATAAAATTTGCTAAGAGCAGAACTTAACTGTTGAAACACACACACAAAACGATAGACAAGATGACAAAGGTGCTAATTTGCTCAGTAAGAGGAATCTTTTCATGACATGTACATCCATCAGTTTATCACATTGTACAGTTCAAATCTATTTTCTCAGCTATCCCTCAATAAAAGCGGGGGAGGAGGTCCGTGGTGGGAAAAAATGGCTAGTAAAAATGGATCAAATATGTAGATCAAAAGAAGACAACAATGTAAAATAATTGTAATTCTGTTCATCCACATATTAAGTAAATATTCAAAGCACTAAAATAGTATATAAAATATTTAAAAAAAAAAACTTTCTTAGGCTTGGTATTGCTTTGAGTTGCAATAAGAAAGTTAAAAAGTAATGGGAGAATAAGGACAGGTATGTAACATCTTAATCAATAAAGAAATTTTTTTAAAAAGTTAACAAGTAAGCGCAGAAGAGAAACCACCGCAGGCAGGCTTCGGGAGGAAGGAAAACACAGCCCTGTGTGTGGAGCCAGTCACTGGGCGGGGGGGCTCACTTCTGGGGAGCAGCGAGTCAGTTCTGGGGAGCAGAGTCAGTTCTGGGGAGCAGAGTCAGCTCTGGGGAGTAGCCAGTCAGTTCTGGGGAGCAGAGTCAGCTCTGGGGAGCAGCCAGTCAGCTCTGGGGAGCAGAGTCAGCACTGGGGAGCAGAGTCAGCTCTGGGAAGCAGCCAGTCAGCTCTGGGGAGCAGAGTCAGCTCTGGGGAGCAGAGTCAGCCCTGCGTTAAGGGTCAGACCCGAGGAGACCGAGCAGCGCTGTGGAGTGAGCGTCGAGCCGCAGCTGCGAGGCCCACAGTCACAGTGACATTGATTCCGGCTGGAGAGTTCAGAGACTCCGTCGCCACTGCAGGCCGGATCGATGGCTGTGGCCAGCACTCCCAGACACTCCCACGGGAAGCAGATCTTTATTTTAGGAAAAACGGAGGGAGGTGCTGCAGCCCAGCCAGGCGGGAGGGGAGGGGGTTTGGGGAGACCTGTCAGGCAGGCACGAACCCCCATTTGCTTGCAATTTCTCGCTCTCATCATTGCCCTCTCTTCATAAGGTCATTTTCCCATAAAACTTTATTCAATCATCCTAATTACTAATTTCGAGGAAAATTTAAACAACATGAAATAATTGCTTCAAAATAAGTTGTTAAGGCATTCCCAATGACCTGTGAACAGCGCTCTCTCTTGCCCTAGGATCTGTTTCTATGGAGCTGTGGCTGCTGGTGACTTTGTCAGGATGATCTCACAAGCTGCCTGAGGTACTTCCCGTCTCATCTCCCCTCATTTCCTCTCCCTCCGGAGCAGAAGCCGAGGTTAGGGGACTCTGCCTCTAACCCCGCATCTGCATGGAGGAGGCCCTCCTTCTACTGAGGGACAAAGAAGGTGTGCCTCCGTGAGGGCTGCTGTGCTCATGTTTGATCAGATAATCAAAAGCTGACTATTGTTTAAAGAAGTAAAAGCAAAACAGGCAGCACAGATTACAAAACTGATCATCTCTGCTGTAAAAATCCCTAATTCCACTTAAAATATGGACACATTATTTTAATTTCCTTAAAAAATAGCCAGACCACTAAGTGATATTTAGAAAAGAATCACATAGATTATTGGAACTGTTTTCTAAACATTCAATTTTCCATTGTTATAACTTCATGTGGAAGCCTGGATTACATTATATATATATATATATATATTATAAATTATGACATCTGTTAAATTAAATATTTTTGATAATAGAAATGTATGAAATTATTAATAATGTGTAAATATGTAGATTAATGTCTAAAAGATTTTTCTCTCACTGAAGGGGTCTAGAAAAAATGTTAACCTACTACTGTTTTCTTTGTAACCTCTCTATCTTTCTAGAGATTTTAAAAAACAATTCAAGGGAGGGCTTTTGTAAAGAAACTGATTTTATATAAAAGGTGTAGTTTTGCATAAGTAACTATTCTCAATAAAGAAATGGGATTGGATTTCTTGTTTTTTTGTTTTGTTTTGTTTTATTTTGTTTTATTTTGTTTTGTTTTGTTTGGCTTGTTTCTATTTACTTTTTAAAATATATATATTTTGATTGATTTCAGAGAGAAGGGAGAGACAGAGGGATAGGAGCACCAATGATGAGAATCATTGATTGGCTGCCTCCTACAAGGCCCCGACTAGGGCTTGAGCCTGCAACGGAGGCATGTGCCCTTGACCAGAATTGAACCTGGAACCCTGCAGTCCACAGGCTCATGCTCTATCCACTGAGCCAAACCAGCTAGGGCTATTTACTTTTGGTTCTACTTTGAAATGTGACACCTTGCTTAACATTTTCTCTAATTCACTCAGAAATATGCTCACCATGGAAATTCTCAGAAAGAACTTGATCATGAAAGTATTTGTGACGTAGAAGTTCTCTACCCCCACCCCACCCCCCAAGAAAGGTACAGAAAGTTTCAGCATAAAAATCCAAAGAATTCCTACAAAAAAATACCAATCCATCTAGGGTTTACTCTAATATATTTCATTCCAAACCACATTTTTTTCTAACATCTGATATCCAATTAACGTCTCACCAATACCAGGCTCTATGTAAAATATATTATAAAATATCAATATAGATCAGGCTTTTCCTTGAGCTACATAAAAATCACCTTTGCTAGTATAATACTGACTACTTAGAAATCCATGTTCTTGTTTTGCTGTATCACAATAACGGTCTACTTTTATTTTAGTGACGAAGAACATACCGGAAACAATTATCCTCCCAGACTTTGAATGCTGAGTGTGGAGGGCTCAGGCCTCAATCTTCCTCACTCCCTGAGCGAGCGGGTCCAGGCGCAGCCTCCTAATGTCATCTGTTGGCAAAGCATCTCCGAGCTTATCCCTCCAGCCAGACCTTTCTCCCAAGATCCAGAAGCATGCCTTCCCCTGAGTCCTTGGAGCGTATTTCCAACAACAGACATTCTTAAATCTCACGAAGTCCATGTTTTATGTTGTTTGCTTTTTACGGAGGTATAGTTGGCCTAGCATATTATGCTGCTTTCAGGGTGAAATGAAGTGGTCCCAAGGCTCGGCCTTTACTGACTGGCATTGGAGAGGCCAGCACGGTCTATGGCTAATAGGAGGGCGCTTCCTGCCAAGGTGCCCATGTGACCACTCCATGCTTTGCTTTTTGGTCATACGTACACTCAGGCTGACAATGCAAGCAATGCTACAACTATAAAATGGCCAGAGGTTTTCAGGATAAACATGCATATTAACAGAAGAGCTTTTCAGAAAATGTATTTTCCAAACAGGGTCTAATATGATTTCTTTCGTATGTAGACTGAAGTCCCTAAAAGCAAATGATTTCATTTCTTGGTAGGAACTAAAAATACACAGAGAAAAGCATTGTGCAATGTGTCGCCATAAAGAGTTATCACGGAATACTTTTACATCAGCGCTCTGATGGGCCACAGAGATCCAAGGAACCTGTGTGTGGTCCATGAAAGAGCCACGAGAGTTTTGCATAATTTAGAAATACATAAAGTTTACCAGAAAGAAAGCAATTGCATTAAATATCTTACTGCACGTCCAGAGTAAATGTGCTCTGTGTATACACAAAGCCTGTGTCTTCAAAAGCAGAGCCTGGCTGTCTAAAGAGCATAATCCAGAAAGATCACTTCCCCGTCTCTCAAGCCAGCCTCACCGTCCCCCATTACACCAGAGCCATCTGTTCCTATGACAGCCCGCACCCAACTCCCACTCACTGCTCCATGGCCCACTTTCTCTTCACTGCAGCGGCCTCTCTGGCTGTGTTACCGGAAACCCCTCCATGGAACTTAGGACATGATAGGTTCATAACGTAATATATTTTATATCGAATCAATTTTATAACTCGATATTAGCGATATCACCTAAAGCATACTGTAACTTTCACAATGAGAAGCACATGTTCTACTGTCCCCCATTTCCTGAAAAACCTAAAATTTTATAGAATTCACAATTGGTTCATACGTTTCACACACAATTGACTGATAGCTTTAAAAAGTATAATTATAAAAATAGAAGAAAAACAAAGTCACATATGACTTAAATCCCATTCATCGTTCCAATCCATATCACACTGAAAATTTAATGATGCAAATTTTAATATCAAGGACCTATAAAGACCCTTCAATTAATTCTTTTAGGTATAAGAATAGGACCTACTTAATGCACACTTGAGAAGTTTTTCTCAGTGATATTGAAATGATTCAAAGTTTAAAATAACTTGTATTTCTTTATGTGTATCAAGAGGTAGGTCATTGAAAGCAGGGGTGGAATACCTTCTCTCTGCTAAGGGCCATTTGGGTATTTATAATGTCATTTGCTGGCCCTACAAAATTATCAGCTTAAAAATGAGCCTGCTGTATTTGGTCAAACATTTAATTAACTCACCCCTAATGCTTTGATAGAGCCAGATCAGAAGATTTTGTAGGCCTTATATTTCAAACAATATTTCCTTAAAATATAGTCTGCTTTCTATTGCATAAGTGGCATAATTCATTGTAGAGTGTGCAAAAACAAATATGGTAAATCCTTGCTGTTTGTGGCAATGGGCTGTAAAAGGAAAAAGACTGCCATTAAAAGTCTGACTCATGTGTCATTTATTGTTTACAGGATGATCTGTAAACGAGAGGTTAGTCATCTAAGAATGATGGCAGAGAGTGAGGAGATTACAGAGTTTTTGGAGGCAGGGTAAGCAGGTTGTCACAGCTGTGATGGGAAAGTCTGGAGTTGACAGAAAGGTGGGGAAAAATTCCCCAGAACTGAAACCTAGGAATTTTTAGTGATGTTACTCTGAGTTATATTGTGAAATAACCCACTGCTGCTCCAAACCTTCAAAAAATTAAGAAGCAAGACAAATAATAAAAAATGCTGGGAGGTTTTGGAGAAAAGGAACCCTCATTCAGTGTTGGTGGAAATGTGAACTGGCACAGCCGCTCTGAAAAACAGTGTGAAGGAGCCTCAAAAGGTGAAGAATCGGGGTACCATAGGGCCCAGCAACTTCTCTTCTGGGGATCTAGCCAAAAAAATTTGAAAACATTAATTCATAAAAATGTAAGTACCCCTGTGTTCATTGCAGCATTAAACATGGTGTCCAAGATACGGAAGCAACCGAAGCGTCCTTCCATAAAGGCTGGATAAAGAAGGTGTGGTCCGTCCACCATGTACACAATGGAATGCTACCCAGCCACCGAAAAGGGGAAATACTGCCATTTAACACGACATGGATAGATCTTGAGAATATCACTCTAAGTGAAATATATCAGACAGAAAATGTCAAGAACTATATGATTTCACTCACATGTGAAATATATAGCTGAGAGCAACAAATGAACAAACAAAGAAGAAAAAGAAGGAAAAACAGCAGAAACTCATAGACACAGACAGTCGTTTGCTGGTTACCAGAGGGGAGGAGGGTGAGTGAGTAGTAAAAAGGCTCAAATATACGGTGAGGGAGGATCTGACTTTGGTGCTGGCCCCATAATAAAATACACAGATGACGTATCAAAGAATTGTACACTTGGAACCCATATAATTTTTTAACCAATGTTACCCTAATACATTTTTTTCTTTTTAAATTAAGAAGCAAAGACCCTGTATGTATATGGAAGAAAGGAATGCCGGGTTATATGTGAATCAAGGTTTATAAACCAAATATCCCTGTCTAGCCCCACACAAAGGAAAGAAGATAAAGAAGAGGAAATGTGAGAGGGAAGCACATTAACTGGACCAACGGGCCCGGGTTTGGTTCCGGTAAGAGCACGTGGCTTGGGGCTGGCTCCTCCCAGCCCGGGCCGGGTTGCAGCTCCCCTAGGAGGCAACCAATCGCTGTGTTTCCCTCACAACCTGTTTCTCTCTTTCTCCCTCTCTCTTGCACTCTCTCTAAAATGGAAAAATATTCCTGGGGGAAGGAAGGAAGAGAGGGAGGGCGTGAGGGAGGGAGGGAAGGGAGGGAGTGTTTGCTATGTGTAGGAAAGAGAATAATTCATTATTTGAAGAAAAAAGAATGAACATTTAAAAACTGAAATGTCTCATAGACTGCAAAAAGATAGGGAAACAATTGCTACCATCACTAGACCGCGTGCCTCTTCTTCCTAAATCCATTTGTACTTACGGACTTCTGGAGTTCATGCTGAGGAGCAAACCTGACCCCAGCATTTCACCGTCATATACGCTGTTTCCATCCCATGATGTGTGCTGAAACGGTGTCTTACAAAAATTCCCTGCCCTTTGCCACTAGCTTTCCATTTTCATGCCAAGACACCAAAACGGCTTCATCCATTATGCTTACTATTACCACTAACATTATAATATTGAGTCCCGTATAATTTTGTCTACAAAATTCCTTAGTTCTCCTACAAATAGATCGTTTCTCTTCACACAGGGAAAACCAGTTTGGCAGCACTTTTTCATACTCATTTTTTTTCCTAACAGTTTTATGGGAAACAATTATTTTTTTCTTTGATGTTCACTAATGATTTTTGACAGAGATTATGACTCTACCTCTACATGATGACATTTCATGACTGCCAACGTCTGAATGTAACCCAATGTCGATCAGACACGCCAAACTGTTTCTTATTGAATCGGGTGAGCTCACTTGCCACAGACAGGCTTCGTGCTGAGGTGGGGGCCGCTCGCGGATGCCTGTGTCCTGTGCCCAAGCCTGGTCCCTGGCTGGGCCCATCCCGCTGAGCAGGAGAGGCCGGGCGAGGGCCTCCAGGCCGTCCCTGACCCTGCGTTTCCGGAGAAGCAGCTGCAGGAGAGCGACACAGGCACAGCTGCCTCTGGGCTCAGTGCTGTCCGCCCCTGCGCCTCGGTTTCAGGAGCAGGAGATGGTCCATTTCTCAGAAGCTGGAACAAAAGAACAGACGCGCCTCCACCCTCCGAGGTCGATGACTTACATGTGACCTCAGGCCGCGCATCACATCACAATGAGCCAGACAGTGTCCGCGGGAGCCAAGGGGGAGCCGTGGGGAGCAGAGGGCCTCTCCGGGCCCTCCCCTCTGCGGCTGCGGCTGGACTTGGCCTTGAAGCCGCTGGCTGGTCCCCAAGTACCTGGTCGCTGGTCGGCGCATTCGGGTCTGTGCCTGTGGATGGCTCGGCCGCATGAAAAGGAGCCGAGGACGTTTTATCTCTGGCTGGGCTTTTGCTTCAATTAAATTAATGGACCCATTGAGCCACGCTCCCTCTCGGAGGCCCCCTGACGAATACATTAGGGAGATCTTAAGTCTCAGGGTGGTACAGCACGGCATTAGCGGGCACTCAGTGTCCTGGCCTTCTCGTCCTGCAAATCAGACAATGAACGAGTCTCCACCTCCATCCAGCCCGCATCAGCATCTCGTGGCCGAGGGGAAGCACCCTCTGTGCTCGCAGGAGAGCTTTCCTCTCCGCCGTGGAGGGCTCTGGGCGCGGGGACTGAGGTGACACAATGACAGATCCAGGTGCTCCTGGGAGTGAGGGCAGGGGAAGGCCGTGCTCCTCCAGAGAAGCAGGGCAGGCGGCGCCGTGCTGGGCGGGGGTCCTCAGTATCGTGGCTGTAACATCCCGGGCGGTGAGCTGGGCTGGAGCCGATGTCTCTGGAAGGAGCAGAGGTTTAACAGGAAAACACATGACTTCACTGCTGCTGCTGTTGTTAAGCGACCAGTTGTCTACACTCAACCATACATTTTTTTATTGTTATTTTGCTTCTATTTCAGAATATTTTGTCTTAACAACCTAATGACCTGCCTTCTGCTTTTGAGCCTCCATTTAAAAATGGCACACCAGTGACGGGACCCCTCACCAGCTCCGGGCGGCCTCCCACGGACCGCGGGGGCGGCGGCTGGGGCTGAGAGGGCCGCTCTGTGCGGAGGGGCGGCCGCCACGGCCTGCCGTGAGGACCGGGCATCCATCCAGGGCACGGGCACCTGGCTTCGTGGGCGCTTACGGGAACGGCATCGCCATGGAAAGCACGGGCCTGCCTCACTGGGCTGTTTGGTTCGTGTTCGGATGGTACTGATAAGCCATGTTTGATGTTTCCTTGACCATCTACTGCCAATCAATATGCCTCATAGTCTGAATGGGCATTGAGTCTGGGGAGGGGAGGGGAGAGAAGAGAAAGGGAGGGGAGGAGAGGAGAGGGAAGAGGAGGGAAAGGGAGGGGAGAGGAGAGGAAAGAAGGGGGGAGGAGAGGGAAGAAGGGGAGGGGAGGGGAGGGGAGAGAAGAGGAAGGGAGGGGAGAGGAGAGAAAGGGAGGGGAGGAGAGGAAAGAGGAGGGGAAGGGAAGGGAAAGGAGAGGAAAGAAGGGGGGAGGAGAGGAAAGAAGGGGAGGGGAGGGGAGGGGAGAGAAGAGGAAGGGAGGGGAGAGGAGAGAAAGGGAGGGGAGGGGAGGAGAGGGAAGAGGAGGGGAAGGGAAGGGAAAGGAGAGGAAAGAAGGGGGGAGGAGAGGAAAGAAGGGGAGGGGAGGGGAGGGGAGGAGAGGGAAGAGGAGGGGAAGGGAAGGGAAAGGAGAGGAAAGAAGGGGGGAGGAGAGGAAAGAAGGGGAGGGGAGGGGAGGGGAGGAGAGGGAAGAGGAAGGGAGCTGTGGATGCCCTGCACCTGACAGGTAGCTCAGTGTGCTCATGGGCAGAAGACCCCCTGGCTGAAATGCTGTAAAGCCTCCCACAGCTCGCAGGCCCAGCTCATGTCCTCAGCAGAGAATCTGTCAGGGAAAATGCCCCCCAGGCGTGGTCAAATCTACAAGCAAGTCCGCTCACCTCCTGCCGCAGGTGGGCTAGATGGCTCCTTTCAGAGCGAAGAGGAAGGGCGGTCTGTTAGACGTCAGAGGCCGCTATGGAGGGTGAGTGAGCCGAGCCAAGCGCTGCTCCTCCCCGTGCTCCCAGCCAGTGCGTGCTCCCAGCCGCCGGCGCCCTCAGGGCCAGTCCATCACAGGGCACAGCATCCTCAGGGCACTGGCTCACAGGGGCCATGGCTGTATCTCGCGTCATGGTGTACACATACGACAGCTGTAGAAGATAAAACCATGCTAACAGACAGTCTGCAATCAGACAAGGTTTCGAGTATTTTAATGAACAAAGATACAGAGCGCCAACGTTTAAAAAGTAAGTCGCCAGTCAAACGCGGGCAGCGAGGAACGGGCAGGATGGATATGGGGTCCCGGGCTGTGTAAGAGGCGCTGCCGCCCGGGCCTTAGCGACAGGGCGGCGATAGATGGGGTGGCGTGGCTCCCTCTCCCCGCTGCCCCCTCCACACGCAGCTGAGGGTCCTGGGAGCTGCTCAGCAGACGGCAGACCACCCTCCGGTCATGGAAAGTGGAGAGCACCGCGGCCTCCCAGCCCTGTGTCCCCGGGGTTTCTGTGTCTCCCCTGGACCCCAACTGCTCCCGCCCGTCTGCAGCCTGAGGCACCCACAGGTTCTGACCGAAATGAGCTCACAAAACCCTGCTCTCTCCCGCAAGAGGACCGGGACCAGGACAGAGACAGCCCAGCGAGACCCATGCCACACCCGCTCCATGGCCCTGTCCAGCCCGGGGGTCCACCGGCCACAGGCAGCAAGCAGACCCCTCCCTAGCCCCAGACTGGTCCAGGTCCCCCTCCTAACCGCAGACTGCCCCAGGGCCCCGCCCTTGCCCGGGTGGCTCAGAGACAGACCGGCCCACTGCAGCAGCACCAGCAGAATAGGGACTCACCTCCTGCCCGGGTTCAGACCCTGCCCCTGACCTCCCCAGTAGGCGTCTGCACACACAGCCCCTCCCGAGACCTGAGGCCAGACCCGCAGGGACCTGCTGCAGCCGGTGTCTCCAGCCTCCATCTCTTACTTTGACGACACTCATTCTTGAGGGTTTGATGTCTTTAAAAGTTAAGTTAGGCAACCTTTAGTTCTGATAAAGTTCATAGTTTCTGAAGACAGAAAAGGAGTAAAATATTTACATGGAAAAGTGTAAGTGCAAAGCAATGACGTTAGAGCTAATTAAATCATAAGCTGTACTTGGTTAGATGAAGATATCTTAGGAAAAGGGAAATTTAAAGTCCCACCAACTCCTCAGAGACAGAGAAAAAGAGAGGCCCGGCTCTCTCATCCTTAAAAGAAAACTCCTCTTTGACAAAATATGCGCCAACAGCAGACTCTGGGCTGCCTGAAGGGGGCGTGGCCACAGCCGATTCCTGCCCAAATGTGGCCTAACATCAAATGGCATAGGAACCAATTTGCTTCCAATTCTCATGGCAGACCATGGCAACATAAAGAATGTAGCTGGCATGACAGTTATATTTCTCATTGTGAATTAATAGATTTCAAACTAAGCTCCACTTCCGTGAGATTTTAGTGTGTTTTTTTTTTATCATGTCATTGGGACCTTTTATCTCTGGGCAAGGTTAATTGTGAAGTGTGTCATATAAGATCACCATGTTAGAGCAGAGTTAGCATCCTAAAAACACAGTGTTTCATATACTCACTGTGAGGCAGTAATTCTAATTACTTTAAGCAAACTCCCTCTTTTAATAAAACTATGAACACAAGACATCTATAGTGTAAATGTTGTCTATATACCTATTTCTTACAGGAGAAATTATGCTTCTCAATATTATTTGTTTTCCTGATGTTAGTAATCCCTGTACAGCCCCCTTAAATCCCCATCTCCATTATGGTCTGCCTCGTTTTCCTACAGAATCGGGTCTTAAGTCACACTGTTGGTGGGTCTTCAAAGTGGGAACTTGAGTCGCATTGTTATGGGCCCTCCAAGCCCTGGTGATTGTCACGTTCCCATTAGCAAGGAAAGCCTGCTCCCAGCCTCACTCACTGAGTCCTCACTGAGGTTCTTTCTTACCCACATCAGCTGACAGTCTTTAAGCCAGCCTTCTCGTCTGGGCTTGCTATGAAGTCTGATCTTAAAAAGGGGATAAGGGGTAGGTGGGCAGACTGGGGGAAAGAAGAGCGAAGAGACTTGGCCTGGGCGCTGGCGTAGGATGCAGTGCCAGAGGATGGGGTGGAGTGGTACATTTGAAACCTACATGCTTTGGAACCAATGTCACCCAAATCAATTCCATTAAAAATGAAGCATTTCATTTCAAATGACTGGGGCTTCGGAAGGAAAGGGTGTTCAAGCTGCGAGGGTGTGCTGGGTGATGTAAGACGGGGTGCAAGCAAAGCGTTGGGGATCCTGTAGTGTCTGGAAGGCACAGACCTTCCTCCATGTTGACAGCGCCATTCCCAGCAATGAAGAGCTGTTCACCCCCTTTTCCCGGGTGAGGGTAAGGCCACTGGGCTACGTGGACACTTCACATGTGGACGCATGAGCGCAGGGCACTGCAGAGCGGTGGTGAGGGAGGGAGATACCAGCCTGAGCTCAGGGTCACTCACTCAGCACCGCACCGCTGCAGACATAGTGCTCATCTCCTTTACGTCCTGGTTTCCCGGCACCATGCCCACGTCAGGGCGCTGTCTGTACTGAAGAAGGCAGTGCTGGCCGCGCTGGCTGGTTGCTTTGCCTCTGCTGTGTGAGTGGGCATGGGGTTTACATTGGGAAAACCGATCCCTGTCTTATAAACTCGAGGAAAGAAATACACAGCACAAGCCACTGGAAAGTGCTTTCACGGGCAGACATAAAATTATAAGGAATTTCAAATTACACGTTGTCTTCTTTGGGTCTCTAATTATGTGGTGTGTCTGAGTCTTGTTTCCTAAATTTCCCTGAGGCCTGGGTCAGCCGCATGCCCTCCTTGGGGCTTTCTGGTCCACCAGGACATAGGCAGCCGGGCAGTCTACGGAGGACAGTTATTAAGCAATTCCCGGCCGCCAGTCTTGATTATAGCAGGCAGGGTGGTTCTTCCAAATGTGTGTGGCATGTCTGTGCACATTTTACATACTTAACTAGAGGCCCGGTGCATGAAATTCATCCAGGGGGAGGGTCCCTTGGCCTGGCTGGCAATCAGGGCCCTATTGGGGCCTTCGATCTGCTGACCTTTGTTCTGCACTGCCCCTGGTGGTGGTCTGCACACGTCACAGTGAGTGATCAGTCTTCTGGTCAAACTCCCGCAGGGACAATTTGCATATTAGGCTTTTCTATACATATAGATGCAAAGTTACTTGTGTTTTAATTATGCATGAGTGTGTTTTATTTTACCCCAAGCACTGTAAATGTCTTCAATGAATTAACATTTGAACATTAAAACCACAGAGAGCATGAAGATAGCTCTACCCATGGGTTAGCTTATAGTAAGTGCTAGAACTTCATTGTTATAACCAGTTACCACTTACCAGGTAGGGAGCAGTCTACCACTCAGCACCTAGCCAAGCGTCTAACTATAAAATGAGAGAATTATCAAGGGCACACTCTAAACCCTAAAAATCACAAAGCAACCTAAGCTATTTTCTTCAATGGGCGCATTAATTGTCCCTCGGGAGTTTAGTGGAAGTTAGCAAGTTCCTGTGGGAACTTGGAAATGGTGGGCTTGAGGGGAGTGAGGCTGAGAAGAGGTTAGCAAATCACCCACGATGGGAAATCACATCACATTTACTCCGTGCACCATCACATGCGGGCAACCAACACTGTTACACCCACTTCCAATTTATGGAATCCAAATCACAACCTGAGGTTATCTGTCTGATCCTTGAGAACAGCAGCTGTCTGGGTGATAAAACGCCCATCATCAGCTCCTGCCCAGGGGTGACCTGCTTTTACCCTCCGACCCATGCATCTCCCTGGGAAGTATCTGAGTGGCCCCCGAAGAGTAGCCGTCCATGCCGGGGGCAGTGCTCCAGCGGGAGCTGTCACTTGGGTGCATCCTCCCCTCAGAGGCCGTGCTCCCAGAGGTGGGAGCACAGAGTGAAGGACGGGCAGCCTCCTCTTTCAGTAACGTTGGGGTGAGAGATGGAAATAGAAGGAGAAGGCAGGACCATGCTTTAAGTCATGGTCTCCAGGAACTTTAAGATGAGCATCCCGATTTCTTTAAAATGCACCAAATTGCAAATATAGTAAAAGGTCCATCTAGCAGAGCTCATAACATCCATCCCCCTCCTCTGAGCAGGAGAAGCCCCCGTTATTATCAAGTACCTCCATTCTTCCCCAAACTACTGCATGTGAACAATAAGCTTCTGAACAGTTACTCTGAGAGTATATCCACAGCTGCCATAGCTGTTCCGATAGCCGATTTTATATATGGCTATTAAGTCCTGATTTTATCCTGAAACTAGCCCTGATTACTGTTTGGGTGTGCTGATGAGTAAACAGGATGCTTTCCGTATGAAACATGACGAAAAGATGAATGAGAAGGGAACGTTCGGTGGGACAGGGATGCATGTGACTCACTCTCCAACAGTCCCAGCACCTCGAACACTCTCAGTGTGTTCCTTCTCAGCCCAGAGCAGCATGGATGACAGCTCAATTCCTCACCCGACTTAGAAGCCTGCACTGGGCTTGGCACTGCACTGGCAGAGCATCAAATAGAAATTGAATCTCCCTCTCCCCCCGAGGAAACAACTTATGCTGACCTTTCTACTAACGAGACTTAAAACTTCCAAACACCTGGAGGCTAGGAAGGCTCTGCATTTTCCAACTTTTTATAACCCAGCAGCACATTACCTTTAAAATAATATCTGAAGTTTATCAGGTATGAAATTAAATAAAATACCTCACCAGTCTATTTTTCCCCCTAAGTTTTTTTCTACTCCCACACTTCCGTAACTTGATTACCTTACCTCTGCAGCAACCTTAACCTCATGACATTTAGGATCTACTCGGTGAAGAGTTGCTTATCCAGCCAATGATTTATGTGCAGCCTATCGGGTGCTGAATAAGACCTGCCCTCCTACAGGCAGAGCAGGGAACATACAAGATCAATCAATGGCCATCTACACGTGAGGAGGAATTTTATGGCGAGAAGGAGACTCAGCCTAGTTTGTTTCAGACAGTGGGTTGATGTCAATAATCTTGGAGTATTTATTAATGTCGCCCCAGTTCATTGTCAAGAGTGTCCCAGTGTGGTCACAGTAGAGAGTGGGAAAGTATGGAGATTAGAGTCAGGCAAATTCTAGATTCATTCTTGATTTCATCTTTTACCTCTTTGAGGCACTAGGCCTCATTTCCTTCATTGGGTAAGTGGGGATGTTACCAAATTGCCTTATAAATTACAGCCTTTTGAAAACAGGTCAAGGACAAAAAGGGTGTCTCCCTGAGATCCAGTAAAATGTCTACGCAAGCTCAGCCACCCTTGACCCTGTCCTCCCTGTGGCTGAGGAGTTATCCACCTGCTGACGTGCACCTGCTGCAGAGACAGCAAGGGAAGCAATGGGTCTGCACTCCTAACCCTGGCTCTCACCTGATGCCGACACGCCTGGGAGGTGTCTGTCTGTGGTCACTGTTTTAAAAAATAGACTATTTCGTTGACTCCAATGTTTTTATCCCTTTAGAAAAGCATCTTGTATTGGAAAAGTTAACTCAAACCTCCATATTGCAGTTACAATATTGGCATTTTATGGCATTTATACAGGTTTTGCATGTCCAGTCTGCCCGGGGTCCCATATATTCCTTAGGAAAATGAGACTCTGGTCACTATCATTTCATTGAAAGAAAAAAAAATATTATTCTATTAACAGAATGACCTTTTTATTATTGAGGTTAGTTTAGTACAAGGAGCAAGATATTATTATAATTTAATGTTACAAGCACCCTCAAAAATACGGAGGAAAATGAAACTTCAGAAAGTTGGAAGGCTGACACGCAAAGGCAGAGGTTTCAGGCGCACATAGAAGATTACAACGGCCACGCCATTGGAAACTAGACAGTAAGGAACAGAGCGTGGGGCCGATACCGTGTGGCTGCATGTGTACGCGGGCTTGTGTTGTAAATATAAAATAATAGCTCCGCACGGCTCTGTCTGCCTGGATGCCGCCAGCCACAACTTTACCCCATTTGAAATAAATTGCACCTTAAATCTGAAGGCAATTTTCCGCGGTTCGGTGTGCCGTGGAGACTTCGCCTTTGATATGTAGCATCCCGGGAGCTGCCGAACGTGTGAAGCCCGTGTGCCTGCCAACCAGGATGGCTGTCTGTGTTTACCGCCTTTCCTGGGCACGCCGCGAAATGACTAAATTACAGGTATTTTACATGTTTTGTGGCACCAGACAGATACGGTCCACCGGTATAATTTATCTTGAAACACCCTGTTTTACAAAATTATAGAAAAGAACTGCAATTTGCTCAATTTTTTATTTCTAAGACTATGGCGAAATCTTCAAAGCCTGGAGGATGTCTTCCAGATAAGAACTTAGCCGGGCAATAAACAATTTTCATCAAAGCCCGGGTTTGGGGAAATAGGAGCACAATTGTGGCTTTAAAATCTCGGTAATGTTTCCTACTATTAGCTATTTTGTCTTTTGTATTTTGACCTAATTCAGCCACCAAAGGCATCAATTCTTACAGAAGATTAGATACACACACGTGTACACGCGCACACATGCACACAACGGTCCAAATCAGATTATCCCCAATCAAGGTAATTGAGAGGAGCCAAATTGGTCATCTGGGCTGTGCAGCTGCCTTGAGCCTTAGCCTTTGATCCCAAGTGTGGCTGAGGTCCCAGCCCCCGACGCGGCCTCCTGGAACTCGGGGGCCCTTTCCCATTTTAAACATCGCGAGTTAAAGTTTGCTTTGACTTCCTCATCCTTCCTCGCAGAATGACATGTGAATAGCCCAAAGACTCAGCAGAAAACCTGTCAGCCTTATGGCATTTAGATAAAACGCAAGGTAATTTGATGTTGAAAATAATTCTCACTCATTTTCAGTGATGACTTAAAATCCGTCGTGTCTCTACTTAAGTTTTAAGTGTTCTGTTTTCTTAACAATCAGTGAAGAATCTCTGGATGTTGGGAAATATTTTATATCTGTGATTACATTGATTGTGAAATTTTGACATAGAATTTGACACCTCGTTAAACACAGAAATCACTTAATCAACTACAAAATGGCAATCTTTATTTTTAAATATGTTTTATTGATTTTTTTTTTACAGAGAGGAAAGGAGAGGGATAGAGAGCTAGAAACATTGATGAGAGAGAAACATCGACCAGATGCCTCTTCCACACCCCCCACTGGGGATGTGCCTACAACCAAGGTACATGTCCTTGACTAGAATCAAACCTGGGATCTTTCAGTCCACAGGCCAAAGCTCTATCCACTGAGCCAGATGGGTTTTGGCCAAAATGGCAATCTTTAAGTTTTATATTTGTTAATGTGTCTGGATGTGTAAAATTTATATTCATTTTTTACTTATGTTGTCTATTTAATATTCTGAAAAATCTGAGTATCTATTTTGTATTGATGGGGCTCAATTGACTAAAGTTAAATTCTGTATCTCAACTTTAAATGATTCTTTAAGTAAAATGTTTTTATTACTGAAGGCATTGTCATTCTTTCTTCTTTGGAACTATCTGAGATTGGCATAACATACAGATATTTAAAGGGGGCAGTGTATAGAGGCTCTCTGCTTTACTCGGCAATTTTTTTCAGAAGAAAGAGAACTTCTGCACATTACCCACGATGTGCTCACACACCTCACCGGTAATCATCCTGCGAAGCTGACATGGTTTCTGAATTCATAGTGTCTGACTGACTTTACATGGATGTCAGGAAACAGATGGGACAGTGGGCAGAGGGACCAGGGCATGGCCTTCACGCTGGAGTCCCCTCATATCCACTGATTAGCTTCGAGGCACCCGGCTTCTAGCTTAATTTCCCTGAAATTCATTTTAAAATAATTACATCAGCGAGGTGTGTGGTTGGGGAATTAATAGCAATTATAGATAACCTGAATCAAAGGCTAAATGATAGTTTTTATGTCAAGCAATTTACATACAATGTCTCATTTGCCTCACACAAAAAATATATCCAACACACTATGTACTATCACGGTCCTTATTCACTAATTCGTGCACAGGTGTGGTCCCTCAGCGTGGTCTGGGGAGATCCAGCTCAGCTCGCACCCCCAATCTTGTAGCACCCTGCCTGGCACCACCTTGGCCTGGTGCTGCCCCCTCACCTGCTCCACCATCCTGCCTGAGGGGCAATGAATTGGGATGGGGCCCCCCAGCCCGGCTCCCTTAGCACCTGGGAGCCAGGCAGCAGCCCTGCCCCCACGGCTACCACTGGTTACCATCTGGTTGGCAATCAGCAGGGTGACTGGGCCTCTGCTCACACCTGCCTTGGCCTGGCACCACCTGCTCACCTGCTCCACCATTCCACAGTGGTCCCACTCTCATCGGGGTCCCTGGGGGCCAGCAGCGCCTCCACTGCCACCTGCTGCCAGTACTGTCTTGCTGAACCCGCCATGTTCCCCACTGCCCCCTGGTGGTCAGTGCACATCATAGCGAGTGGTTGAATAACCACCCAAGGAGACAATTTGCACATTAGGCTTTTATTACAGAGGATATCAAAAGTGAAGTTGAAGGGAGCCAAATGCTACCTACTGTCATCGAGTCAACTCAAGGTCTGGACTTTGAATCCGGAAGTCTCATCTTCTCTCATTACGTTACCCTCGAATACTAGGGCACTGTGTGAAGTGTGTGTGCACGGAAAATGGCAGGGAGCAGTGAGGGGGTGGGGGCAGTGGAATGCCACTGCACTGTTGATGGAAATGTAACATGGAAAACTGCATTTGAAAAATGGAATTGCCATGTGATCCAGCAACTCCACTCTGGGTATACAGTAGAGCCAGAAGAAGGGGTTTTAAGAAAGGTTCATACACCCATTTCTCAGGCAGCAGCATTCCGTGAAATAGTCTGTAAAGGGAAAGTAACCTCAGGACCCACTGATGGAGGAATGGGCTAACACACTGGCATACATCGATAATAATAAAGTGTAATACGCTAATTAGAACAGACAGCTGAACACCTTCCACACGTCCTTCCAGATGACCTTCCGGACAAAGCCGGGGCTGCGAGGGCCGAGCCCCCTGAAAAATCTCCGTGACTCAGGCCTCTAGTGAACATCTAAGGGAGCACTCTTCAGCCTTAAAAAGGCGGGAAAGTGGGATACATGGACACACCCTCATCAGTGAAGAACCCTAAAGAAGTTGGCATAGTTTCTGAATTCATAGTTTCCGATTTGATGTTACATGTATATCATATTACAGGGCATCATGTGGGTGAGACAACATACAGAAGAACAGCACTCTGTGACTCCACTGGCAGGAGGCGCCTGGCAGAGTAACACTTACAGGAACTGAGGACGGAATGGCGGTTCCCGGGGGGCGGAGGGGTGAGGGGGAGGGGGTTCAGTTTTGCAGGATGAAAGGCGTTCTGTGGATGGATGGTGGGGATGGTACCCCTCCCTGAGCAAGTGCCTAGTGCACCAAACACAACATTCCAACACAGTACGTGTTAGGTGATATGCACTGTGCCATGATGGGGGGAGGGGAGGATTGAGGAAGATAACGGGCACTCTCTTTTTTCTTACTATAAGAAAATATTCATTACATTTTGCCAACCACGACTTTTGAATGACATGCCCTTTGCATTTTTCTCATACTCTGGATAAAAAAAGAAATCAAAATTACCCACAGGTGCCACTTTAGCCGCTTTCATGGGCAGCATCGTGGTCCAGGCCCAGAGCCGGCTCCTGTGCATGAGCTGATGGTGTGCGGAGGCCGGTCCGCGCCGCCTCAGGGACCAGACCCAGCCCAGGCTCCCGCTCCGGCCGACCTCCCGGCTGCACCCCCATCACCGGCTCTCCCCCCGAGAGGCTGTCACTCCCCAATTTCGGATCACAGCGCATTTGACACGAGAGATCGCATCTTAACGTAGCATTACTTAACAAAGGTGGCTGTCATTTCTGCCGCATGAAAACCTGTCAGGGACCACACTTCAGCTTTCCTGTTGCCATGGAGACCGGCTTTCCTTTTGTGACCAAAAGGGAACAATGCAGCTCGGTGTCACGCTTCAGATATAAAGAATGGAAACCACTTCAGACATGTACACAAAGGAGCAGCCCTGGCCGCTGGGATTCGGTTACAGAGTGGCATTCTGGAGCATCGCTGGGTGCCCGCTGGTGGACAGGGGAGAGGATACTGGTCAGCGATGCACGCCTCCCCCAGTGCATTCCGCATCCATGCCGTCAGTGTGAAAGGAAGGAAGGACTCGGGATTTCACACTCAAGGTGTGAAACTTAGCCTGCGTGAACTGAAGCTCTTGGCGTAGTTACAGGAATAAAAGAGCAAAAGCGACAGTGTGTGTCATTGTGGTTGCCTTCTCCTGGTCTGCCCGTTCTTTTAAAATACATTTTTATTGATTTCAGAGAGGAAGGAAGAGGGAGAGAGAGATTCAAACATCCATGATGAGAGAGAATCATGGATCCGCTGCCTCTTGCACGCCCTACACTGGGGATTGAACCTGCCACCCAGGCCTGTCCCCTGAGCAGAAATCGAACCCAGGACTCTGCTCCTAGGTTGCCACTCAACCCCTGAGCGACGCCAGCCGGGCTGTACTGCATTTTATACTGCAGACTGGCAGCCTCTGACTACCCATGTGGGTAAGGACAAATCACAGAGCTGTGCGCTTGGGAACCAGAGAAGTTTGGAGAGCAAAATTAGCCAAATGAAAATTAAAGCCCTGAGGGAAATAATTATACACCTGGAAACCACCCAGATAGCAGGAAACTACCTGCTCGGGGAAAGGCCACCCTCCCAGGCAACCCCCTCCCCCTGCCATATGCCTCCCACTTCACTCTCAGGTCCTCTGGAGAGGAGAGGGGCAGAGATGTACAAGGTAAGAATCCTTCACCTATGAACCAGGAGGTCAGGGTCCGATTCCCTATGCCAGGGCTGCAGACTCGATCCCCAGCAGGGGGCATGCAGGAGGCAGCTGGTCAGTGATTCTCTCTCCTTATTGATGTTTCTATCTCATCCTCTCCCTTCCTCTCTGAAATCAATAAAAATGTATTTTAAACCAAAGAATCTTTGCTCCAATGCCTTTGCAATTAAGAAGGATTGAAATGGCAGGGTTTTTGGGTTTTTTTTTTCTCCCCACCTCCTTTATTGTGGTCTTTTAAAAATATATTTTGTAATAAATTCAAGTTGAATAATCCTGGTTTAAGAAAAAAAAAAGTGATTAAAATAATGATCGACTACAATAATCATTCATACAACTACTTTTTAGAAAACTGTTCACTTTCTATACAAAAAGGCAAGCAGGGAGAGACTACTAATGTTTGCTAATGTGAGCAGCATTGTGTGGGGTAGGATAGAGTGTAGGGGATCAGAACCCCTCACAGTGATCACCCACAGTGACCGGGAAGCAGCAGTGTGATGGGTGAGCCTGTGGGTTCAGAGTGTGAAGGACTGGCCTCTGCCACTCAGTACACTGGGGCACTGAATAAGTTACTCTAAACCCTGAGGCCCTCACTCAAAGAATAATAAAAATAACACCCACCTGCTGGCGCCATTACAAATTTAAATTGATAATACAAAGTATAGTCCTGGAGAGCATTGTGCTAAGTGAAATAAGCCAGGCGGAGGAAGATAAATATCACAGGATCTCACTCACTTTTGGAATATAATGAGCACCATAAACTGATGAATAAAACAGATATAGAGACAGAGCAGCATCGATCAGACTCAGAGGGAAGGTAGGGAGGGTGGGGGTGAGAGGGAGAGATTAACCAAAGGACTTGTATGCATGCATGTAAGTCTAACCAAGGGACACAGACACCAGGGGGGAAAAGGCATGTATGGGAGGGATGGAGGGGAGTAATGGGGAATAAGGACACATATGTAATACTGTAATCAATAAAAAAAAATTAAAAAACAAAAAAGTAAAATAATTACCAGAGTTTCAACCACATAGAAAATCCTCATAAAAATATTAAAAACACTACTGAGTGACAGAAAAATGGCTATGGAGTGAGAGAAGACACAGGTGGGAAGATTGGATTTTGTAAGGAAGGCTTTTTTTTTCCCAAATCACATTTGGACTTAACATGATCCCAAACAACATTAGCAGGAACTGACAAAGGTCATCTGGGAGACGAAATGGAATCCAATAGAAAAAATAATAATTTTTAAAAAAGTATTGATTCTAAAATATTTAATATTTACTAACAAAAAGTCTAAACAATATGTCATATTGTAAGAATTATGAAGAAGCTCAATAGAGGATGCAAACCTCAGAAGTAGATTTCAGAAAATATAATGCTTGGCTATGAGAATAATGTTTATAAAAAGTCAGCGGAGAGATAAAAGGTTACTCTTGAGACGACTTCAGAAATATTGGATTAACCTGTCAAGAGAGTAAAGCTGGATTATATAACATATCATAGGCAGAAACAACGTACAAACATTCTAAAACATTAGATGTAAAAATTAAAATCATTCAAAAGCTCTAGAATAACAGAATGTCAATGTGTTTAGAAACTGGAGATGAATTTCTATGTGAATGAGTCTGGAATTCCAGTGGGAAAGGTGTTTAGATGTAAATAAATATGTTTAATGTTATATGTCAACAATTTCATAACCAAATGTGTAAGTTAAATAACAAAAAGAAATATGTTTGTGACAAACAGCATTTCACAAGGATCACTTTCAAGTAAGAAAAATGGCCCAAGTCATGTAGATGCTTTAGCGAGAAATACAAATGGCCACTAAACACAATAAAAGCTTCATATTACCAGTAATTAAGTAATGCAAAATTGCAAGAGATATATCAGCCTCCATAAAATTGGCAAATATTAAAAGAATTCTAAAAGCAAAGATAAGTTTGATGGGACAAGGATCCTCATAAGGTACTTTCAGAAGTAGCTTTTTAGGAAAGCCCCATTTGGAAAATAGAGGATTTTGGGTTTGTTTGGGGGGTTTTTTGGCCTTTTTTTTTTTTTTTTAATAATTAGTTGTTTACAAATCTCTATCTTAAGAAGATGGAAAACAAAAGTATATGTAGAGGAATTTTCATTGTAGTGCTTTTGTGAGAATAGTAAGCAATCTAATTATCAACGATTATAGAATAGTTAAATAAATGATAATATAGCCATTATTTTAATTATCTTTTCATTAAAATTATTTTTAAATAAATGACATTTAAAGTGATCAAAGTGCATTAAATGAGAAGAAGGAAAAATCAGAATACAAATGATCTAAGTGCATAATTTTAATTTGTGTAAGTAAATAGTTATACTCTACACTTGTGTGAAAATACTCTAACTATAAGTTCAATGAGAACATTAACAGAGATATGGGGATGGAATGGTGGTGAAAATACTTCTCAGTTTCTTCTCTATACATTTGTGGATTTGCTGGATTTCTTAAAATGAATAATGAACTATATTCAAATAATATAAACCTCTAACCCTCTGTATGGTAGGTTTTCATTGCTCCATTTTTTTTCAGATGAAAAAATTGAGGAATAGATCAATAATTTGTTTGAACCCATAAAACAAAAATATAGCAGAATGCCACTCAATCACCATGTGTGCTTGATTCTGATGAATTAGCCTGAATTAGCCTAATCCGTGAAATCATAGCAGCCATTTAATATAGAATACTGATCAATTAACTAATTTTAACACATACTCATAAATGAATTAATGAAGTACTTAATCCATCAAATTTGATTAGGAAATTCAGCCTCAGCCTACCCTAAGTCATTGGACTTTGATGATTCAAGGCTTATGAACATTTCCTAGTTTTAATGTGTGAATAAAAATGTCTTCCAAAGAGAAAAATAAAAAGTTTATTACTGTCACTGTTGATGTCTCTTAAATAACCTGGAGAACAAATAACATAATTTAAAAGCCAAGGGTAGTGATTAGCTGCTCAAGTGCAACCTCTCCTATTACCGGAAATGCTTTGCTGCATCAATAAGGACAAATTATGTAAAATAAGTGTCTGGCCTCAGCTTATAACTGGTCTGCCCATAATTAACATTATTAAAAAACTCTAAGTCCTAACCACATTTTCAATAGAAGGGAATATATTGTAGAGGGAGAAAAATTTCTCTTAATTATTGTTAACAACTTTATCCATTAGACTCTAGTTAGTAGTATTTTCACTTTAGAAGGCTCTACATTTTAAAGTTATATTTAGTAACAGACTATAGTAGTGTGATTAAAAATTTTGTCATTTGAAGTGTATATTATTATAAGTAATAATCTAAAAATAACACTACAATTAAGAACAACACTTTTTTTTATTCAAAAAAACAAAGCTTTTTATGCTAGGTAAGTGAATTATCCCAAAACCAGAGGCCTCATGCACAAAATTCAGGCAAGAATAGACCCTTCTTCCGGCTGCAGGCACTGGCTTCTCTCTGGTGCCCAGGACCCAGGCTTTCCTTGCAGGGAAGGTTGTCTGGAAGAATAACTAGCATATTATGCTTTTATTATTATAGCTTGTCAATGAAGTCTCGGGTATTTCCAAAGGTGCATTCATTAACTTCAACCAAAATTGCATATCCTTTGGAAACTGTACAGAAATGTGTCACCTTAGACTGCAGAGAAAACAAAATCTCAAACTAATTCCAAAATAAACTTAACATACTTAGCACAAATTGTTATGTAATCAATGTTATAATTCCTTTTTATTATAATTCTAATGACTGACTTTTTTTATCTGAATGGATGTAACTATATGTATTCTAGAAGCCTGGTGCACAGAATTCATGCACGGGTAGATCCCTAGGCCTGGCCGATGATCAGGGCCAAGTGGGGCCTTCCTTCCCCTAACTGCTGGCTGCTGGCTCGGGTCTTCCTTCATTCCACGCTGCCCCCTGGTGGTCAGCGCATGTCATAGTGAGCAGTCAAACACCCGAGAGACAATTTGCATATTAGCCTATTATAATATTATAGAAGGATATGTCTACATATATGTGTACATTGTATATTTTTTAGAAATAATGGCAATAGCAGTCCATTTTTTGTTCCTTGCTTTTAGGGAAAAAGAGTAAATAAAGTATCAAGTACTCTGAGAAAATTATATTTGTCTTATGGAGCCCAAAATTAGTGAATTGGATGTCTAAGAATATTTTATACTAGAAATACATCACTGTAATTAGACATCTGAGCACAAAACCTCCACTCGTCTTGAAGTAGCTTTTAGTTTTGTAATGTGCAAAGACTAATGTGTGAGGTCTAATGGCAATGGTTTTATATTAATGGATTTAGTATTAGAAGGAATTACAACTGCTCCCAAATTCTGCTGTAAGCTAGAATAATAAGAAGTGGAATCAAAGTGTATTTTTGGAATGCAAAATAATATACATACTAACATGCTTGCAGTGGGTGTCTGTGTACATGATATGCATAATTTATAAAGTGTACTTTTAGGGATATAGTCTTCTACTGATTTCATTTACAAAGAATTATCTTTCATGCAAGAACTAAAGTGACAAAAATATATTTTACATTTAATTCCAATTCAAGGTTCAAGATAATTGCATAAAAAGAAAAGTGCTAAGACATTCATTACTTAGTATTATTCATAGCTTCCTAATTTATGATTAAAAGTATTTCAATAGCCTTAATTTTAAGAGTAATGGCCAACTGAAAGAAGCCATTTTCCTGAAGTATTGTTTTCTACAATGAAAAATGCCTATGGCCTAATTCCATGGTCGGCAAACAGCAGCTCGCGAGCCACATGCGGCTCTTTGACTCCTTGAGTGTGGCTCTTCCACACAATACCACGGCCTGGGCAAGTCTATGTTGAAAAAGTGGCGTTAGAAGAAATTTAAGTTTAAAAAATTGGACTCTCAAAAGAAATTTTAATCCTTGTACTGTTGATATTTGGCTCTGTTGACTAATGAGTTTACCTACCACTGTTAACCAGTTTGGCTCAGTAGATGGAGCATCGGCCTTCAGACTAAAGGGTCCCGGGTTCGATTCTGGTCAAGGGCATGTACAGTGGTTGCGGGCACATCCCCAGTAGGGGATGTGCAGGAGGCAGCCGATTGATGTTTCTCTTTCATCGATGTTTCTAACTCTCTATCCCTCTCCATTCCTCTCTGCAAAAAAAAAAATCAATAAAACATTTTTTAAAGAAAAATGCTTATGATGAACAATAAAACTACAACATACATAAATAGAAAAATAGAAAATAAAGGATAATGTGCCCAAAGCAGATGAAGCAAAATTTGAAAGGCAGAGCAAGTGAGACCTAAAGCCAGTTCCATAGTCAGTCCTCCTGCCATGTTCCCGGAGAGGTGCGGGCGGGTCTCTGGTCCAGATCCCTCCAGCCCCGCCGGTCAGCACAGACCCGGCTCCTGTGCTGCCGGCGTGGGATTGTCCTGCCTCCGGGTTTGAGATGATCTTTCTGAATTCTGTATAAATCACCGCACTGTTGGTGGAAACCAATAACAAAACCCAAGCGCACACACACACCTAGCGCTGGGTGTGCAATAGGTCACATCATCCTGTTCACAAAGCCTCGTGTTAAAAATAAAGGCAGAGCTGTTAATGACACGCACTCTCAGTGTTAGTTCTCTGTGACCCGACAGCTCACACGTCGGCCGTGCCCATCAGTGCGACAATGAAGGTCCCGGTGTCCAGAGATCCGGTGTATGGGGGGGAGGGGGGGCACAGCTGCTGGTGGGCAGCACTCGCCAGCCCACGGGGAGCCTCCGCAGCCGCAGCTCATGATCAACCTCGAATTCCAGGGCTGTCATCTTAGTGGTGTCCCTTCCCCTGGCCCGGTGGCCTGATGCCCCGCCGTGAGGTGGCCAGGGCCACTGCTCTCCCCTCCGGGCAGCCAGTGGAGGCCTCCAACGGCCAGTGTGCAGCTTGGGGCCAGAGCCGGAGCTGCAGCAGCGGGTCTGACGGCACCACGGGACCCGCCGGCCTACTGTGTGCCTCACACACAGAAGGAAGAGCTCACTCACGCCCGTGAATTACTCCACATCTAGCTCCCAGGCGCCAATCGCAGCAACGTGGGCCCCATGGCCCTGAGCCAGGCACGTGAGAACAGAGACCTTCCCCGCACAGCTCGGGCTGGGAGCCTGTGGGTACCCGTGCCCTGGCCTCCCGGCTCCACGAAGCCCGGGGGACTGCCCATGCCCTGATATGGCTCCATGCCCAGCTCACGCCTTGCAGACACCGGATCCCCCCTCTTCCCCAGCGTGGCTGCACCCCCGCGTGGCCCTATGGGAACACAGCTCTCTCCAATGCTCCCCCCCAGCCTCAGCAGCCCCACCTGAACAGCCCATAACCCCCAGGCACTTCTTTCTTCAAATTCAGATATCTAGTAGTTTAGCTAATTAGCAAACTTAAATGTCGAATGGACACGGCAAAGCATTTCTGGATAATTCTCCTTGCATCTAAAAGAAAGGGGGAACCATCACGAGGACTTGAGTAAGAGCATCGCCCTGAGGTGCTGTGTGTCTGGGTAGAAACTTCAGGTAAAAGCTTCCCGGTGAGTCATGAAATGCGCAGCTCACCTTGAGGAGACCTGGCCAATTAGCTTTAATAGCATGTTAGGAAAGATTTGTTCAATGATGACACCCTCATTTTACTGAATCAATACCAGGAGGTGTTTTACAATGAAATGTCTCTCTCTGGTGAGTAATTCACAATAAATAAGTCAGTAAATCTATCACAGCAGAAGGTAAAGCCCCTTTATGAGTCTGGGAATCTATAAGATCTGCATCGGTGAAGACCAGCAAGAACTTCTGACACCAAAGTTCCAGGTCAGCACACAGGTCACCGGAGCTTCAGTAGCAAATGGGGGGAAGGCTGTGCAAAAGGGTCCCCTCACTGAGAACCTGTGTGCAGACCCTAAGAAAACCCATGCACAATGGCCACGGTGTAGGCCGCAAAAATGGATTATATTTGGGGGGAACATAATTGGCTCCCTTGTCATGCTCTAATGCCTTGTCCTTCTTAGATGCTTCCCAGACTCATAAAGGGGCTTTATTTTCCGCTTTGATGCTGGCTAAGTGTGTCTACCCTAGAGTTTAGCTCTCTGTAGCCACTTACTAGTAGTGTGACCTTGAACAACTTACTTAACCTCTCTTTGCCTCAGCTTCCTCACCTGTAAAATAAGGTAATAAAAGCACAAGCTCCTGTGGTTTTGAGAATTAAATGAATTATTCTGTGCACAACACTGAAAATTGAAAACAGTGCCAGGCACAGAATAAGCACTCCATATCTGTAACCAAGTGTCACTACTTTATTTTCATGATTGATAACAGTAAAGGACTAGAGTAGCAATATTATAATATACACAGTATTTCGACAATGAAAAAAATAAAAGTTTACCTTATTTGCAGGACTCTAATTGTGTCCTTTGCTGAAATATCTAAACTCAACATGTCAATTTTTGAATCGGGGTTATTGATCTCTGAGTAGTAATCAGAAATGCCAGATGAAAGAAAATGTTCAATTTTCCAAGTGAGAAAAAGTGGGACAGCTTTGTGTATAAAAAAACTGAATGGACAAAGACACAAATCCTCTATTAAAAGCAGTAAGTTTGTTAAAATTACAAACTTACAGATGAAATGATCCATCCACATGGGACTTGGGCTTTGTGTCCATTTGGGACATTTGTTAATTTCCTCTTTCTCATTCAACATTAAGTCCTTGAACTTCTGTCCAAACTAACTCTTTTTTTAAAAGTATATATTTTATTGATTTTACAGAGAGGAAGGGAGAGGGATAGAGCTAGAAACATCGATAGAAGAGAAACACCAAATCAGCTGCCTCTTGCACACCTCCTACTGGGAATGTGCCCGCAACCAAGGTACATGCCCTTGACCGGAATCGAACCTGGGTCCTTTCAGTCTGCAGGCTGACGCTCTATCCACTGAGCCACACCAGTTAGGGCCAAACTAAGTCTTCATACATGCTGTAGCTTATCTCCTAGAAAAACACAATTATCATTTTTTATTTTAGTCATGTTCATGCTTTCTTCCAGCAATCTGAATATATCACAGCACTGAATGATTATAGAAACAAACATTGGTTGGTATTTATTATATGCCAGGCCCTGTTTTAAACAATCCCATGGACATGACGCCATTAAGTCCCCGCATTCCAAATGCAAAGACAAAGGGTAAGCTGCTTGAGTCCACAGAGCCAGTCAGTGGTCCATGGAAACCCAGACTTCCTTGAAGCCAGGAGACCGGCCTCTAAGCACCTGACTCTAAGCAATCTTGTAGAGATGTGATCCACCATTGGCCCCAAGGCTCCCCACACATCTTTCCTGCGTGTGCCATACTGCCAGCCTCACCGTCCTCTGACCTGGAGCCATTCCGGAAGCTGCCTCATAGGCAATTAGTCAAGGCAACCAGGGCGTGACTGCCATGTGAGAACTTGCCCCACTCCCTCCCCCTGGCAGCTGGGCTGGTTGGCTTACTGCCCGCAGCCTCCCCTGTGGGTTCTGCAAGGCCACCTACCACGGTGAGGCCATTATGGGGCCGTCATGCCACTGGCGGCACCTGAGGTAGGGGAACCGGTGGTGCAGTGCTGAGGGGTGGACTGTTTGCTGCTGTGAGCCATAATCTGCTGTCCATTGATCTACTGAGATGCTGATCTGCTGGCAGCATCTGTGCAGGCCAGCTGGAGTCCCGGTATCCCTGCTCTCCTCTGTAAGGTCCCTGCTCTCCCCGGACACACCGATCCCACCGCTGATGGCACCATCTCAGATTCACTCCCTGGGCCCACAGCTCTTCCTCTGACTGCAGACCACTGCTGGCTCCTGCTCAGGGCGAAGTTTCCTCCAGGACAAACCATGGAGCCGGAAACTTTTCATTCCACCCATTTCTTACGTCTCCACGTGTTGTATGATATATCCTAAGATTCTTCACACGGGGCTGCTTACAATTTACCTGTGCAACACCGGCTGCTGGTAGATTTCGTGACACTTAGAAAACACTCCACAGCAGTGTTTGAGGAGGGGGAGAAAATGAATGAGTGAGCAATTGAGAGAAGGAATGGACACGTGGTGCTTCCTACCTGTTTTCACTTTTACGTCTGGCCATCTCCTTGGAGTAGGATGGGCCTCCCTGTCTGTACTGTTTTCCTGCAGAAGCACTGTGTGTCATAAAAATTTGTTTATTAGCATTCAGTGACCCCCCTGTGTGTGCTTTGAAAGGCAATGTGGCAGTGTATAATACTCCAGTTCGAGGATTCATTATTAGAATTTTAATAGGCCTGTCAATAACTAAGCATTTCATTCCATTTTTCTGAACTGAAGGATACTCATCTTTAAAATAAAGCTGTTAACATTTGCTTTGCTTATATCACAGGTTTCTTGAAAAGAACCAACGCAAGAATCTGTGCAAGTCAGGTACAAGGCATTTGGCTGCAAGTAAGTGAACCGTCCATTTTAAATACTTCGAACAATGAGTTTTGTTCCCTCAAATAATAAGCACTTCACAGGGGTGTAGCTCCAGGTTTCTCTAATTCAACTGACAAGCTGATTGGCTCACTGAGACAGTGACCCTTCCCTGCCCCCGCTGCCTTCCCGAGCATGGCTCTGATCTGTCTGCAAGGTACCCAGGTGTCTCGCACGCAGACATAAAAGCATCTGGAAGCAGAAAAAACACTATTTCTTCTTCAACTTCTCCTTTTAAGACCAAAGACAATAAATGCCCACTGATCGCTTTCATGTTTTTTTGACAAAGAAATAGGGCCTCCGCTGCTTACCTTAGATGTCAGTGATTCTGACTTTCCTCTCGGCTTCCTCTCTGCCAGTTCGGCATTTACACTGCACTGTGCACCGTGCACAGACAGGCGAGGCCGTAACTAAATGCCTGTGGGTTATTCCCAAGGTCTAATCATAGCGGGTGGTAAAGAGACAAAGGAGTGCAGGCTCCTTAGAGTCCTGATGAAGAGTGGCCTCCACCTCGATGCCTTGCTGGACTAAAAGGGTCAAATGCCAAGGCGCCAGCTCCTAGTCAAGGTCAAAGTGCACCAAGCAGGGAGCAGTGGACGCGATGCTGACACTCACTCCCGGTCTCCCCTGCGAACGCCTTTAAACTCAGGATCTCAATAATGTTTTTTTCCTTCTAATGGGCAGCTAGTCCCGCTGACCTAAAAATGGCAACAGCATCCATCAGATCTATTACTTCTACAGCAGCGATCCCAGCGGGCAGCTCCATCTCTGCCTCCTGATGAAGACATTATCTTCTCACCCGCTGGCGCGTCTTATCGGAAAATGCGGCTCCTACAGAAATGAAGGCGGTAGGAGGTGAGCTCACAGAGTGGACCAGCCTCTTTGCCAGGCCCCGCCCACAGGGCAGCCTCTGCACATGTGGGGAGCAGGTGGCTGGGTCTTCACAGAGCAGAGCGCCATGTGCCTCTGCCTCGATAACACCTCACACGCGAGCAAGAATGTCTACAAGATGCCAGCCATGCCATGCCCTTAGGGAGCGAGCGACTCCGATGCTTACCTGGAAGCCAATGTTATGCCAAGTGGTGTTGGGGGCAGGAGGCAGGGGGTCCAAATACCAGAAAGCAGGATGCAAAGGCCTTTATCCGAGCAGTCTGTCCAGCTCTCCTCTGGATGACTTGTCCCTTTGTTTAGGTACAAATGCTTGCATGTGGGGCCAAGGGGCGGGTGCTCAGATGCAGCTGTTCTACTCAAAGAACAGGCCAGTCCACTCTTCCACACGTGGACCTGGAGCATGCCCCCTGGCTTTCACTCCCACGTGTTACATCTGCCCTTTCCCAGACCCAGTGTGTCCCAGAGCAGACGCTATCCAGCATGAGACAAATAGGTCAACTGCATCTTCAGCTGGAAGTGCATCCTCAGCCCCTTCTGCTGCATCAGCCAACAATTAAACATGCATGGTCCTTATTTCAAGAAGCTCGGGAGGGGGGAGGTATTGATAAACATAGAAACAGTAAAGATACCGTGTGAAGCACAGTGATCATTTTACACAAATGAGCTTCATAGAGACAGGGTGCCTGCCTAAGCACATCTGAGCGTCTGTGCCACGCTCTTGTGCTCAGGTGAGACAGGCCCAGGAGTGAGCATCGCAGACCTCAAGGCCTCAGGCCTCACCACTGATGGGTTATGGGAACACAGACTTGGTATTCAGGTTATTCATTTCAGAATCATTATATGCAAAGGTATATAATTATACAGAGTTGGGCAAAAGTAGGTTTACAGCTGTGAGTAGGTGAAACAAGAGTTTATTCTTGTATTAGTATTTATTAATTACTAGTGGCCCAGAGAATGGATTCATGTATTGAAAGGAAATTAGAAGAAATATTTTAATATCACGATTTGCCCTTTATAATAGAAGCGTCAACAAAATTCACTATTGACAATGACAGATCAAACACACGTGTGCAATTGGCACCAGCAGGAGCTTCATATGTATTGTGCATGCACGGAGTCAACTTAGGCTTTTATAGATATAGAATAAACTTGTTTCATTAGACCCACTTTCTGATTTAGCTAAACTTTTTCCAGCCCAGTGAAGCACCCCAACTTCTCTTTCAGGTAATTGTCAGCAACACAGCAGTAATATCAACATGAAGTGGATTATTATTGTTGATTACGCAGGGAGAACAAAGGGTGAAATATTTAACTGCAGCAGTGTCTGACTATATTCTGGGCAGTGAGAAAATCTAAAGTCATTTGCAAGGTCTACCATCTCTTATTTCTTTTAAGCCGGGTCAAGTTTCTAGCTTTCTAAAGACTATCTGTGTTTTCTGATGGTCTTAGGCTCTACAGCAGTGGTCCTCAACCTGTGGATTGCAACCCACAAGTTGCAAACTGCTAGTAGGGTTGCCTAAGACCATTGGAAAACACAGATATTTGCATTATGATTCATAACAGTAGCAAAATTACAGTTATGAAGCAATGAAAATAATTTTATGGTTGGGGTCACCACAACATGAGGAACTGTATTAAAAGGTAGAGGCATTAGAAAGGTTGCGAGCCACTGCCTTCGGGGAAGGAAACCAGGCATTGCTACCTGATGTCATTTACCCAGATGGACATTTAGCATATTAGCCATATAAGATAGATAGATAGATAGATAGATAGATAGATAGATAGATAGATATTGATTTCCACATGAACAACTATGAACCTACTTTGCCTTCCTCTGCATAGTCTTACTGCAATATTTTATGAAGATTAAATGGCAGAATACATACAAACCCCATATAAAAACCCCATATAGAAAGATCTTGCGGATAGAATGCCCTCAATAAATGGTAGGTAGAGGTTTTCTTCAGTTCTATTATATATATCCTTTTCACATTTTATCTTTCCTATGTTGAAAATTTCTCTTATGATTCATGCAAAAATAACGTGTCCTTGGCCAGGTAATACTCTCTTATGTGGAAGAGGAAAATAACGTGAAAGTCTTTATTAGGCAAGAGAAATGAACAAAGGTATAATTATTGCATTACACTAGCTGGAGGTATCAGTTAGCAATTACTGTACAGTATAAGAAAACTCTAGCCAACTCTATGGCTTAAATCAGTGTGTTTATTTATCCCGCGATTCTGTAGGTTTTTTAGGCCCTGCTTATAAGAATCAGCTGGTCTTAGCTAAACTTGCTAATGACTCAAGGGTCAGCTGGCAGTTGAGGTCTCAAAAAGCTTGTCTAGGATAACTTCAGCTGGGGCTTGTCTCTAATCAATGTTTCCCCATCCCCCAGCAGGGTTGCCTTAACTCAGTGATCAGCAAACTCATTAGTCAACAGAGCCAAATATCAACAGTATAATGATTGAAATTTCTTTTGAGAGACAATTTTTTAAAACTTAAACTTCTTCTAACACCACTTCTTCAAAATAGATTCGCCCAGGCCATGGTATTTTGTGGAAGAGCCACACTCAAGGGGCCAAAGAGCCTCTTGTGGCTCGTGAGTCAAGGTTTGCAGACCACTGCCTTAATTTATTCTCATCATGGAGGAAGGGCATAGAGAGGGAGAGAAAGAGTGGATGACTGCAAAACCTCTTAAAAGTTAGGCTCAGAAGGAGCATTCCTCACTTCTGACACTCTTTGTTAACCAACACAGTTCACACAAACAGACTGGATGCAATGAGAACATGACACATTCTACCCCTGGAAATGAGGCGCTACAAAATGATGTTCAAAGAGTACAGGCACTCTAAGGAATAAAAAATTGTAGATTGATATGGTTCAACCCCAATCAACCAAACTGGGGTTTTGGCATCAAGTAAATATTTACTTCAATGGCATAATTCTTCAGAATTAGTTTTATTAAGATAAGGCACAGGATTTTTATTTTATTTTAATCTTAGATTTTTCATTTGTAAAGCAAGGAGTTTAGATAGACCCAATTTTATTTTTCAGAGAAAATGCTTCTCAACCCAAAGAGATTTCCCCACAGTATTGGGGGTTGGAGTCAGAGTGGGACTGACTTCCACTTGCCTTCTTGAAAAATCACTGATTAAATATTTCTGCAGGCCATTTTCTTTCTCTTTATCTCCAAACACTAGTCTGGAGTTATTCACCTTCTCTTCTTTATCTACATACCCTTTCATTAACTCATCCATTTACAGGCATACATTCGCATATTAATTCAGAATTGTTTCTTGAATTTTCTTTCTTTCTTTCTAACTACCAAGTTATTTCGATGTGAATGTTCTGAAATTCCCCACATCCAATTTATATTGGCTATCCTAATTGCTTCCTACCAAGATGCAGTAAAAGAAATTGGCTTTCCTCCTGATTGAAGCAGCCAGTAAATAAACAAAATCTATGGAAAACCATGTCTTCTAAGACAATGAACATTAGGCAGTGAAGGTCAGTGACCTCTGATTTGGTAACGAGAGAGGCAATATCAACACAGATTCTACTGATACTGAAAATATAAAAGTTACTATAATGCATAACATTATGCCAATAAATTAGACAACATCAATAAAATTGAAAGACACAAACTAGCAAAGTTCACCTCAGCAGTCAGGGCCTTAGAAACCAAGGCGTCCCTTTCTCCATCCTCAAAGCCAACAATGGTGGGTCAAGTCCTTCTAACCTTCTGAAGCTTTCTGATCTGTCTCCTTCTGGGAAACAGTGACTGCCTAAGGCAGAGGTTTAATCAGGACAACACACTGGTCAATTCAGTTAAGCAAAGTGCACACACCTTCACTAGGCAAATAACCGAAGACCTAACTTGAATATAGGTTAAAAGAAGTTACCCATACAGAAGGAGAAAATTAACCAATAATAATAATGGCAATGATAACACAATTAAAAACCAGAGCATTCAAAAACTTTGAGTCAACATCAAATAGTATAATCCACAAAAACTTAGACTTCTTGAATAGGAGGAAGAAATAATTTGCCAAGAATTTTCCAAAGTTTATAATAACCAGCCAAAGATCCAAGAGCTCAGAGTCACTGCACGACATAAAACCAACTTTCCCTCTCCTCACAGACGTGTATCGCACCAAAACCAGAAAATCTGAAGGCAGCCGATGGAAAACAACACATTGCCAACTGAGTAATACGAATAAAATCACATCGCACCTACCTGAAACCACGCAAGCGAACACGGCAGGTGATATCGCAAAGTGCTGAAAGGAAAAAAAAGGTTTTCAACAAATCATAATCCTGCTCACAGGAATATACTTCAAATATACTTCACAAGTGAATTTAAAATAAAGACTCTCGGATAAACAAAGTGACAATGTATTTCTGGAAGGCCACCATTGGGAGAAATGTTAACGCAGCTCATGAGGCTGAAGGGCATCAGACCGGACAGGAGCCGGAATCTCCATGAAGAAATGAAACATCCTGGACATGGACATTAGTCATAAGTCTCCATATTATATTACATATATGTAGATATATAATGCTTTTAATATAGCAGTTCATAATATATTTTATATAAGACCTTTTATAAAATATATTTTATAAAATATTAATATAAATATTTTATAGAAAATATTTTTATTTTATATAAAAAAGAGAAAGAGAGAGAGAGATGGAAAGACAGAGGAAGAGAGACACAGCAATTCGCTGTAAGGAATTGGCTTACATGACTATGGAGGCTGAGAGTCCAGAGATTGCAGCGTGGACCAGGAGAGTGGCCGGCGAGGCTCTCATCCACAAGCAGTCATCCCGGGAGAGGCTGTCCTCGCGTGGGGAGGCCGGCTTTCTGTTCCATTCAGGCCTTCCCCTCACTGGGTAAGGCTCACCTGCAGTGCAGAGGGCATCTGCTTTACACTCAGTCACAGGCCCTGCCTGTCAGCTGAGCCCGGAATCATAGGCAAGTCTAGCTAAAACCAGCCCAGTCTGATTCTTATAAGCAGTGCCTAACAATAACCTCTTCAAATTGGCCTCATACAAAAACTTAAAAAACTTTAAAGTGGACAAATGGAGTTAACCATAACTCTATCTAAAACAAGTGGCAATGTATTACGTGTTTAGAGAATACATAAAAGCAGCGTGTGTGATAAAAATAGCACAAAGAATCAGAGGGAGGAACAAAAATGTAAATATTTAAGGTCTTTCCACAACATGTGAGGCAAATAGTATAAATTAAAAGCCGATTATAATAAAATTAAGTTGAGCATTACAAAACTTAGGAAATCCATAGAATACTTTGGCAGGGTACAAATAATAGTGGGAAAATATAAAATCATAAATCAATGCTTAATCAACTCAAAGGAGGTGAAAGGAAATAAAAATAAAAAGGCTGAATTGCAGAAGCAGATACCATGGATTGGAAGACAATATTCTAAGATAACAATTCTCTCCTAATTGACTAGGCATTTGAAGTGCTCTCTTTCAAAATCCAAACACAGCCTTCGGTAGAGTTATACACGCTGATTCAAAAATGTATGTGGAAAAAATGAACTAGAATTGTCAAATATGGAAAAAGAACAAAATTGGAGAACTCATAATAACAGATCTCCAGACTACAGTGAGGCACTGTTAGCAAGCTTGACCATTGAAAAATTTAGAATTGAGAATCTAAAAATATACCCACACTGATACTGCCCACTGATGTTCTAACAAAATGCAAAAACAATTCAATGAAATAAAGAAGATACTTTTCAATTAATGTTGCTGAGCAAAATTGGTCATCTATTTATAAATAAATAAAAAAAAAAGAATACTAAAAAATCTAAACCTCGTACATTAAAAAGAATTAGCTCAACATAGCTCAAAGAGCTAACAAAAGACATAAAAGTATAGAATTTCTATCAGAAAACATAAAAGACACTTTTTTGACCTTAGGTTAAACCAGTGGTCAGCAAACTCATTAGTCAACAGAGCCAAATATCAACCGTACAACGATTGAAATTTCTTTTGAGAGCCACATTTTTTAAACTTAAACTAGGTAGTTACGTTGTTATTAACTTAATTAGGTCCGTGGCATTTTGTGGAAGAGCCACACTGGAAGGGCCAAAGAGCCACAATGTGGCTCCAGAGCTGAGGTTTGCCGACCACTGCTCCAAGGTCATGTATCTGGTGATGAATCTAAGAACTCTTTGTTTAACCCAGAGGCTGGCAAACTGTGGCTCGCGAGCCACATGGGGCTCTTTGGCCCCTTGAGTGTGGCTCTTCCACAAAACACCGCGGCCTGGGTGAGTCTAAGTTGAAGAAGTGGCGTTAGAAGACGTTTAAGTTTTGAAAAAGTGGCTCTCCAAAGAAATGTCAATCGTACTGTTGATATTTGGCTCTGTTGGCTACGGAGGTTGCCAACCACTGCCTTAGAGGGAGAAAGGGGACAATGGGAGTTCTCCAGAATTCAGAGGTTGGTGGGAAGGAGGCTGTGGAGAAGGACAGGAGGATCCTGGCTCCTGAGCAGGAGCTGGGAGTCACATGTGTCCTAACCCCGAGTCAAACCTGAACAGGCAGGCAGGAGGACACGGGGCAGACCGCAGGGCAAGCCCCGCCAAGGGAGGGGACAGCAGACAAGGGGGTGGCTTACCAGAGCAGGGACCACAGCTGACACCTCCCCAGAGCAGCAGCGGGGGTGACACCTCCCCTTCCTGGAGGCACAGCAGCTCAGAGCAGGCACTCAGAGAGGAAGACTCAGGGGTCCCGGCATCAGCACTGGGGGCCTCCCCACTGGAGCGGGACCAGATTCCCAGGGAAGAAGAGTCCCCTCCGTTGGCTGGAAGGGAAAGGAACCATTCTGAAACCTTCCAGAGCTTTCTGTTCTTGGTCTGATCTGCTGGGTTGATCAGAGGGAAACTGCCAGGAAAGGAAGGCTTGGCTCCAGCTGGCTGGGAGCAGGAGAGCCCCACCTGCAGCTCATCCTGCTCACTCTGCTCCCTGGCCAGGATGGTGGAATTATCAGACAGAATTTAAAACATCTGGATCATTGTGCTCAGGCAGCGGTTCTCAACCTTCCAAATGCCGCGACCCTTTAATACAGCTCCTCATATTGTGGTGTCCCCCAGCCATAAATTTATTTTCGTTGCTACTTCATAACTGTAATGTAGCTCCTGTTATGAATCGTAATGCAAATACCTGTGTTTTCCGATGGTCTAAGGCAGCCCTGCTAGCAGTTCTCAAGAACCACTGCTGTAGAGCCCGGAACTGTATTAAAGGGTCAGGGCGTTAGAAAGGGTGAGAACCACTGTGCTAAGGGTCTACTGGATCAAGTTGACAGCCCGCAAGCACAAATTGGCAATATAAGCAGAAAGATATAAATACTAAGAAAGATTAAAAAAGACACATCCCAGGTGGTAGAAAATGTTCAAATATTTCCTGTCTCTTAACTTCAAACTTAACAAACAAAAAACAAATAACCTTTTATTTTGTGTCTTCTGATGGATTAAGAATGTGTTCTATTTGAAGAACATCCTCCTCTAACCTCTGCCTTTCACTCCTATACGCTAGTGCAGCGGCCAGCAAACTCATCAGTCAGCAGAGCCAAATATCAACAGTATAACAATTAAAACTTCTTTGGAGAGCCAAATTTTTTAAATTTAAACTTCTTCTAACACCACTTCTTTAAAATAGACTCACCCAGGCCATGGGATTTTGTGGAAGAGCACACTCAAGGGTCCAAAGAGCCGCATGTGGCTCGAGAGCAGCAGTTTGCCAACCACAGTGCTAGTACATACAGATGAATGATGGCTTTGTTGGGTGTTAAACAGTTTTTCAAGGACTGAGACCCTTGATTGGTTCATGTGTTCCCAGCATTTTGAACATGTGGGAGAATGAGGAAGGGATACAAAACACGGCTTGGGAAGTTCAACTTCACATCTCCAGGTTCAGAACAGGAGGGAAGGCATTCATTCAGGTAAGAAGTTACTGGGGAGCATGTCAAGTCTCTGAGGCAATTAAATCCTAGGAACCACAGACTGCTAATCCCACTGCTCACCCCCTACCTTTATGGGAAATTGAGTAGAAAGAAGGATATTTTCTTTAATGATCTTTCACTTTAACCAATATTTATTAAATCTTTGAATAGAAAAGGCCAGCACGCTTTCTGGTTTTTGAGCCTCCCTTTAGTATAGTTGATTTTTATGTTTATAAGGAAATAACCCAACTTGAATCAAATCTCAAAATCAAATAACATATTTAATTGTAAAAAGGGAAAGACATTAGAAAACACTTTCATATACTTTACCAATCGGCTTACAGCAAGTAAGACGTGTATAAAGATTTAAACATAAAATTGAGTAAGCCATAAGATATGCAAGGAACAGATTCAAAACTGAAATATGTACAATGATTTCTCTAAATGTTTGCTACTCATCTACCTAAAATTATAGAAGAAATTAAATGGAAGCCATAACAAAAGACTCAGGGGGGTTTATTTAAGGAACTCAAGAAGCCCTTAAAAATAAAATTATTTAAAAGCAAAAATTTAGTAAAAAAAAAAAAAAAAAGAAAGAAAGAAAGAAAGAAAGAAAGAAAGAAAGAAAGAAAGAAAGAGAGTGTGATCTAGAAATCAATGTGCTTTGTCAACTCATGGTTAAACTGATTTCTTTACAACTCATGGTTAAACTGCTTACAAAAAAGAAGGCCCTTATAAAATTCCTGTTGATAAAAAGCAGATAAGCAAGCACGTAGAAATAGGAACATGTTATATGGGTCTTAGGACAATGCCTTTTCAGAGGGTCCTGGGCACATATATTTAACCTGCAATTAACTCTCCGTGTTTTAAATCACTAAGCACCGTTTCTGAAATTCACAGACTTCCAGGGAAATAACGGCGTTCTCGCTAATAAAAAGCAAACATGATGTACTTGGACGATTTTTCACAGAGAAAATATTAGGTAATCATCTTTCACTTTAACAACCTCTATAGAATGTTTAAATGTGGAAACACCCTGATTTCCTCCTTATTAGGGCCCCCTTTTGAAGAAGTAAATCACTCCAGCCTTAATCAAAGTTAAAATAACTGCGTTAGCCCTCTGGAGCAAAGGACATAAAAATGACTTCATATTTTATCATTAAACCATTATTTATAGTATTTCTATATATATTTGTAAAAAAAAAAAAAAAAAGAAAGAAAAAGAAACATGCGCACCAAATTGAATTAGTAGGCATTGTACCTAGATTTACACTACCAGAAATAAGACCATAATACGTTCTCTGAAATCCAAAGATGACTATTTGTCAATAATGTCCTGAATAAACATGTGTTCTTCAAGAGCAGCATTAGACAGGTGGTCCACGTAAGGCAAATTTTGAATTTTTGAAATACTACTTGAATTCAAATTTCAAATAATTCAAATTATCTGAACAATTCAAACTATCTGGACACATATTGCAGGTGTATAAACATGACAAATAAAAGATAAGAAAATGTCTACATTAAAAAGTATTCTCTATTTAATTACACAGAGAATTGTTTCCTGCTGCAATGGCACCTAGAAACGTGGAAGCATAGACCAAGAAGATATCTTAGAGGCAAACAGCTTGAGCAAGAAGTGGAAATTGGTGACAATCCCTCAGACAGAGACGCAAGACGGATGGACTGGGCAGAGGGCGCCATGCTGTGATGGATTTGCACCTTTCACAGAGCAGGTGTGCTGGGCTCCATGCAGTTTCATCTGCTGAGCTCCTGTGCATGCCACAGGCTGTGGTCCTACTGTCTGTCTGTCAGGGGGAGGTTGATGAACAGAGGGACCATCAGCATTTCCTAGGTCCTCCATCCCGTCCTCCATCGGGTCAGCACGCATATACTTTATTACTTATGACTCAGGAGCTCCTTGTTTCTGTGTTCAGTTCCATGTTTTCCCTGTGCACATGAAATACCATAGCATTGGGTAGCATAGTCCTCCCATCCCACTGGACACTCTTTGTGTGTGAACCTACCTCATCACTTTTCCCTTGCTCCTTGCGAGATGCTTCAAATGGATTCAGTCAATAAACAAAGCAATTTGAGTAGCCCAAGGTGGTGCTTAATTTGGTCCTGTTACGTAGCATGGCTGGCATCAACCTTAGCACTACAGTAACAGAAAGAAAACATGGGATAGACTGGTTTATTTTGCTTTGATTTACTTTTTTGGAAGCTTGTAATAAGTCTACTTATCTTTTACTTAAGTATATTATACTCATCTTTTATGCTTATATTTGAGATGCTAAAACTGCACCTAATGATGGTAGGGGGAATTTGAAGAAACCTAAGTAGGAGAGGACAAGGCTTTTGTGGAAGGAATCTGAGAAAGTAGTTCCTGTGGCTCAATTAGCCTTGGGCAGCAGGAAAGACTTCTCTTCCGGTATGGAAGAGAGAGACTTCAGTACAGGCATGGCGAGAACTGTTTTTAAAGACATGGAGAGGAAGTTGAGGGGAATTCTTTATGTGTTCATTTAACAAATACCATCAAACATCTACTGTGTGCAGGACATGAGGAGAAATGCTAGGTCTGTGATAGGCAAACTGCGGCTCGTGAGCCACATGTGGCTCTTTGGCCCCTGGAGTATGGCTCTTCCACATGCAGATGCACACGTACAGTACAGTGCGATTGAAACTTCATGGCCCATGTGCAGAAGTCGGTTTTTGGCTCTCAAAAGAAATTTCAAGCGATGTACCATTGATATTTGGCTCTGTTGACTAATGAGTTTGCCGACCACTGTGCTAGGTCATCAGGAAGTCATGTCCATTCCCACAGGAAGACAAGTAGCTCAAGATGAAACAGCTGAAACCCACAGAATCGGGAGGAGGTGGCCAAGTGCGGAGGGGATGAAAGCATTTCGGACAGAAGGTATTAAATCTAAAGTCTAAGGATCATATGACACATTTAAGATATAAAGGAAGTTGGCTGATGCAAATGTTGTGCGTACGGTGGGGTGGAAGGCAGGAACACAGGAGCCGGATGCATGAGAAGGAACTAGAGCGGCAAGGGAGGGAGGTGACTGGTCTTATCCTAGAGACAGCGGAGAACAATAAAGCGCATTGAACAGAGTGTGAGGTAAAGTGATAATAATAAATCGACTGTTGGCTAAATGGAAAATGAATTAAAATAACTCTGAAAAAAGAAGGATTGAAGGCCAGAAGACTAAGTGAAGAAATATTTCCTGGAAGAAGGTGAAAAACAAAAAATATGTTAGGATCTTAAGGGGAAAGTGCTAGAAGCATATGCCCTGATACTTGTGGCAGCTGTGGCTCTGTGAGATGAAACACAAGCTCACAGTGTTTGGAGAGAAAGAACTAAACTACATTATAGTCAAATGTGTGCACTTTGTTGACCATGCTAAACATTTGCTTGAAAACAACACAAGGAAACCATTCCCTGGTTATTTTCCTGTTAATATTTGCCAATACCTATACCTGATCTTTGGAGCATGAGAAAAATAAAGCTTTCTGAGCTGTTATATCGATAATTCTGGTTTTTACACACATTTTATTTGATTCCCATTGCTCCCATACTCAGGCCAACAATACACACAGTGTTCAAAGTGTCCGGTGAATACTGATGGACACTTGCTGTTTTAGAAGTTGGTTTCCATCCTCTAAAGAATCATTCTCATTTGGGAGAGAAGACAATTTTTTTAAAGCACCTATGTGAATGCCCTAATGCTGGAATGCCACTAAGCCACAAACACCAGCCTCTCCATCAAACCCAAGGTGACCTTGGATCTGGGACAAGGTGATACAGATCCTGCTGCTCCAGGTTTAGCCGCCTAAGGGATGGATTTGCTAAACTGGGGCACGTGGAGGCCTGGGCGCTCACTGCTTACCCTGGCTTGGTAGTCCCCCAGCATTTTACCCACCAATGCCTATGCCACTGAGGAACATTTGAACACTGGCCTGTCATAATGTTTAATTTTATATTCTTCCCCTCCTTCTTCCCAAGTCATGCATACAGTGTACTGATTCTCCCTGTCAATGAGAGCTGGGACTCCATGCTTGTCCGTTCTTCTTCACCTGCTTCTTGACCTCCAGTTAGTTTTGCTGTCCTTTGGGAATGGCTACACCTTGCCTCTGTCTTTAGACCTAACAGCTACATTTCCCATGGGCCTGCTTAGTCAACAAGGTGTTTTTTAATGCTTTTCCACTCAAGCTTTACTCTTCCCTTCGCTTTTTTTTTAATTGATTGTTTTGAGATGGAGGAAAGGAGGGAGGAAGGAAGATAGAAAAATAGATAGATAGATAGATAGATAGATAGATAGATAGATAGATAGATAGATGATAGATAGATAGATAGATAGATAGAGATAGATAGAGATAGATAGATGATAGATAGATGATAGATACATCAATTTGTTATTCCGATTATTTATGTATTCATTAATTGCTTCTCGTATGTATCCTGACTGAGGATTGAACCTAAAACCATGGCTTATTGGGACTATGCTCTAACCCAGTGGTCGGCAAACTCATTAGTCAACAAAGCCAAATATCAACAGTACAACCATTGAAATTTCTTTTGAGAGCCAACTTTTTTAAACTTAAACTTCTTCTAACACCATTTCTTCAAAATACACTCACCCAGGTCATGGTATTTTGTGGAAGAGCCACACTCAAGGGGTCAAAGAGCCGAAAGTGGCTCACGAGCCACGGTTTGCCGACCACGGCTAACCCACTGAGTAATGCAGCCGCAGCTTCAACAGGTCTTTGATTAGCATAAAATTTATTTAATCTTCAGTTTTGTAGGGAGTCCCAAGTTTTAATGCCACCTTAAAACAACACATTTTTTAAAAACATACTTTTAAAAATAAGCAAAATTTACAAGGGTTCATTTCCCCACTGTCTTCACTCTCTCACACAATTTAACTCAACTTCAGTATTTCTGTAACTCTCCACTGTCTTCACTCTCTCACACAATTTAACTCAACTCGAGTATTTCTGTGGCTCTCTCTCCCCCTGCTCAGGGTGGTTTTCTCCATTTTCTGACCCTGTACGTTTATCATGAATGTCACATGACATGAACCTCATTTCTCCTTCAATGTAGGAATTACATCTTATGTTTCATTAGCATCCTCTCCACCAACTCCTGTTCTGGGACTGGCACTTATGTAGTAGAAAATGATTGATTTACAGTTCAAATACTAGAACATACAGTTGTCTCTTTATCAAGCAGTGGATCTATAGATTATTTTAGACCCACTACCAGGGACCTTGATTCTTGACACATAAATAATGTGACATGCTGACTAAATTATGACATAGCTAGGAAATGGTCCCATAAGGATTCATGTTCTCCAAATTGAGAAATTGTACCATTACACATCACAATGAATAGACACCATAAGAAAGTCACATGGGCCATCTTATTCATTTAGCAAAGACATCCCTCTTCCACCCCCTTAACCCCCACAACGCACACACTTCTGTCTTGCCTCACATCCTTGCTAACCACAGAAGCTTCTCTGACAGCGTATGGATGCCCTTACTTTGACAAAGTAAAGGATGACAGAGTACGAATGCAGGGTTGGCGTCAGTTAAAAGAGCTTAATCAGATAAAGTGGCAGATTGTTCTCTTAAAAAGCCTGTCAAAAAGCCCTGTCACTATTCTCCTGGGAATGGTCTGAGAAGGCTAGAGTGTCCTTGTAGTAGCTGATGTGAAATGGAGCTGGCAACTCATGGGGCCGCAAAGAAAGACCACAATAGTAGTGAGGAGGCGCCCTAGAGCAGCGGTCGCCAACATTTCAGACCTCAGGGACCACTGGTGAGAGAGAGTAACCAGGCTTCTCATGTTAACGAGCTCTACTAACTCCGACAGCTTCCTGTTGGCCCCATTTTGTTCTCTCTTGGATATACACCTGTGCCACGCCATCCCAGCCTTAATGAAAAGAAACAAATGCTCATTTAGAAGAGCCTCCTTTATCAGATGCTAATAAACCACACGGGGGAAGGTTCAAGATTGGGATTGTTGGAAACCTAAAGCCCCGGATGCTGAAATTAAAGCAACAGGAATGTAAATAGGTGTCTCTCGCGCAGAAGGCACTGCGGGTGGGATGGCATTACTTGGTGCCCAGTGAAACTCACGAGGGAGCAGTTGGCCCACATTCTCTGCTCACTCACAATAACTCGTTTTGTAGCAAGCTAAGTGCTCTGAAATAATATTTGGGAGAAAAAGAAGTTATGTCATAATTACAATTAATATCACAAATTGCTACAAGTCACTTTAGGCAATTATTTTCTTATAAGGAACTAAGTGTCCAGAAAACCCTGTGAAGTTTACATTGAAAAGATAAGAAAATATTCCTATGGGGCTAAGGGTTGTTACTAGGCTGCGGAGACTTGTCATCCTTTTCCATTAATTATAGGACACCATGGAAGGTGGAGGGACACAAAGACTAGAGAAACATGGCTGATAGATGTAACCAATGGGAAAGCCAATCTTCTTGAATTAATTGACAAGTAAAATAGGCATGAACTCTGACTATCGGCTTCAGTGGTAGCTGTCAGTCACATTGACCACATGAGAGAGCTAGGTGATCTGAGAGCCATGCTAGCGATGCATTAACCCTGTCCTGTGTTTGTAAAAGACATTGACACGCCCAAAGACCTGGAATCCAACTCACCCAGGTACCCAAAAGTGCTCACCTCATCATGACATATATTTTGCATTACTCTTATAATATTAGCTCCATTTTCATCTGAAGAAAGTATAGTATGTGGTTAATATATTAATACATTTAGATGAAAATTTTTAGCTATAAATAATGTTTCCATTCATGAAATAGAAAACGATAATTATATTTTTACTTAATTGGGCAAGTTTATATTTATTTGGTTCCACTATTTTACTGAGAATTTTCGATTAATTAAATAAAATTGTTGCTCTTTTTCTAAACTGAGAGGCATTTCAGTGTCTAAATTATACTTATAAATACAGTACCTAACAGGCATAATTATTTAATCCTTACCTCTAATCACATGCTCAGAGATGGATTTAAATATGTGAAGATGCACCTGCTGTTTTCTTCATTAGAAGCTAAAAACCATGATTGGATTAGGATAGATTATCAAAATCAGAATTTAGAAATAAATCTAAAGGGAGTTTTTAACTGTGACCAGAAGAATAAACTTATTCAATGAAAGAATTATTCATGGCCTAAAATTTAGTCTCTAAAAAAAGAAAAAGAGAGAGAAAACCCATGGACATGGACAACAATGTGGTGATTGGAGGATGGAGGGAGTACGTAAAGGTGAAAGAGGATATAGGGGGATAAATGGTGATGGGGGAAAATAAAAAGTAAATATATTACACACATGCACACACACACACACAATTGTACATATATAGCTACAATTTCATGTCTTCTAATTCGACCTTCCTCTTCCAATCAACTCCCACCTACCTCCACTTACTCTCCAATCCAAAAGACACACAGTCCTGTCTGTTTATATTCATCTACTAGGAGTTTCCTGACTGTACCATGGTCAAGCCATCACTTCCTATACAACTCTCTGTCCTGTTGACTGACACACCTCCCAACCCCTCCCTGTCTACACAATCTTACCCTGTTTCCTCTAGCTCATACACCCTTATATTTTGAACCTGGATTCAGATGTCCTGTCTCAAAAAGATTTCTATGTATTTACCTTGATCATGACCTTTTGTACGCATCATCTCACATGTTTCCATGACTGATTTTCACTTCATCATAAACGTTAAGCACATCAATGTTAAAAAACTGACATTAAGTTTATGTTTTAAATTCTTCAAATTCTGGTTAACCTTGAGTTGTAAACTGAATGTTCAATAAATCTGTAATGAATTCATGAACGAATAAATTCATTCATTTGTTCAGTAAATATCTAAAAATACTATATTTTAAAAATGGTTATAGGCCTTCAGCATAAAATGAACATAAAGAAAACAAGGTCCCTGGTTTTTGGAACTTCTATTTTACTTGGACAAGATAGAAAATATACATTAAATAAGTAATTTCAAGTAGGCTAAAGTGAACAAAAGGAAAAAATAGAATCTTTGACCCTTAAATGTGGATAGTAAATTCAACAAATGAATATCAAACTTAACATAAATTTACTTCTTTTACTTCTCAATAGAACGTCCTCTTTGTTAAAGATGTCAGTGTGCCCATTGGACATACTGGGTCAGAATTCCTTGTGTTTAGGTGTGTCCACACGATGTGGTGCTAACTAATGAGCTCAGGTCCCTGGATGGGCTCTTTCTGTTTTGTTTTGTTCTCTTTTCCTCATCCAGCCTCTCACCTGGAATGTGGGACAGATGATTATCAGCCGGGAATGCCAGCCATGCCCTGAGGAGGAGAGGTAGGCAGAGAGGGGCCGGTTTAAGTGGCAGAATTACCCCTGGCTCACCTAACCCTAAGCTGCACATCAGGCAAGAAAAACAAACAAACAAGCAAACATTTATTTATGAAGCTCCTTAGGTTTCTCTTAATTGCCCCTTAATATAATCCTCACTGACAGGGTGGGTGCTCAGGTGTCAGCGGGAGAAAATGTGCTGACATGCTGCAGAAACCGACAAGACAAACTCCACCAGGTGAGACTCTGCACAAGATGTTTAAAATGTTACCGTGAAACTTTACAGTGTATATCTCGCTTCAGAGGCACAAATGTGAATTCTGATTTCAATTCTTATTAAACAAGGTCATATAATTTTATAATGTTGGCATTAATATATTCCTCATCATAAAAATACAGTAGAAAATTCAGTAATGAATAACATATAAAAGCCTTCCAAAAATTGCCTATGGCAGAAGAAATCACTTAAGAACAGAGGCATGCCACGGATCATTTCTTGGGCCTGGTGGGAGAGGGGGGCTAATATTAGTGGAGTCAGCAACTCACAACCGTGTGAAAAACAGCAAGGCCAGGAGGTGCTTTGTGCCTCCCACACAGTTGCCCCTGGCCATCTAACAGCCTCTGCTGTTCGAGAGGAATTACATTGAAAATGCATCTGGGCGGGGACATTGAAGTTTTCACTCATCTCTTTCTCCACGTTAAGACTTAGTCCACAGGATTCTCTTTAGCTGGTTGTGAGTGTGTGTGTGTGTGTGTGTATGTGACTATGACTGTATGTGATGTTTGTGGTTACAAATGGGAGGAAAGAAGATGAACAAAAAGGTTTACAGCCCCAAATTGTGTTTGCACGTCGTGTTTTTGTTCCTAATTATGCAGAAATCAAACATCAGATTCAAAAGCTCACATTTGATTATTACTTGAAACAAATGAGCTGGCCTCCCTCCCGGACAGGTGGAGCTGAGGACTTCTCCTGCAGGGCTGGGTGGCCCAGCCAGGCGCTGGCTCCAGCCCCCCACCCCCACCCCCACCCCCGCAGCCCCCAGCAGGGTGTCAGGTGTCAGCTGCCTGGAAGGTTGGCGCCAACCAGCCTCCTCTGTGAACCACAAACCAGAATTAATAGCGAATCAATCGAACAAAGTACAACTGATCAGTAAACCAATTAGTAATTTTAGCTGTTCATCCTGCCTTCATTTACTGGGCAGAGTGGGAATGGAAGTGCTTTTGCTCCCCGGATAAGGTTGCAGCCTGCCCTCCTGCCCTGGCCCCCACCTCCCACCTCCCACTGAACACGCCTGTGCCCACCTGCAGAGCCCAGTGCGAGCCGCTGGGGGGGCGGCCTCTGAATCTCTCCACTTCGCACTCAGGGACTCCTTTGGGCAAGTAATTGCTGGAGGAATTCTACTATGTTTTCCTATGCAAACACGGCATGCCTATTTAAAATCAGTAAGAAGAGAATTAACGTAGCATCTTGGAAAAAAGAATATAAATAAGGAAAGCCAAGCTTCTGCATCAGGTCACCCTCCCTCAATCCAGTCTCGGCTGGACAAACACAGTGTGTAGCTCAGGGCTTCGGGTTATTTGTAAGTGGGATTCTAGCAAAAGTTAAATGGCTAACGTTGGTCCAAGGTTCAAGATGAATATAAAGGGACTTTCCTTCGGGTCCAAAGCACTAACAGCTGAGAAGTAGCTTCTCTTCACACATATGTTACTGCCCCAGGGGCCTCAGGCTCCTACTTACCTTTCCTGGTCACAGAGACACACGGCCACTCAGCTCCTTCTTCAGATGGTCTTGTGTTCAGCTTCACTCTGCCCACAGGGATGGCCTGCACCCTGGATCCATCTCTCATCCCATTGGCACGGTGCCCGAGCGTAAGCCATGGGTCCAGAAATGGCCTCTGCGCTCAGCCACAGTGCAGGGAGGGCGGCACAGCACAGGTGCCTGTGCCAGGCGTGGGAGAGGCCGAGGCTCCCCTCGGGGAAGGCAGCTTGGAAAGACCAGCCAACGCCTTTGGTTGCAACACCTCCACTGAGCAGATCTTGTGCCATTTCCTCACTGTGCCAGCCACGGAGACGCCTGGGCTGCGGGCACCCTGTGAGGGGTCTTCTCTTGCCGCCTCTCCTCCCTGCGCCATGGTTTGATTTTGTGTTACAAGCAGAACAGTTGTTGAAGGAACCTCACCCACCACATTCTTACTTCATTTTTTCCATCACTGGATCCCCTTCCAACAGACTGTGTGGCCTTCCCGCATGACCTTTCCCCTTTTATTATCATGTAGATACGGAGTACGGATATCAGCATAGGTTCCCCAAAGATAGATTTCCCACAAATTAAAATACTCTATTTACCTCTAAATATGGAAACTGAAAATATACACCCCACTGGGAACTGAATTACTCATGCATCGTGAGTCACATTTTAAACCAGCAACTCTATAACCTTAAAATACAGCTCGATCTTAAAGTATTAATTTTGAAGCGATGCATTTGTGCTAATGATTTACCAGGAGGAGAAATCCTTTAATCCACCCCTTTTGCTTATGAACTTGAAAGTCGAACTCCATAGAAATGACTGACAGCAGCAGCAGGCCTCGTCACCAGCTGATCAAAATTAACAGTTTCTTTCAATTGTTCTAATTAAGACCAAGGGGAGTTCTGGAATGTACCAACAGTATCTCAAATTGCCCCCTTGCTTAAAACTAGCTCCTGGGAAGGAATATGAGCTTTTATCTTTCCCTACAAATCCTTTAGTCTAAGTTGCTATTATTACTATTTACTAGAAGGCCTTTTAGAGAGGTATCCTATGAGAACTTTTATTACATTTTATGACATTCAAAAGGGCGACAATTAAAGATGAGAAACATAATCATCCCAAGCAGAAATTTGTAGGAAAACAGGTACCCTATCAATGTTCTATAAAATCAATGAAAGTGCTATAAACATGGGTTAGTCTTTTACATAGTAATAATCATTTTACCTTACTCAATAATTATTTCACATTCATATTAGAAATACAATTAGAAAAATCAAATAAGTAAGTCATTGTCACGGTAATAATATCAAAATTAAGTTTATATAAACTCGAAGAGTATATTTTTTCTCTAGCAGAATATCTCTGAAGGAACATTTTCTACCCATCAAAATCAATTCTTTCCTGGTAAGTTGTACTCTATTATCATTCATCATCCAATTTATGGTCTAAGTTACTAATAAAATTTTTCTTAATCATTATTTTTTTTAATAGTAATTTAGTCTTAAACTCGAGGCTCAGTGCATGAATTTGTGCATGGCTGGGGGAGGAACCACAGGTAGTTGGCTGGCTAGAGGCCCCCCCCACCTCGGTCTAACTCCCAGTTGAACTCAAGGAGATTAGCACCTCTAGAGGGGAGAGTTTGCCACCAAATGTTAATACCAGTCCAGGGGACAATTTGCATATTAGCCTTTTATTATATAGGATTATTCATTTAAAATGTTCATTTTCTTTAAATTCTTGCTTTGGAGGACTTAAATAGAGTTTACTACTTAAATAAAACATCTACCTTAGGAGTTATATAAATGATGAAGAGTGCATACAAGCAAATGCCAATATTTTGTCACAAAAGCAAAACCAGAGTAAAGTTTAAAACCCTGACCGGCAGGTAATTCAGTAGCAAGGTATTTAAATAGCAGTTATGAAGTGACAAAAGAATGAAGTAAAGAATTGTTTTCAAGGGCAACCTATTGAACCCCGAGTGCCTCCCATCGTATGATAAAGAGTCCAGGTCCCTGTAAGTCAACCCAACACCAGCTCCCTTATAAAGTAGGATTGTGTTACGGGTCATGAAGATACGTTGTCTTGCTCCATCACCATTTTAAGCCATTTCTTCTTTGAGTGTGGCCAGGCTCAACTGGAAGACCCTGGAGAGGGCATCCTCTTTAACCCCAAACACAATTCCTGAAGAAGTAATTGCCTCTTTCAACTCTCAGGGCTGTGCTAAGATATGAGCCACCTCTTATGGTAATTAGCGTGTCTTCCTGGGAGAAGGGCGGAGGCTGGGCCAGCCCGTTCCCAGGGGCATTCCCCCCCCTCCCCGGGGGACGGGCTGGGGCAAACTAGTTAAAGCTGCTGTGAGTCAACAGGATTAACATGGAGTCAACTTCCTTGGGAAGTGGAGCCAAAGAGATTCTAAGGAGACAAAAATACTTCAAGGCAATCGCGCTGGTGGTGAAAATCACCAGACTTACTGGTCCTGTCACCTCTCATTTATCTGAGGATGTGGACGCTGAGCAGGGCCGTGCAGACTTTTCTTTATGAGCTTAACCGCTTTTTTGACTTCCTGAGAGCTTAGGATATTTCCATTTTTTTCAAACAGAAACTGAAGTGAAATCCATCATAAAACTTGGAAAACATCTCCTGTTTATTCAGACCTGCATGCAAGGAGATTAGCACCTCTAGAGGGGAGGGTTTGCCACCAAATGTTAACCCGTGGCCAGGTTGTTGTTTTACTTGCAATACTTACCAAGTACCTTTTTAAGGTTTTAATTATATGTAAATGTTTTAATTTCTAGATAAAGATTCTTGAAAATAGTGTATATTTTGTGGAACTTGTTTATGTAAATTTCTTCAAGGATACGAGTATTTTTTTTTCCATTGGCCCATAATTGAAGACTTAAAAATAGAAGGAAAAAAAAAATACAACTTTGCCCTAACCAGTGTGGCTCAGTGGATAGAATGTCGGCCTGCAGACTCAAGGGTCCCAGTTTTGATTCCAGTCAAGGGCATGTGCCTTGGTTTCAGGCACATCCCCAGTGGGGAATGTGCAGGAGGCAACTGATTTGATGTTTCTCTCTCATCCATGTTTCTAGCTCTCTATCCCTTTCCCTTCTTCTCTGTAAAACAAAACAAACAAACAAAAAAAAAAATCAATAAAAAAAATATATATATTTAAATGGATAAAAAAGAACTTCAAGAGAAATTTAATTATCTATGTAATGATATTTCAAAATCAATATGCTAAATCCAAATATTCTGTTAATGGTAGCATTTTTTGGAGAAGATACTACTTTTAGATATAAAGAGCTGTCATTCCTTGGTTTGTCTGTATAATTAGCAAAGCATTTTATTAACAGTCAACTATGTAGAGATAATTATGATACAGATTTGTGGTGAAGAAATGGACAACACAGTTTCCCCTTCTACTGTTGTACTTGTAGCCTTATAGAACGGATGGACTTAAGTTTATAGAAATGAAGGGTTCCACCTGGTTTCCTCCTAAAGTTCTTAAAATAACTGGATGTATAAACTTGAACACTCAACTTCTTCAGTTGCAAAACGAGTATAATAGTTGTTTTTTCATTTCAATGTATGTTCTAATGAGAGAATGCATTCTGGGGGGAAATGTTAAGCAATATAAAAGAGAAATAAATTTACATGTGAAATTGCCTAAGCTGATAAACACAAACCCCTTAACCTTTTCCCACACAAAACAGACCACAAGCAGAACTTTAACTGTCCCAGGCACGCAGTACCTGTGGAGGTGGTAATGACTGCACTGGGACCAGCAACCCCCTCCCCACTACATGTGCTCAGGACCTCTCTCCCCCTCTGGCTGCACTGCTCAGTGGGGAGGGAGCCTCCGTGAGCCTCTAAGCCTGCAGAGCTGACTGCCACCAAGGAGAGGGGTGGGAGGAGCTGGAGGTTAGGAGACAGGGAGGCCTAGGAGAGTGCCTCTCCTCCTTGGGCAGTGCCTCCAGCTGGACCCCATCCCCTCCAGAGCCTCACCTTCCAGAGTTTCCTGTCTGGTTCCACGTGCCCTAGTGACTCACCTCTGAACTTCCTTAGTCTCACCTCACCCATCCCGTTAGCCGTGACACAGGAGCTGCTTCCTAATACTCCTAGTCTCCATATGGCCTCACTGTGCCGTGGGTGGCACTGTCATCATCGGAATAATCAATCCCTAGACTCATCCTCTCTGTTAGAAACATGCAGAGTTGTGTCTGTTGAACCTTGACTTATCCAGCAGTTGACAGATTTCTAATATTTATAACATGATCTGCCAGACTCCTTTCTAAATGCTTTATATTTAAGAAATCAATTAATCTTCACAATAACTGTATGGAGAGGTTGCTAGTATTGTCTCAGTTTATCTCTGAGAAACCAAAGCTCAAGGAATTTTTTTTCTAATTGCCAATGCTCTCATGGCTAGCCAGCGGGTGGCAAGATTTGGATCAGATAGTGCACATCCCTAGCCATGCATGTGCTTGTCTCTCCAACAGGGATGACCTCACTACCTCCAAGAGATTATCACCCACTCAAACATTTGCTCATAAATACACCTCTGTGTCCAGAGTCCCCTGCCATCTATGGAACTTAGGATGGTGCCGGGCAAGGAAGAGGCATTCAAGAACTCAAGAAGATTTAGCCATCATTATTGTCACTCACGTGATTTCAGCACTGGGGACTCAGATTGTGTCTGTCTAAAGAGAAACCACTCATCTCTTCAAGGTTTTATGATTAAATTTTAAATAACTGAATACAAAGAATCAAAATTCCATATAATAAAAGCCTAATACCCTAATTGTCTGGTTGACCGTTCAATCATCAAAGTGTAATATGCTAATGATATGCTAAGGCTGTTCAACTGCTCGCTATGATGTGCTCTGACCACCAAGGGGCAGACAGTCTACCAGTCGCCCAGTCACTGTGATGTGCAATGCACCAGGAGGCAGATGCTCTGACCGGTAGGTTAGCCTGCTGCTAGGGTCTGGTCAATCTGGACTGAGTGAAATGGGCCGGACATGCCCTGGAGCCCTCCCCTGCAGGACAACCTCCCCCATCCCTCTCCAGCCTCAGTCGTGCACCAGTAAGGTCCCTTGGCCTGGCCTTGACCCTCTCACAATCTGGGACCCCTTAGAGGATGTCAGAGAGCTGGTTTTGGCCTAATCCCAAAGGCCAGGTGAAGGGACACCACTGGTGCACAAATTTGTGCACTGGGGCTCTCGTGTCAACTATAACAATTATAATTCTAATAAGAGAATTACCATATTGTTACCAAATGTAATTTTCCCAAGTAAATTTTTATGTGCTATCTATAATAATAAAAGCATAATATGCTAATTAGACTGGACAGCCAAAGTTCTTCCATAGGACCTTCCGGACAACCTTCCAGAGGAAGCCTCAGCTGTGAGGGCTGAGGCAAGCCACTTGGCTGTGACGGCTGAGTCCCTTGAATGAATTTTGTGCATCGGGCCTCTAATAAGTTAATAATTTTAAAACAACCTTAAGTTACAAATTCCTTTGACAAGGTGAAAGCTATAGAAGCTTCTAAGAAAACGGTGCCTATGCTTATGGGTGCACAGTATTCTGAAATGACACTTTCTGTTTCAATGCCATCTACAGAACTCGGAGCCTGTACACCCCAGATTGAGCCCTCCCGTCTGTGAACACAGCCATCCTTAAACAGAAATCGAATATCCACTTCTGGCTTAGAAATCCTCCAGTGGCTGGCAATTACCATGCAGGAAGGATCCCCAGTTGTTGGTGTTACGCTCAAGCAAAACCACTTTCCTCCCTTCGCTCTGCTCTTTTCTGGAGCAACAGATCAGGAAGGCTGAGTGCTTACAGATCTTCCCTGTGCTGGGCCCTTCCCACCACCACCGCTGTGTTCTCAGCCCCTGCCACACAGGGTACCTCGGGGGAGACTGTAAAATGCCAAACCCTGGGCAGCAGCCCCAGTGATTCTGAGTTAACTGGGCTGGTGTAGTGGCCAAACATGACTATTGGTTAAAATGTCCCCAGGTAGTCCTAAGGTGCTTCCTGCGTTGAGAAATGTGTACATTGTGGGGTAAACTGAGTTTTATAAAAATGCCCCCTTTACATGCCGTAGATCACAGGCACGTGCCAGGGCTCTGGGCACTGACACGCAGGCAGACGGATAGAGTTGTTTAAGCAAAGGAAAATGAGCGGGAGATCAGGAGGGATTTGCTTGAGAGGTAAAGGGGAGGGGGCAACCCCAGGAGAATAACTCAGCTGCAGGAGGGACAGCAGCCACAACTCTCCCCCCGAGAACCTTCCATGCAACCCCGGTACCTGATAGGTGAACAATGTGAAACTCTGCACTAACTATGACATCAGATGAGTGTCCCTGCTGCATGTAGTGGGTTTCCAAGTGTTTGAGTGTGAGTGTGTGCGTGTGTGTTGGGGGCCGGGAGGGGGAGCTATCCATTTGTTAGAATTGTGAAGTAAGAGGAATTTATAAATTATATTTCCTCTTCAAATTCCAAAGGTCTCAACCAGCAAATGAGATTGTAAGTCTGCACCTGGTGAAAATAATAACCTCATCCCACACGTTCATGTCTTTAAAGATGCAAATAAATCATTACCTGAGGAAATGATATGAGAAATAAAGGAGGACATGCTTGCCATTTGCAAACATAACACACATAATTAATAAAATAAGGAACTCAGCCAAAACCGTTCACATACATCATAGTACCCACCTGATCTTTCGGAGGCATCACCTATAATAATAAAAGCATAATATGCTAATTAGACCCGACAACCAAATGACGACCTTCCAACTGTCATGCATCGGGCCTCTCGTGTTAAATAAACATTGAGGAAGCGTTACTTAATCTGTGGGAAAATGTTAAGTATATTCTAAAGCAGAGTGGTTCGCCCATCATCATCTTCACACATTTTTCTAAGCCAGCTTTACAGTAAAATGAAACGACCCAACAGAAAGTCCTTTATACAGTGTGAGCAGAAAAAAGAGTGAAATGATTGGAACCAAGCTGAACTCTTTGTAGCCACAAGCGTCTATAGATGCTTTAAAACCATTTTTTATGAGAATTTTCAACTGAAAATATTCAAGAACACCCAAACTGTAATATATTTATTTTTATAATATTCATTGCAAATTGATTTTTCAAGTTAAATTCAAAATATCGTGGCGTGTGGGGATGGTTTCCGTTTTGGATGCGTGGCAGCTAACTGGCGAATGACCGCCAGTGGCAATGGACACCATTCTGAGCAGTTGGAGGAGTGGTGATCTGAAGATGAAGAAGGCAGAGTCTCTGAATTCACAGGAGCCTGGGCAGGGGGAATAGGTGCCCCTGCCCGGTGAGCCCACAGGAAGAGCCATACGACTCCCACCTGTCAGCGCCGTGCTGGGGTTACTCACCGCCTGTCACCGGATCTCAGTGTGGTGCCGGATGCTGGTTCACACCACACCATCTCAAGGTGCCACCTAGGAAACACATATGAAGTTTCACAGTTATTTTTCTTAGGACCTGACTCTGTATGTCCCTACCAGGAAGACTTTTCACATGGAAGTCAGATACACCACCACGCACACAGATATTTATACAGATGACTGGCCCTTTGGTTCCATTAAGACACAGAAGCACAGACGCTCATTTTCTTGAGGAAATTCTAGGCTCCTAAGAGGAACCCAGTAACAGGATCCTACTTCGGACCTCACACCGCAAGGGCTGTCAGGCTATCCAAGACTGAATACATGTAATAACAAAATGACTTAAGAGCTGAAGAGCACATTACCGTCCAAAAGGCAATTTTAACTCTTTCTCACCTCGCTAACTCACATTAGCTCTCAACAACTGCTGCTGGAATGCCAGCTGCTTTCGCTTCTCCAGGAAGCATCTTTGGCTGTTCCTTCCCCCTGGCACAGGACATGAGGTGATACTGTGAACTGACTACCAGTGTGAGATAATTATGGCCATGCAAACCGCAATGGCTATCAGATGCACCCGTAGGTTGACGGAGAATGTGACAGAAATACGCCTGTCCAAACCTCATGGGAACAACCTCCCATTCGGGAAATGGGGACGTGAAGGGCTGGGCTAGAACCTAACGCAATCACCATCACTATGACTTCCGCTGTTGTCACCCAGGCTTCCAGTATTTCCTTCCAGGGATGACCACCGAGCATCTGTCCCGAAATGACAACAGAAGAAAGAATACCCTAGGCATTGCCTAACGGATTCTGGCTCTATTGGTTTTCCTTCTTCTTCTACTGGTTCCCCAAACATGGCATCTCTTGCAATGATTTCCCGTTGGATTTCCTGAGTTCAGAGCAGGCTGAGCGTCTCTAATGGATTGGCTCTCCCTCAACCAGACCTTTTTCTGTTCTCTTTGTAAGGAAGAGCCAGCCAGCTGGGCCAGCAAGTACAGCTGAGAATTCCGGGCCCACAGGTGTCTATGCTCGCATCGGATAGCTTGCCAATATCAAAGCTAGATTTGTCGAGGGGATCCCCGCAGTTGTTTCACAGAAAGAAAATTATCCACTGGCACTAAGGGGACTAATCCCCTCCTCCATTTCTGACTCAATCCTTGGGCTGGAGCCACAAGCCCCTCCCCCACCAAGCCTGAACCCGTATCAAGTTCTCCATCCTTTGAACAAGTGGGTGGCAGACTGTCAGGACAGGAGTCAGATGGGTACAGGTGGCACCACCTGCTCGCAATGCTCTGCGCATTGTTTCATCATCGCCATGGCATCATGCTCTCTTTTCTCGCCAATAACCACGGTCCCATTTGTTTGAGCTTAAAGTTCGTTCCAAACTTGGATTTGGGGTAAAAAGAACATGAAAGGGATTTTTTTTTTCATTGAGAATATGAAACGAGTCAGAGAAAAAAATCATTATTTAGTTGTGTTGAATGGAACACAATGCGATCTAATTTGAAAGTGTAAAGGTTCATTAACAGATAAATGAGAAAAAAAATATCATTGATGATTCCCTGGGAGCTAATTATTTTTGGATGTCAGTTTAGCTGAATTACAATCACTGGGAAACTAGATGTTCATAGATAATACTTACTGATACAAAATTCAAATATAAACATTTAGAAATGAAGAGAAATGAATTCCTGAATCACCTGTGTTTCATTTTGAAAAGTGCCTTACATAGTCCATTACTTCCTTCAGAGTTTTCAATCATCTTATTTTACGTTTCAGCTTAGCTTTCAACAGCTAAATGCCTTTGCTGGGCCTGGGCAGCGAGTGGGGTTTTATGGGAGCCAGCAGCCAAATGGGGAATTGTTTGCAGACCAGAGCGAATTTTCCCCAAGCTGGTCGGAGTTTAAAGCATCAGGACAAAGTCTCTTCCAACAACCTGGAGCTCATGTGCCTATTATCATGCAAGACTTTGCTCCACAGCCCCCAGCATTTTCTAAATTGATCTCAACAGAGGACCATGGAGGCCATTGCTTAAGTTTGTTGTTTGTAAAATTTGTTTATTTGCCCATTTTTATCAGTCAGGGTCCTGGGATAAAAGATATAAAAGAACATTATGAATTTCATAAAAGAACCATTTATAAATGTGTGAGTGGAGATAAGAAAACGAACAAGGAATGGTGTGCTTCCTAATACAAGATCTGAATGGACAAGGAGAGGGAGTGACTACTGGAACTCAGAGTTCCCTTTAATGTATTTTTTTACAGTTATTTTTATACTTGTGTCTTTAACTTCTATATAAAAATAAAAAATGATTTACATACCACCATTACAGTATCACAGAATTGTGTTGTCTATATACTTTTTTTTTACCAGTGAGCTTTATACTATCATTTTGTTTCATGTTGCTGTTTAGCATCAATTAGTTTCAACTTGAAAGAATCCCTTCAGCATTTCTTATCAGACAGGTACAATAGTGATAAAATCAGCTTTTATTTACCTGAGAAATATATATATTTCTTTTGCATTTTTGGAGAATTGTTTTGGCAGATATAGTATTCTTGGTTGGCGTATTTTTCTTTCAGCATGTTAAATATATCATACTTTCTTCATGCCTGTAAGATTCACTGAGAAATTCAGTAATAGTTGAGGGTGCTTCTTTGTACTTGATGAGATACTTAGAAAATTCTTTTAGCCTTTGACTTTTGACAATTTTATTATAATGCATCACAGGGTGGATTGACATTGGAAATGTATGACTCTCTAACTACAAGCATGGTGGCATGTATGTCTGCATACATGTATTTTCATGAGCACATTCTGGGTAGGTGGGGGTACAGAGTTTGGTATATATGTGGGCAGAAGGTAAAAATGTATTTTTTTTTATCAGTATAAGCAATAGAAGATTATTTAAACTTAAACATTTATCATCAAAGCCATCTGATCTTTCCTGGTGCCTGGCCATTTTTTTTTGCTCTCAAGCTCATCATCTAAACATCCATTTCTTTAAATCAAATATTCTTTTTTTTCCTACCCAATTGTTATAATGTAATTTGATTCTTTAAAACCAATTCTAGATAGGTTGATAGTCCAATGAAATGTCATTTAGCTCTCTGGTATAATACAGCCAGAAGAATATTTCATGGAGGTTTTTATAATAATGAACACGTTCTACTCATTTAAGAAAAATCGCTGTTCAAATGCCACCATAACATACCCGTTACCATAGAACTTTTTGACCCAGATTACACTTATATCTTGTTTTCAAAACATAATTGTAACGTCCCATAGCCTTTCAACAGCCAGATCCTCTGTCCTTGGCTATTCATGGCAACAATTTTAGGTATCTCCCTTTAGAGAAAAAGCACACTATTTCAGGGTGCTGTGAGATGAGTTTGATAGCAACCATAAAAACGTCCTTAACATAAATACAGCCAGTAAATTCAGATAACGAGAACTCATTTGAGATAATTGATTTGAGAACTTGTACAGCCCCATCCTGACATGTCTATCCCCATCTTCATTCTGCTTTTAAAGACATTTTCTTTTCTTGACATGTTTATTCTTTTGACACTCAGCCAGGTTTCTCAAAGCACTTTTACTCCAAGGACCCTAAACTGGACAAATGTTTATTATGCTATTTAAATTACTTTTAGCTTTACTTAGAAAGGAAGCATACTGACAAGGAAGTGATTGTTCGCACTTTGAATTTCACACCAGAAACCTGTCTCCTTCATTAATAAATTTGAAACTATACTTCCAAGCTTGTCAATAGAAAGAAAAATATCAACTTAGGAAGAGTGACTGGATTTTACTTCCCTTCCTGGTTTTATGTATAAGTTGGCCTTTATGGGTCAACCTTGTAGGACTGACATTTGGTTTTATTGAGAGTATAATAAAAAGTGGTATTCAAAACATGCAACCACAGTGTAGTAGGGGCAGAAAACCACCTGAAGGGACACTGGCCTTAGTTCTGGCCCCCAACTGTGTCAGACATCATGGTTTCATTTGCTGGCTTGGGAGGGGCATAAACAGGGGGCTATTCAGGGAATTGGACTATTCAGCAGGGTTCAAGAGAGAAAGTATTTATCAATTGCTGTGAAATGATTACTATAGGTGAGTTGATATGCACTAACTAAATATCAACTAAAATTTCATTTCTTCTTTCATCTTTATGGACTGACTAGCTTTAAGTGTAAAACTCAGTCCCTTCCCAGGATTGCAGAGAGAAATCAAGCTCATGTACATTGTGCTTTTATTGGGGATGTGGAAGTCCCCAAAAGGGGTCCCATCTCTTACACATAACATGTATTCCGAAAATCTCCATAGTGCTCTGCTTCCCAGGGCTCTCCAACCTGTCTCAGCCCTCAGATTCTCACTTACTATCTAGTATTTCTTTACTCCCTGTTCCATTGTCCTCAAAGACAGAGAGTGTAATCCTCTGCCTGAGTGTTCTCATTTTCCCTGTAAATCAGGATTTCTCAATTTTGGCATTATTGACATGTTGGATCAGATAATAAATCCTTATGAAGAAAGGGTGGGGGGAGGGGAATTCTTGTGCATTATAGAATATTTAGCAGCATCCTTGGTCTCTCCATTCCAGTTTCCAGTTTCCCATGTTACGACAACCAAAACTGTATTTAGAAATTGCTAATTGTCCCCTTAAGGGCAAAATTGCTCCCATGTCAAAAAACTGCTCTAAACCTAATAGTTATTTCTATCTAAGAGCAATTTAAATGCTGCATTATAGGCAGCTTTAAACGTCCACAGGAACATCCATGAGGAGCTCAAAAGACAAAGGACAGGAGTTCTTAAGACGGCAGTAAAGAGGGAACGCGATTCTGTTGTTGGCCAGGATTCCTCCAGGAAGAGCAACATGCCTGTGTCTGACGGGGGTTCCATGAGCCGATGAGCCTCATTATTCCAGGAGGTTGTGTTTGGTGAGTTTATGTTGGAAAGACCCGCAAAGAGAAAACACAGTCTATTATCGTGTTGCATATAGCCTCTGCTCTGAAAACGTCTCAAGAAGCCCATCTATGTGAAATACCGCTAGTCTAGAATCTTCCTTCTGGGTTTGCTTCTAGAGGGAAAGGAGTTAGGGTGAGCATGCTCTTGATGGCTGCTGCTGGTCCATCTGCCTAGATGTTCTTACTTCCTCCTTTCACCGTCTTTTTCTCTTGCTGACTCGTCATTTACATCCATCTCTTTGCCCACCTCATACGCTGTGCCCTTGGTTGTGAAGCTTACAACCAGTTCTCAGATCTTGTATGTTTTCCATGTACTAGTACATTCAGCTCAGTGTGAGAAATTCCTCTCACACCAGGTCCTATTTTGCATAGTGATAGAACTTGTTTCAGTGAAATTCTCTTTTGCCAAATCAGATTTTTATAAGAAAACTCTCTCTACCAAAAACAATGCAATCATTGGCCAACTTGCAAAGTGGTCAGATTTGTATTTGGTTTTCTGGGCCTCTTATAATCACATAAGTTAGGGTTTGTGGAGATGTATATGTTCGTCCGTGATTCCATGATTAACTAAGCTATCAGAAACTTTGTTTTAACAGCAATTTCCAGAACTTTCCTTTATAAAGAAACTCAATGCATTACATGTCCTAATTTTTAAAAGCAGAATTCTAAATTTATAAGAAATAGAGACACATATTAAATCTTATACTCCAAATACTGTAATATCACTTCTTGAAACAGTAAATAGAAATCCTATCTCTAAAAAGAACTACAGAAATATGAATTATAAAATGTCTAGCTAGTTTTTATTAATTGATTCAAATAGTTCATGAACACATACAACTAAAATGCTTAATACCACACCCACATCATTGTGACCAATAAATACCCTCTATTTAAAATAATATACATTTCCTGTTGCAGGTTTTCATGACAAAGTCAAGGTAGAAATATGTATCAAACCTCAAAAGCATGCACAAAGCTATTGGGGAACATTGTATTATATCACACTTTCTATTATCTATATTTAATACGGATTTGTGCTCTGCCATTAATTTCTGTTTGATTCAGCTTAGCCAATGAAAACTCTAGAACAACTCATTGCCAGAATTCTGTCTCTTATTGGAACTTAGTTAAAGAAACACAACTTTGATAAGCCTCTCCCACCCCCAGCTTATTCTGTAAAATAGACTTGAAAGCACTTATATAAACCCTATAGAAACACCTCCTGGCATGTTTTTAACTTTTGTTTTTCTTGGCAAAGCTAGAAGGTAAACATTTCTAATTTAAACCTATCACTTTTCCTGAGAATTCTTCCCCTGTGGAGAATTCAAATTGGGAAGATGTAGGGGAACTAGCACTAAAGATAAGTGTTTCTTTCCAATAAAATCTAAATATAAAAGGTGCCAGGGAGAGGACGGCCAAATAGGCCAGGGTAACAAAAGCTGATTTTGATAAACAAGCACAAAGAAACCCTTTTAAAGAAAAGGGGATTCATCTAATCACTTTTTTATCTGTTGTCTTAGCTTTGGGCAGCCCCGTTAGAGGCTTTTTCCGGCTTTAATGCTGACGGGTTTTACACAAACTAGTGACACACCGTCCCCTGCTGTTGGGCTCGCTGAGCTGGTGATAAGGAAGCAGCTTCCCGGGTCCAGAGTGGCCGCGGGGCTGTGAGGAACCTCAGTCCTCAGCACCCAGCCAGCCATGCCCGGTCTCAGCTAATCCCCACAAGGCATCTTCCGCCTGAGCTGAGGGCTGGCGCGGTGGGTACTTTTAACCACAAAACTAAGGAAGAACATTGCTATTCGACCTTTCCTTGTTGGCGGAGAACACTGTTTATTTAGTAAGTTCGTGCGCTGTTCCATTTAAAATATTACAGTTCCATTGATGATCACTTCATTAAAATGTTTACTTCTAAAATTAGATTTTCTCTCAAAAAAGCCTGTCACTCACAGGTTATTTTGTCATGCATTAGAGAATAATAAAAAAGAGATTTTTTAATTTAAAATTCAGAGGGCATAGCTTATTTATATTACATGCAGCTTTTTTGTTCTAGCTGCCTGCAACTTAGATACATATTTTTTTAAAGGCAAGAACTTTGAAAATATGCACATGTGTTTTAAAACTACTTGTGTTTAAAGCCACTTGTTCACGTCCTGCCAAAGTCACATTCTTACCCTGACAAGGTGACTCCTCCCAGTTGTCAAGCGTGCATTGCCGTGCTCACAGCATGCTTTCCGAGAACACGTGGGCGGATTGTCTACCGGGTGTGTCCGTGAGGAAGGAGACTGGGATGGACTGTTCTTACCCCAGAGGGAACTCACCGGCAGTGAAGGGCAGGCGATGCCTCCTGCGAGGTGCTGCCTGAACCATTTGCTCAATGAAAGTCTATAAAATCAGAAAATCTATTGCTAAGCATAGTCATAGAACAATATGCAGCTCATTATATTTGTGAGCATATTTTCTATTTACAGAGAGAATGAAATTCTACAGAAAACTTTTTCCTTTCTGACAACGTTTCTAGCTTGCCTACCTTCCAGAGAAAGGACAATGAGTTGGGGTGGGAGGGGAGGGGTGAAGGGCAGGAATACGTCAACTCGAGAAGCACAAAAAGTCTAATATAAACCAAAATTGGATAGAGGGCTCCGTTAAAATGGAAGCGACCCATGGAAGCTAGCATGTCAAGATATAATTGAGGTCTAGGTGTGCTATATCTTATAGAGATATACTGAGGTAGTGCGCAAATTCTCCACTAAACTTGATTTTAAAATCAATAGATTAGATCACTAGAAAGAGTGGTAGACAGATAAGAGTCTTGAATCAGTGACTGTTGGATGTCAGTCAATCCCCAAAAGATAATAAAACTTAAGAGCAGTGTTCCTGGAAGCTTTTTACTCTCACGTCATCTAAAGGGTTAACAGCGTCCTTCAAAACAAATTTTTCCTTTTCCCTCTGGACCAGTTTACCCCCAGAACGAGTCCCGTCCATGCAGTGAGTATATACAACGGAGAATTTTGAGACTTAGGCTGCCACGTTGTTATTTAAAGTAAGCTACGTCCCAATACATTATTGTCAAGTTCAAAAAGAACCATATTTATTCCTCTGTGACCTTTAGTCAAACTGCGCGTAACGCTGCTTCCTGTACAAGAACCACCTGCACAGATAAGCCTTGATTTATGTTCATCATCATTTGGCAAAACACCACGCAGTCTGATTGTCCAGGCCTGCTGTCTTCTCCCCGCCCTAAGGAGGCAGCGCTGTGTGCAGTGCTGTTCAGATGGAAGGCCTAACCGAGAGGCACGCTCTCTCTGTAAAAGGTGCGTTCACATCCAGTGCACAACACACATTTTAACAGATGTCATTGTCTCACTCACGCAAGCAAAGACAGAGAGCAGATAGATTAGCACTGACTCAGTGATTATTATCAGATGCACTGAAAGTCCCCTACAAACAGATTCTTTTTCTTTTTTTTTAATATATTTTATTGATTTTGTACAGAGAGGAAGGGAGAGAGAGTTAGAAACATCGATGAGAGAGAGTCATCGATCAGCTGCCTCTTGCACACCCCCTACCGGGGATATGCCCGCAACCAAGGTACATGCCCTTGACTGGAATCGAACCCGGGACCCTTCAGTCCCCAAGCCGACGCTCTATCCACTGAGCCAAACCGGTTTCTGCCAAACAGATTCTTTCTTTTAGCCGGGACCATGGCTCTCTTATATCTCATCCCATGGGAGGTGCCCTGTCCCACCTCCTTCGGGGGGAAGAGTAGGACACCCATACTGACCTTGTGAACTGGTCATCGTCGTAGCCCATCTTTTTAACTTCGGTTTGGGTTTGGGGTGGGTTCTCTTGGCACTTTTACACACACACACTGTGCTTCGGCCACAGATCCTGGCCGGGGGAAACACTGCCCTCTGTGTGCGTGCCCCGGGCCCGGAGAGAGCCTGGGGGTATGGGTTATGGTCATCGTTGCTGATGCCACTGCCATAGCACTGGCTGCGGAGTCCTCACCAGGAGCCGCCAGCTCTTCACCCGCATCCGGACTCGCAGCCCCTTCCACATGCCATCAGAGCACCCCCGGGGCCACCCGTGCCTGTGCGGGTGCCTCTCCTCCACACACACACACACACACACACACACACACACACACACACGCACACACACAGCCAGGGAGCTCAGGGAGGCCTGTTGGCAGGCCTTGCTGTCCAGACTGTCCCCACGGTGCAGATGGGGCCACAATTCAGACTCACAACTTCGCGCTGGTTTTCTTTAAATCGGGGGCTTTGCAGCCCACGCAGGAGGGAGGGGAAGATTATATATATATTTTTTTCCTATAAAAATCCCAGAGAAATAGATGCATGCAGATTGAAATTTCAAAATATAATTTTCTTCCCTTTGTGAAGTGACTGAACCCTGAGATAGAAACATAGACTCTTCCTCCTGTTTCCTCCGACTCTGAAAGTAAATAGTCGGAATTGTGCCTAACGTGACACACAAATGCACATGTGATTGGAAATTGTCCTTTAAGTGTGTGACATTTTAGCTTCCTCGTCTTTATTGCCTTATTCGCTCGTAAGTCCAATAAAACGCCACGCCTGGAAATGCATCCTTTATGCCATTTACATTTCCTCTGGGCTATTCCCCTTCGCTTCTCTCAGAATGATTGGAAAACTGCGAAACAATCAGCCATATTTTTCAAGTAATAAGGAAAAAATGTGTTGTTACTCTTGTAGCTATGTCTGTTCTCTCACACCTGGGCGACATGGAAACGAGCAGGTAAAACACACATTTCTCATTTAAGTGGTCGTCAGCAGCAGGCATGGGGCTCTGAGTGGCTCCTGGTGCCTCAGTTTCCCCATGTAAAACAATGCAACAGCATCTACTCCATATGTCTTCTATGAGGAGCAAGTAACGTAATCTTCGTAAAACTGTTTAGAACAAGTCCTGCCCAATAGCAGACGCTCTATCAGTGCTGTTATTATGTTTTATGAAGACCAGCCTCAGAGGAGGGGAAAGCTCATGGGCTTTTCTTGCCCCCATTCCAGAAATGTCAGCTTGTGGGCGTTGGCTGGAAATAAAGTGGGATGGGCAGAGACGTGCACAGGTCCACAGTCGGTAGGTTTCAGTCCCACAGTCCCACAGTCCCAATGGGCTCTAAATAGGCACTAGTCACCCTGAGTGGTGTTGCTCAGTGGATAGAGCGTCAGCCTGCGGACTGAAGGGTCCCAGGTTCGATTCCGGTCACCTTGGTTGCGGGCACATCCCCAGTGGGAGGGTGTGCAGGAGGCAGCTGATGGATGTTTCTCTCTCATCAATGTTTCTAACTCTCTATCCTTCTCCCTTCCTCTCTGTAAAAAAAGCAAACAATAAAATATATTTAAAATAAATAAATAAATAAATAGGCCTAGTCCATGCCTTCTGGCTTTTCCCTTACGTGCTCAGGTTTTCCTTTGTCATTTAGCTCCTGCTCAGCATCCAGCAGGGCGTCCTCGGACCCATGTCCAGGCTGAGCATCTTCCCCTGCGTGAGATGACGGCACACGCCCTGAGGGCAGGTCCTGCTCCTGGCTGCGGACACATCTCTTGGTCAATGCCACCCGGGGTCTCTTCAGGTCCGAGTGCCAGGAGCGTGCCCCGTGGACTGGTTTGTTCATCATCTTTCTCCCGCCTCTGGGGGGTGCTTAATGCCATCTGTGAGGCGGTGTCTTGGTTACATTCTCAAGGTCAGCAGCTAGATTTTTCTCAGGCAATGCCCACCCAGCTACCTCTACATCGTTTCCTTTGGGGAAGACTTTGCTTGCCTAGGGTTTGGATTTGAGAAAAAGCAAAGCTCTTACTAAATCTATAAACTCAGACATTCGTGAAATGCTTGGTGTATGTTTGAAATAATTATGAATGAGTCTCTGCTGTAATGTATCTTCTTCTTCAGTCCTAACATAGATCCTCTGTTCCTTATTGATTCATATGTTAACTATCTACTTTGGAAGCTTGGTTATCTTGTTTTCTTATCAATAGCAGATGAGAGAAAAAATTGAAGGGATAAAAATAAAAGGCTGGTCAGTGTCACAGAGTCGGGGGAGAGGAGGAATTTGGCAGGAGAAGAGTGCCACTGGGCCTTAGAGGACACAGCGGGAGGGTGAAAGGTAAACACCGACTCTAATGAGACAGTAGCGTTAAGGACACCCTTAGTGACTCCGGTCAACAAGAAAAGATTGACTTAATTTTATTATTTTTCATTTTAAAAATACAGATAAAAAAGCAAATTTCATAAAAAGCCCTTGAAAAACAGTATTCCAAAGCCAATATTCTTTTTTTATGGTTAACTCCTTTTCTTTCATTTTTTAAAAATTCTTTATTGTTAAAAGTATTACATATGTCCCCTTTTTCCACCATTGTCCTCTCCCAGTCCACCCCCACCCCAGCAAACCCCAAAAGACCCACACCAAGACACACCGTGATTACAATGGCAAACGCTAACAACAGAGGAAGAATTTCAGGGCTGCAAGAGAGAGCCAATATTCTTAAAAAGAGAAATGTAGCCAGTAAATCAGTGTTCCGGTGTAGGAAAAGTTACCACTAAAGAAGTGAACTCACAGGGTATTTTACTTAAATACTTTTTGCCTTTCCAGCCATTCTCTGTCAGGAGCGGGAGTCTTCATTCTGCCACGGGCCACGTGGATGGTTATGACATCACTCAGGGCCATACAACGTCATCAGCTTAAAGATGAGCCTGCTACGTTTGGTCAAACACTGGATTAACTCACCCCTAACGCCTTGGCAGCTCCAGGCCAAATGATTTCAGGGGCCTTACACGGCCCGTGGGCTGGATGTTCCCCACCCCTGCTACTGGTTTGTCTGGTGTTGGTTTGGTGTGTGTTTGTTTGTTTGTGTTTACCAATACTATTGAACTCTACTATGAGTCAGACTTTGCCTTAGGTATTAAGGTAAGCCAAGGTAACATGCCCTGATGCTGCAGAATGAGCTGGAAATGACCAGGGCAAGTCATTAAATATTTTTTTTAAAGATAGGCTTAGGTTGTTTGAAATGTGTATCTAATAAAAATATGGCGTAGGTATTCTAGGAATATAAAAACACCTCAGATTCACATCGTGTTTACCCTTTACATGGCATTTCCCTGTGTTATTATCTGTCGCTTTGAAGCTTTAGCTAGAGAAGCAAATTAATTTTACAAGTTTTCTCCTCCCCACCTACACTCCCAGCCCCGAGCCCGGCTGTACTGTTATCTGACCGTGTCTAGCAGCTCATACCTTAGGTTTGGAATAGAGCTTCAAAAGGCCTCCTCTGTCACTGATAAAACTGGAAAGGATAAGGCCCCGCGTGCTATGTTTGATTTGCAGTAATTTTATTTAATAGCTTCTATCCATCACTGTATTCTTTAGACCGTCCCGGAGCCGCTTCTCGGCGGAGCGGGCTACGTGGAGAATGTGCCAGGCGGGTGAGAGAACACAGGCCGACTGTCACTGGCCTGGACCACCACCAGCCAGGCCGCGCGGCAGCACCTGAATGTTTATAAAGATCATCATTAGTCACGGAGTAATCTTGCCTGATAAATTATTCCCCGAGGGACCCTTTGAAACACATACCCCTGCTATTGCGAGCAAGGCACCTGCTTTGGCAACATGAGGAAACGCCACGTTGAAAAATGAAGGGGAGCGAGCAGGGAAGCATTTGACGGAAAGCAGGCCTGAGCAATAAGCCTCCTGCGCTCCGAGGGGCGGCCGCAGCCCTGGCTCCTGCTTTCCCTGCGCTGTGGTCGGAGCCTGTCTGCAGCCACATGTTGGTTTCTGGTTTTTAAATCTTTGTTGTTGAAAGTATTACATAGTTCCTTCCCGTCCCCCCACCTCCACAGTCCTCCTCCCCTCCCCCTACCTCTTCCAGCCCGCGCCCAACCTCCCTTCTCCCCGAAGGCCTCACCATCCCGCTGGCTGCACGCTGTAACTTACTTATTTCTTCAGATTAACAACCTATAAACTGCACTTTCTAAGGCCTCGGCACTTTTCGTTTCTATCCAAACAACTGACTTTCCTGAGGGGCCCTGTGTCTCACTTATTCTCCTCTGCCATGTCCAATGCCATTCTGAAGTGATGCCCTGCGTCCTCGCATGCAGCCTTTTCCAGACTGTGTTCCAGACGCCGTTCTGAGGCCCAGGAGCCACGTGGCTGCATCTCCCAGAAAAGATGTTCCGGCGGGAGCCCTCCTGGAGCCACACAGAGAGCATGCTGCAGAGCAGCCGTGTTCACAGCCACGAGTCAGCCTAAGACAGAGGGCCCACGGCCACATGCCAACGGACGCCTAAAAGTGCCAGGTTAAGCTCCAGGTTTGCCACTAATAGCATGTGTGACTTTGGACAGTTAGTGACCACTTTCAGCTCTGTGCCCCAGAAATAATCCTCTGAGGCAAAATTCCTGTCTCAACCAGATTCTCTAGGTCCACCTCCACCATCATCACTAGCACTACCACCAACACCTTCATCACTACAACCAACAACACCTCCAACAACAATAACACCTCTTCTACCAACAACAACAACACTCCAACACCAACAACACCTCTACCAACACCAACACCAACACCAATAACAATAATACCTCAACCAACAATACCTCCATCACCAATACCACCAACAGCTCCACCACCAACAACAAAAACAATAACAACACCCAAACAACACCTCTACCACCAACAACACTCTATCACCAACAACAATGACAATACCTCTACCACCACTAACAACACCAACAACCCCTCCACCATCAGCACAACCAACACAAACAATGCCTTCACCAACAACAACACCCCATCACCAATAGCAACAATACTTCCACCACCAACAATAATAACAACACCTCTAGTACCAACACCAACACCAACACCTCCAACAATAACAACACCTCCACCACCACCACCACCACCAACAACAACAACAACATCTCTACCACCTCCATCATCTGCACCACCATCCCTGAGGTTTTCAGATTGTCCCCTTTACATTTTGGGAGTTTTCTGTCATGTAAAAGAGAAATGTCAAGGTCCCTTTTTGTATTTGGCTCACAGTTTTCATGTGACACTCGGACACTATCAGCATTGCTGGGAAATGCAGAAATGAAAGAAAGAAAATGGCTGAATAAACTACAGCTCCGTACCCTTGCACACAGGTGTTTCGGGATAAACTAGGTTGACTGGGATTTGAGAGTCTCCTTCTCTCTGTTAGCAAAGCCTGTGCGCTGACCAACTCTTCTGGCGACTTCGACATGATCCTGTGGGAACAGAGCCCTGGCACGCCACGTGCCCTCCTAGGAATACATTTTAGTTGTGAGCACTGGGATCTGTGGTGTGCTGTATTCCAGATTTGACACTAAAAGATAACCTTGACATTTCCTGAAGTCGGTTTCATTCATTAGGCAAATTGCCACAACTGAGAACAAGCAAATAAAGCATTTCCTTGGTCGGGGGCGTCTCCAGGCCGCGTAATCACCCCAGATTGTGTCACGGATCGGCTCAAAGACTCGTAATTGTGTGTCAGTGGGCGACAGGAGGCTGCGCCTCCCCCGGCTCCCTGCAGCCCACCTTCAGCCTCGCTCTCCGCGGACAGACCAGCATCCCGGACACACAATGAGGGCCATTTGGGAGCATTGTTCCTCCAAGCCTCTCAGACCACCTCCAATCTGGGGGGCCTCACTGCCCTGGTCTTAAGCCGAAGTAATAATAACACACAACCGAAGTAATGAGACGCCGCCCATTGTTTGTGGGAACTATGTGACAAAGGCACACTCTGTGTGCCGACCCCTTCCAGGAAGCTCAGATGTGCATTATTAATCCTTGTTGTAAATTGCCACCATCTCTGGAAATAGCTGTGGTGCAAAATGCAGAAATATATTTCTTTTGTTAAGAAGCTAATTGATTCATTTAGAGCCTTCTATTGTTAATCCACCAAATCGCAGCTACTAAATATTGCATGGTACAGCCATAGATAAAGTCATTATTAACACTGAAATTACTGGGGGGGAGGGGGTTCAGCCCACATTCACATATGTTTTCCTTTTAGTAATATGGCAAGAAATTTCCTTGCAATAGAATTTACAGTTTATATTTAAAGGCAAATCATGCCAGTCGGACAATATGACAAATCTTCTTCCACTGCATAAGAAATGTGTGTTTGTGTGTATATATGGTGTCCCAAAAATATATACACACACTTTGAATAATTATAAGGCAATGTTCATTAAAATACATTTCATTTTCAAAATTGAGCTATCAGCCAGTGAAGTGTGTCTACATTTCCTTGAGACACCATATATATATATATATTTCATTTCTTTTTGTATTAAAGATTTTATTTTATGGAAATCAAAAAGTATATTCCTGATAAATACTACTGATCAATTGGATCAATTATTTCGCTCCCCCAAATGATGCATATTTTCAAACTCCATAAAACTGTTTGAATAATGTTGATTAAACATAGCAATAAGGCAAAGTAAAAATCCTCTACCTTAAATATAACCTCATATTACTAATTAAAATTAGCCTTCAAAATAATCAAACCTGCCGAAACCGGTTTGGCTCAGTGGTAGAGTGTCAGTCTGTGGACTGAAAGGTCCCGGGTTCGATTCCGGTCAAGGGCATGTACATTGGTTGTGAGCACATCCCCAGTAGGGGGTGTGTAAGAGGCAGCTGGTCGATCTTTCTCTCTCATCGACGTTTCTAGCTCTCTATCTCTCTCCCTTTCTCTCTGTAAAAAATCAATAAAATATACAAAATAATCAAACCTAAGAACTTATTACTTACTATGTGGTAATATATCCATTTATAGTAACACATACTATGTGTATACTTCTGCTTCTTACTTCTCGTAACAGCCCTAAGAGGACATATCATGAGTTGCCACATCCTAGGAAAGATAACGAGAGGAGAAGTCCTATAACTTCCCTAAGGTATAGTGACTTATATCATGTCATCGTGGGTTTGAACCCTGAAGTTCTGTGGTTCTGGACCCTGAGTCCTAAATCATGATCATATACTACCTCTCTTGAAATACAATTATCTTAATATCCGTCGAAGTCAATGAACTGAGTGACAATTAATTAAAGAGATTTTCAGCTTCTTCAAGTCTCCTGAGTTTCAATATAGTGAAAGCAATTTCCACCTGAGATTTTTATTGTGGTCTATGCGACATGTAGACTCGACGTGTTTCTATACAACTTGCATCCTACTGACGTAGGGATTAGAGAACCGTGAGGGAGAGGTGTTGTCTCTCTATGGTTTGGGTGTTCAATCCATGGTCTTGGCTTTGGTTCTGCCAGGGAAATGGGGGCCCTGTACAGGTGGCCCAAACAGATCGGGAGGGCCAAGGGGACAGTTCCTCAGCCACGGGCTCCTGTAGCACCCACTTCTCCTCTAGATTTAGTTCCCTCACCTGGATGGAAGGGACTCAACCTGAAATGCCACTGTCTGAAATGTCACATCGGAATCACCGTGTCAGGAGGAGCAGAAATCTGGATATTTCCCCTCCATTTCATCATTTCTCTTACGAAAATAAGTCAAGTGAGAGCTGAAAAGATCCTTTTTTTATGTCACATATGCAAACCCCTAGGGATGGCATTTTCTGCTTCTAAAAAGTAAATAAGACACATTTTTACTCCCTCATTTACTCCTTTATGTATATTCATCCTCCTTTTTTTCCCCCAGAAATCACATCTTCATTTTTATGCTCCATTTCTGACTCTTTTGCAAAAAGCATACCTTTCGTCTCTTAAAGTCATCGCAAACTTCTAGACCAACATATACAGCAACTTTGGACTTGCAAATCAGAATGCAAAATAATTGGCATTAGGCGGTGGTAAAAGGGAAATTCCTATTACCGCATCTGCAGATTACCAGCGAGAGTCATTTCCAACTTCTCCCGCGGTGCTTTTGAGAAACTTCATTTGTTTTCCTCAGAGCAGAAAAATGCCTGGTGAAAGGCCTAAATAACACATTTAAATTACGGAGGATAATTTAAAATTTTAAGTTTTATGGAATTTGGATGATTACTAGGATCCCAGCAAGGAGCATAATGGACATAATTTCTCTAACAATTGAGAATCACTCTGCACATGATACCCTCGCATTGATGTGAACCTGGCATTTAAACACAGCACTTACCCCCAGCCACCAATCAGAGTGTGTGTGTGTGTGTGTGTGTGTTTGGTCGGGGGAGGGGCAAAATACAAAATAAACTTGATAGAACTTTAGGTAGCCCATATTATCCTGTAAAGTCAAATTAGCTAGAATGTACATTTATGGAAGACTTCAAGGCAGAATGTTTGCATGTGTTCATGAAAAACACTCGGGAAGCTAATAGAGCTATGGGTGTAAGACAGGAATACATGTGTGTGAGGGTGCGTGTGTGTCTGCTTCTCTCTCCTTTGTATCCACCTCCGGACCCAGAGGCAGGCGCTCCCTGCCTCCTCCGGCGCCGTGGCTGCAGCCACATTTGCATGAGTGACGGGCCACTTCTTCGCCCGCTGGCTCTTCAGAGGCTGCTCCGCGCACGCCAGGCCGGCGACAGGGCCATTATCTTTTCATTCTAATCTTCCTTGTCAATGTCACAGATCAAGAGCAGGACAGGGCTTAGCAGTGCCCGGGCTTAATCAGTTTATAAAAATCTCCGGAGGAAGCGCCCTTCCTTGCACACAGCGCAGATGTGCCGTTTTCACTTGAGCAGCCCATTGATTTGGCCCCCGGCGCCTCCAAAGGAGGATGCTCTGACCACGTGCCTCAGGGCAGGACGGCAGGGCAGGGACAGGTCCCAGCGCTGATGCCACCAGCTGGGAGGGGGGCGGACAGGCACCTGCAGGCATCACTCTTTTCCAGGTCGGCCCCTGCAAGGTGGGCGAGGGCACTGCCATGCCCCTCGCAGCGGGCCCTCTCTGTGGGCATTCACGTGCTATAGCGATTGCTGTACACACCGCTGTGCACGGCCACGATTACCAGGAAGCCACTGAAAGAGAAGTCAAGTTCCAGTCCTTTGTGCAGGTGAATGAGCAGTGTGTCTGGGGTTCAGGGTTCGCCACCTTCCCGCCCAGCACGGGGGCGGTGGGGAGGGGACCTATATGAACAAGGCCTTCCTCCCCGGCATCCGCAGCTCCGTTCTGCTGGGCTGCCTGGCTGTGTGCATGGCATTCTCCCCGTTCACCTGTGCCCTGCTCAGTTATCGCTGTGCATTTTGGTGTGTTTCTTAGCACAGAGAGCTCAAGATTTTAACTTTTCATGTACGGTTTCCTAAAACTGCTCTTCCCCATTATCACAAGCAAGAAAATGCTAACGATGCTGGTTATTGCGTCAGGCCGGAGGCGACCACAGGTGTCCAGCTCTGTTTGCGGGTTGAGATTCATTGGAACACATTTACGGGATTTTATTGGTGGCGGGGTTTTGACTTCGATTATCACCCCGCCTTCCAGGTCACCACTTTCCGTGGACAGCGCTGATGAGGCGGCCTGCCAGGCACCCTCAGTGAGACGCGGGCATTGTTGCGATTTGCGTTTAAGGTTTTCACAAGCTGAGGTGAAGCATTTCATGGCAGAGATTTTGACGGGTGTCTTGTGACTCTTGGTGCCTTTGGGTCCTTGGCACTCTTGGCTGCTTCCAATGTGAGAGCCATGATGAGACGGCAAACCCCCTCTTCCCCGGGAGCTCAGTGACGGTGAGCCGGCCCCTCTCCTGCACACAGCACGTTGTGTGACAACTACACCAGCATCCCAGCATCAGGTAGGAAATCCCAAAAGGACCATGACCGCAGGCCCATGCTTGGCCCAGGGGAAGGGGATTCAGAGCAGAGTGGTCAAGAAAGAATAACGCGTATTCAACCACACCTCTCTCAGCCACGGGTTCTGGAAACGCGCGTGAAAGTGACGTTTGCTTGTATATACACCGCAGAAGGCCCTCTTCGTTGTAACTGGTCTCCGGAAAGAAGCTCAGCATTTGCACACGGCACGGCCTTTCCCCGGGTGAAACAGGAGCGTTGCACACGCACGTGAGAGTTAAGGTATTCTGAAAATGTGGACGAGCCAGACACATTTGTATTTCGGATCAACAGTGGACACACGGGTCACCATGGAGATCAATAATCCTCCTAACCCTCCTAATCCTCCTTACAATCCATTCTCAAAGCCAAAATGTAATCACTCCATAATGAGACTCCCCGTCCCCTGATGGAAGTCGGGGCCCCAGGGTGAATAATTCTAAGGATCCTCCTTAAACTGTCCTTTACACATAATTAGGTTCATGAGATTAAGGATGTTCTCTGAGGATTAGCCGCCAGCCCCACTTCAGGACACTGGCCCCGGGGAGCCTTCCGGGCCACATGGTTACCGGGAGCTCTGCCGCGGCCTGCTGCCAGGCCCCTGGGGGAAGCCGGTTCAGGGGAGTCCAACCCCAGGAAGTCCCAGGAAGACACTCCCAAGATGACAGGACACACGGCCCGGCCGCACTTCTCACTGTCACATGACTCTGTCCCCATTTGTGCTCCTCGGACCATCACTCCAGTGCCCTTCCTGTCACCCCACATTCACGCATGGCCTCAACGCTAAGAACGCCCACTCTGAGCTCAGTGAAGTTCAGATGGCCCAGTGCCGGCGCAGAGGGGACACTTCAAGCCGTAAAGTTTCATGTTTTGGTCAATTACTGCACCGTGTCCTCCACATGAGTTAGAAGCCAAGTTATACAGCTATCAGTGAGGATGCATTCAGTAAGTCATAGCTCTTACTTTTATTATTATACTTCTTTTTTAAAAATCTCTAATCCAGTTCTAGATTAAGGTGTGGCTTTCAGAGCATCCCTGGAATTTCAACCAAGAGTGGACTATGGTTACAAGTTATTCAAACCTTCAGCACTGACCCTTCCCTTGAAGCCACCTAACTGGATTATATTGTCTGAGGCTAGTCATGTTGACTATGCCACCACCTAGGTTTGAAAAATGTAGTTTTAAAAGTGAACATAAAGATGTTTCTTTGCATGTCCATAAAATCTCTCTAAAGAATACACAGAATGGTAACATTGGTTGAGTCTGGGAAGAGAAATTGGAAATCTTGAAAACAGGGATAGAAGAGATAATTCATGATAATCCCTTAAATGTTGAGCCATATGAAAATATCATCTCTTGAAAAAGTAATCAATGCAAATTCTGCAAATGTGAAATGAACATAAATATGTACTTCTTACAAAACCTTGGTTTTAAAATGAAAACAGCCCATCAGTGTGTTTGTTGAATTCTTAATACAAGCCAGAAACTGTGCAAAAAGTGAACGGAGAATAAGACAGTTAAGTTTTCTGATTCTCTGAAGGCAAGAGGAATGTAGATAAGAGAATGAGCACATAATTAACACTTACACAAACATCCTTAATGCCACTGGCACAAAAGAGCAAGATCATCCTCATTACAGTGATTAAGCCATTATTATTCATTACCACTATCTTATACAGAATATATAAATGTGTATGTGTGTATGTATTTATATTCAATAATTATACATATTGAATGAGCAATATTTTGATTATCTGAAGATGCTAATAAAGCTTTCAAATATTCCATTCATTAGTAAAAATAAGGTTGATCAAAAGTCTGAGGAAATACTTTAATAAATTTTTTTCTCCTATCAAGTGGTGCCCAAGTAGATGACTTATTAGTCATTAGCCAGTGAGATATTGGCCATGCTTTTAAATCTTTCAAATTTTCTCATTATCTAGGAAAGAGAGTATCCTTGCCCTTTAAAAATTATAAATGTTTTTGTTAATAATGCAAAGTGTCAAAGATAATCATGGAAAACCCATTAAATCATTTGAAGATGGTGCATTAAAAAATGCCCCCTGAGTAGCTGTTCTATTTAAGCTGCCTCTAGTTGACTAATCAAAACTGAAAAGGTTTTTTGTTTGTTTATTCTTTCTCCTCAGAGGTAGGAGGCTGAGTAAACATCTGATTTCTTGCGTGTTATAGAACTTCAAAAGTAATGCGATGTTCTTAAAAAGAACCATGTTCAAATATGTACAGAAGTCTCATTATCATTTTGTAGACCTTAGAATCATAGCATCTATATAATAAAAAGAGACAGTTCCTATAGGGTTCAGAGCCGGGGCTTCAGACCTCCTGAAATGAGTGGTTGTTGGACCATTTGCTCAGTGATTTTCAGCAAGTGAGTCTCCCTTCATCTCTGTTTCTCCACCTCCACCGCAAGGAGGACAGCAGGTGCTGTCCTGAGACGATGGGATACGGTTACAAGCACTTACCCTGGTGCTAGGCATAGGCACTGGTACGTTAGCTGTTTCGGAAATCACTGATAATTGAAGAACTTCTAAAATTATGTCTGGCTAACAACTCGCTTCTCCCTAATTTTCAGAGTACACCAAAGAAGGCATATAAAAGTTTCAACTCCCTAAAACATTGGTAAAAAATGGCATGTGCCTTATACACTGAGTGGTCAGATTATGATCTCTGAACACATAATAATCTGGCCACTGTGTGTGTGTGTGTGTGTGTGTGTGTGTGTGTGGGCACACGCGTGTGTATTAGAGACCTGGTGCATGAATTCATGCATGGGTGGGGTCTGGCCAGCCTGGCCAATGGGAGGGGACATGGGCGGTTGGCAGGCCTACCTGCTGGTCAAACTCCTGGTCAAGGGGACAATTTGCATATTAGCCTTTTATTAGCCATCACCTGACACATTGGCAAATGCACCGACGTTCTACTTAAGGAAAGCTTCAACACTAATGCTGTGGAAGTGCTCTGGCCAAATGTGAGCTAACATTTTTTAAAATATATTTTTATTGACTTTTTACAAATAGGAAAGGAGGGAATTAGAAACATCAATGAGAAAGAAACATCAATCAGCTGCCTCTTGCACACCCCTACCGGGGATGTGCCCGTAACTAAGGTACATGACCTTGGCCAAATCGAACCTGGAACCCTTGAGTCCATAGGCTAATACTCTGTCCACTGAGCAAAACTGGTTAAGGCTGTGAGCTAAAATTTGATAGCAAAATTATAAACCCAATCCCACAGAGATACTATATTACACTATGTTGTCATTGACACCAATACATGCACAGGTGGGGAATATTCCAGAATTAGGCTGAATGTGTTCATCCCTATTTTAACATCTTGTTTCATATTAAAAAGCATTCTATGAATAATATTAGTATTATAAAGCTAACTTTAAAGGCAAAGAGGTGAGCTCCCCAGTGGATTTTGTTTAATCAACCAGGCCCTGGAGCTAGACCTGCTCTGGCCACCAGGGAAGGTGCCGGCACACGCAGCCCCATGGGCCGGGCCTGGGACCCATCGCAGCCCCCGGGCTCACAGCCGAGATGCCGGCCACCCCACCTCAGTGCTCGTCCTTCCTGTGACCTTGCAGCCGCCGAGGGGCCCAGGGGGAACACTGCCCAGCCTCCCTGCGGACACAGCCCGCGCCTCGGGCCGTGGATAGAAGGAGAGGGAGACCGCCCGGAGCGGAGCACGTGTGCACGAGGCCGCGAGGCTCACCCAGCGCTGCTTCCTCACAGGGGCCCGCGGGGCCTGCACCGGAGGCCACGTCCCCAGCCCCAGCGCCAGCCCTGATGCTCTCCCGGGCGGGAGCTCCGGCAGGGACGCCCGGGCCTCATCTGCCGCGCTGATTGCGGTGCCGGGGCCCTGACATTGGCAGAGGGGGGACGGGCGGGGGGGCAGGGATACATGCCGCATCCCGGGCTGCCCCGGGTCCGAGCAGCTCGCCCTGCCTTGGCCGCGTTCCTAAAGCGCCTTTGCTCTGACACCCACGCACGCGCCCTGTGCCCACGGCCCAGCCGGGCTCACTGGGCCCACAATTACTCTGTCATCGCGGCGCCCGAAGGCTGATCTGTGAAGGCTGTGTGGGGTGTGTTCCCCCCCTTTTCACGCTGATGGCTCTGGCTGGCAGAGCCTACGAGATTAGTGGCAGATATTCTAATTTTCATGTGTCTCCTGCCAAATTTCCAGAGGAAAGTGGCAGGCCGGCGCAGCAGGCCCGAACTGGCTGTGGGCAGCGTGTCGGAGGGCGCTATCCACATTCTTATTATAACTACTTATCTGAAAAGGCGGTGGGGAAAGAACAAGAGGGGGTGGGTAATAGCATTGTAAATGTGATATTTTAACATACTAGCAGGAAGGCCGATACCCACCCACTGTCTCCAGAAAATGCCACTTGTACAAAAATACCAAACGCTCATGCTAAAGAGATGTAAACCGGAGTCCTTTTTCCTTTCCTTTAAGCCACTAAATAGGTTCGTTACACCAAAAACACCTGCCACTTCCCCGTCTTTAGGATGAGGTCCCTGGTCTATGTGAGTGGCCTCAGAAGTGATTTCTTCTTCAGCATAGAAATCAGGCAGCGAGGTCCATACTGAAGTGAATCCGGAAACGTGTTAATCCCTCCTGATGCGGCTGTCCCTGAGCCCCCACAGGGACACTGCTGGGCCTGAGCGGGCGCCACGTAATCCCGCAGAAGTGCCCCATCTGCACGTTAACTCCCAGCGTGCTCAGCCCCAGGGCCGCAGGGACCAATCCTCTCCACTCGCCCCCTGGCTGACGGGGTTTCCTCCTGCACCCTCTTCAGCCTCTCACCTGTGTGTCTGTGTCCCCCTCCCACTTATTGGGAGACAAATGCCTCTTCCAGCCAAATCTCAGGACATCCTACGTCCTACATCCTCCAAATTCAGTGTTCATGGACACGGGGAATCCCTGTGTTACTGGCACGCCCCTGCATCCCAATGTGTACTGCGGCGTCTGCTGAATTATGAATCTCCTGGCGCAGTGGTTGGCAAACTCATTTGTCAATAGAGCCAAATATCGACAGGACAACGATTAAAATGTATTTCGAGAGCTAAATTTTTTAAACTTCAACTTCTTCTAACGCCACTTCTTCAACATAGACTCGCCCAGGCCATGGTATTTTGCGGAAGAGACGCACTCAGGGGCAAAAGAGCCGCAGTTCGCTGACCATGGTCCTGGCGAAAGCAAGGTGTCTCTGGCCATTAGTCAAGCGTGGCGAGGTCACCCTAAAGGGCACCCGAGCAGCCAGCAGTCTTCCTGAGGCTGTAGTCTTAGTTAAGGGGGACACGCCACCAAGTCTGAATCAGCAGGAAATCAATGATCAATTGATTTTCATAACTTTTGAGTTGGTTTATAATGTCCCATAGACAATAACTTTGATTTCTATAGAAAGTAATTTTCAGAAATGTTCTTTAAAACCTTGACTTCTCCTTGAAAATATTCACATTGGTTACTTTGCAAATTAAATAGCATTTTTTTTAATTTTAAAAATACTTTTACAAGAGTCATAAGAAGATTACTTTAATTTAGATTCTTAATTGAGGTTTTAGAGAAAACAGCAAAGAATATCCCCAGAATGAAAATAACATATTCTATAAGAAGGAAGTCATGCTAGGGTATTATGACATTATAATGTGCTAAATACAGAGAGAGCTAGGTAGCTAGACAGGTTGCTCAATACGAAGATAGAGGAAAGGAGAGAGAGAGAGAGGATAGAGATAGAAATAGAGATAGAGATGGAGATAGAGATGGAGATGGAGATGATAGAGAGATAGATATATGATATACAGATACAGATAGTTTCTATAATACCAACTAAGTAAGAAGACTCTATGTTCTCTTGGACGCAAGGAGCTGTGTAAAATTTTTGGGAACACTGTCCAAAAGAACCAAGTGAGAAACTCAGCTTCATGAAACCCATGCATATGGTTTACTGTGTAAAGGGAGAAATCCCTTTACACAGTAACTTTGCTTTCAATCCCGCATTTTCCCTGTGCTTATAAAGAGGGAATGATCTGTGAGAACTGGGCTGCGTACACGGTGTGTAAGTGTCACAGTTAGCTGTGGTGTTTGTGACGAACAGCGGCGCATGGGAACTTCCCAGAATGAGGAAGAAAACTATCACCTGTGTCCTCTCTTCCTCTTCTCTCCGGGACAGGGATTGTGTCCTAACTCCCCTCAGCCAGAGCTATGCTCCTTGGTTTTTCTATTTCATTTTCTTTCCTCCAAAGAACAACTAGGAAAATGAGCTGCTGTTGAGTAGGATCAAGGGAGAAAAGGCTTAAAGAAAAACACAGGTTATAGTTTTTTAAGCAACAAATTCTTGACTATCCTCTTTTTTTACTGCATGCACCTGCCAATTCACTTTTTCTTTTCCATGCAACGAAGAAAACATTGCAAACAAAAATCTGCATCCGAGACACACAAACCCCATCTCATCCTCTCTGCACATTCCTACTGCCATTCTTGGACAAGGGGGTGAAAAGCTGACCTGGCAGTACTGTGTCTAAACTTGAGATAAATTAGAAAGAAGCTTCTGGAAATATGAGCATTTCTCTCCTCCCACAATTTCCCAAAGTCACTGCAGCACAGGAAACTTCAATACACACTGTGACTTGATGCTGCTTCGAAATATACCGGAATGCTTTCATTTTTCAATATTATTACCCGGGAGAGTTTCGGTTCTGAGATAGCACTCATTTCTAAGATCCTGTGAAGTCATTGGACTGTGTTTTAAACGCAAATAATAATAATCCTGAGTAAATACTAGCAAAACCATACTCCATCAAGACCACCTGACCATTGCTGCAGAATGAGGCCGGAGACCAATCTTGCACAGGTAGCTGTGCCGGGCACAGAGCCGCCTGGTGAGGAGAGAGCAGGCAGCTGCCCTCGCCGGCCGCCTCCTTCTCTTCCCATTTATGCAGCAGACAGCGCGCACGCAGCCCTGGGCCTCAGCGCCGGCTGCTATAATTACGCGGTAATGGAAATGGCTGGGAAGACGTGGCACGAGTCAATCAGTGACCCCGGTTTGTGCTTCCAGGTCACGGAGCTCCATCCTGGAACCTCATCAGGAGCTCCACGTTAATAGCTCCTGTCAGGCTCTCGGAATCCTCTGCCTGTCATCCTCAGCTCGCCAGAACACCGGCCCCCAGACATCACGCCAACCGGACAACATTGTTATTTCCCATCTTCAAATTGTTTCACAAACATAACAAGAACCATCATGTGTGACACGAGACAAAGAGGAAGGAGACAGAGGCGGGAGGGGCGGCCATGCTCCGGGGACCCAGGGTGGATGGAGCACAGGGACCTTTCCCATGGGCCTGGCCCCCCCTGAGAGCCAGCGGCACCCCCAGTCCATCTGCTCAGAAGGCCGCAGCCTCTCGGCGATCAGGGGCCTCTCCATCGTCATCACAGCTGGAGCCGGGAGGAAAGGCAGGCCCTGGCACACCAGAGCCGCGGGCCCGCCCGCCCTTCCCAAAAAAGCATGTGAGCAAACCCGAGGCCCGCTCGGCCGGGTCAGCATCCCTGGGTCCAAGCACCTGGGCAGCGGGTGAAACAAGCCCGCACTGGCTTATCAGCCTGAGATAAAGAAGCCTTCTAGCTGGGCACACGCATTTTCAATCAGAATCTGATAGAGACCCCGCTTCCCAGGACATGTTCACCCCAGCATTCCACCTGCCGTTCCTCAGCAGCCCTCTGGGATGGCTGCAGGAGACCCAGACATGGCATGGGTTGGTGAGGCGGGGCAAGGGGAGGCAGGGGACCAACAGGGGCAGCTCCGTCCTGAAGCCGGGGGATTGCATGTGCCCCTTCGGAGGGGCCTCCTCAGCCAGGCGCACAGCCCTCTGGGGCCTCCAGGAGCCAAGCTCGGAGCAGTGGGTGACCTCCTTGACCCGATGACTCCAGGGTGAGGATGCCTCTTGGATGTGTTTGGGAGGGACAGCCGCTGGGGAACCTCACCCCACCCACTGCTGACCTCCCTGCACCCTGCCAGCCGCTGCTCAGGCCCCTGTGCCGGGCGGAAGACCAGAGGTGACATCAGGGATTCCGGGAAAGGTTCACCGGCTCCCGCTCAGGATGCGGAGGCAGCCAGGAGAAAGCAACGGCACACTTGAGATTGGATCTAGCTGGCGGTGTGTCAGGGGAGTGTTAACAACCCTCTCTCGTCCTAGCCTGTTTGGCTCAGTGGATAGTACTTCAACCTGCAGGTTGAAGGGTCCCAGATTTGATTCCCATCAAGGGCACATGCCCGGGGTTGCAAGTTCGATCCTTAGTAGGGGGCGGGCAGGAGGCAATCAATAAATGATTCTCACTCATCAGTGATGCTTCTATTTCTTTCCTCTTATCCCTTACTCTCTGAAATCAACATATATATACACTGAGTGGCCCAGATTATTATCATCTCTTAACATATAATAATCTGGCCACTCAGTGTAAATCCTATATAATAAAAGGCTAATATGCAAATTGTCCCCTCTACCAGGAGTTCAACCAGCAGGCAGGCTGGCCAACCGCCCATGTCCCCTCCTCCTGGCCAGGCTGGCCGGACCCCCCCCCCCCGCCATGCACAAATTCATGCACCCGGCCTCTAATATATATTATCAACCTGAGACAAATAAATATACTGAGTGGCCAGATTATTATGCGTTCAGAGATCACAATCATCTGTCCACACAGTGGATATTTTTAAAGCCTCTCCCAGAGGAGTTTGGCGGGGGCAGCCTGATCATTTTGGTGGCTCTGCTGGTTTCAAGCTGCCAACATGATGACAGCCCTGGACATGACCGCCTGGCGCCTGCACATTGGGTCAGTCAAGTCCGGGTGCCAGCCTGGCCACGTGAAGAGCGTCAAATACAGAGGTCACTGTCTGGGGACAATCCAGGAGGAGCAGAGAAGCAGTGTATTCTCTGGAGGAAGAAGGATGTCCGCAAGAAGGGAGACACACACATGCACCCAGAAAAGCAGATGGAGGAGGGCTCCCGTGGCAAATACCCGTCCCCGCAGCCTGCAGAAGGTGGGCTCAGTTTCTGCTCGGGACGCACAGATGGCCTCTCTGTGGCTCCGGTTCCCTGTCCTGGGTTTCCGTTTCTCACAACCACACACTGCCTGGCGGAGACAGCCCCCTGGGGTGGACTTCGGTGGTGGAGGACAGGGAGGACGGGGCAGACTTTGGAGGTGGGTCCAGAGAGAGAGGGCGCGCCTAGCAGCAATGAACTCGGCGGGGTGACTTGGTGTGAATTGGGAAAATCAAGGGAAGATTCGCCCTCATGGGATGCAGTCTGGGCAGAGGAGGGTGCCGTTTCTGAAAGCGATGACACCCATGACCGATTTCACCTTCTGCATCATTTTAACAGATGCCATCCCCGAGCCTATGAAATTTAAAGATATTAATTAAATCAGACTCCTGCCTGAGAAACACATCTTCTGGAAGGCAATTCCCCACTTTGGAAACACAATTGTAACAACGCTGAGGAGGAGACAGGGTCCGCTCAGACTCCCTCTCTCGCATCCTTGTGGTCAGAAAGGAAGACTCGACCTGCCATCTGCTCCTTGGAATTTTTTTTTCATTTGATCCATTAGCGAACTCCTCAGAGAAAGAGTGGTGACCTCGGGTTAGGACATTGTTCGTGCTAGCCACAGGAAGGTCTTTCGTTTGCATTTTTCTTCTCCTACCATTAAATTCTGCAGTAATTAAAAGAGATAATCTTTTCACCTGAAAGTATCAGTGACTCTGTGGTAGAGGTCATACCGATGGATGTAGCTCTGAGATTTTAAATCCTTGAAAGATCAAACGTAAAATCCACAGGAGCTCCTGTGGCCAGGATAGCGGCGATGGAAAATGAGGACTTGACTCCGTTTCCTTCCAGCCGGGCCTGTACGGACAGGAGCGTGAAAGGCGTGTTCGGGGCAGTTCCACGCACAATGCTCGGGGCATTATCCCGGGACCATGTGAGAGCTGCAAGAAAGCCGCCGGGCGCCTGCGGCAGTGCCTGGCCTGGCCTGTCTGCTGACGCGGACCCAGCAAAGGGAAAATGGCACATAACGAGATGGTATAGTATTTGCACACACAAAAATTGCCGTCTGAAAATATTTGTGAAAACCTATTTTTATGCCTGAATCTAAGTTGAATGCATAATTTAGTACTTATTTTCTGAACAAATAGCTTGGAAGAATTTCATGCACAATTGATGATAATTTGAGTGTGCAATCCATGGCAGAACTCATTACCATATTCATTCTGCCCAAGCTCTGTGTGCAAATTTAAATGGTCGTTTTCCAGAAATGGCTCGCGACAACCCCCAGACATCCAAAACAGTCATTTTTAGCACCAATGTGGAGGCTAAAGACTTCTGACTGACAAACAAATCTTTTGGGAGACAATACCCAATTTTAGAAAAATAATTGTAATAATACTGAATATAATTTGCATTTGTATCATATTGAATACAATAGTTTAAGAAACCTGCAAAATGTAAACAGAGCAACAAAGGGGAAGCATCTGTGTATGGGCAGGGGGATGTAAAATTCTCTTTCATATAAAAATTTGTTTTAATTCAAAGAGGGTGTTTTAAAAATGATTTATATGTCATAACATTAGAAACACTTTTTAAAATGAAAAACATATTTATCTGAGAAAAATTTATATAAATCTATGTGAACGAGAAATCCTACAATGTCTTTTTTTGTATTTTATTTTAATGTCTATAAGTGTAAATACTGCTCTCAGAAGGCAGAAAGGGAGCTATGAATATGCATACTTCGCATGCTATTTTTTATATGATCCATTGTCTGTCATTGATCACTTGTTTTAATTGACTTAGAGCTTTATAAATTATTATAAAAAGTAGAAAAACTATATTACTAGAAGTAAGTATAATATTGTAAATAAACATGCTTTCAAAATTGAGCCAAACTCTAAACCGTTGTTTTATTATGCATATTATTGCATAATATAAGACTTTGAAATGGCCATATTTTCTATATAAATGAAGATATCTCATCAAGATGTATACCATTGGCTATTTTTTATCATTTCAGTATTTTCCATAATTCAAAAAAAATGATGGTACATGATTATTTTATATTGAACATAGATGTGATCATGCCATTATGAACTTCCCAGAAGCAAATAACTGACAAATCAGTGAAACCCCAGAGCAAACCCTGTCCTGACACTGGGATTATGTGCTTCGTGTTCAGCAAGAGTCCGCCTTTCAGCCCTGACTCCTTACGTAAGAGGATTTGACAAGGTTAAAATTTGTGTTGCTAATGGAAATTATTTTTCCGGGAATTAACCTTTTAGGCTTAAAAAGAATGGCAGATATTCAAATATTCTCAGATGAGCATTAAAGAGAAAAATGTCTATTCACTCCTGCCCCGGCAGCACTGCCGCTCCGGACCCCGCACGTCACCCGCTGCATCCCTAACAGCTGCCATTCAGAGGGCCCGCGGAGGCCCATTTGAAAGTAATATTTTGCTCTGTGTGACATCTCATTCTTCTCCCCTCGGAAATCGTAATTTTTTTACACACCTCATAGTCTTCCTAACAGGAAACCAGCTCTGCCTGTCACTCCGTCGGGGAGGAACCTTGTTTTCCAGGTCACTGGCTCGGATCCCGGAGACAAGATATTCATGAGGCCGGGATGGGGAATTTACATCTCGCTGCGCAGTTTTCCTCTCCATTTGCCGGCGCGCCAGGTCAGCGAGCAGCTGTCACCGGGAAGATAATGGCTGCGGCGCTGCCCCCCGCTTATTACACACTCAGTGGCCTGACCTTCCGGGGAGACCCCCCACAGCACCTGATGTGGGGCGTCCCCTTCCGCAGGCCCCCGCACCCCCACACCCCGCTGCCCCGGCCCAGCAGGCTCAGGACTGGGAGCGGGCTACACCTGGATACCGGGCTGTACACTTTCCTCCTCCACTAACAATTCCTGGTGCAGAGGAAGAAAAAACTATTTTTAATGTAAATTTTATAAGACGGAGCCTTAAAGCCAATGCATCCAATACTGTAAACATTAAGTAAAATAAAATCATCAGCATCATTAAAACAAACAAACAAAAAAACCTAACAAATGGCTTGCCGGCCCTGACACCTTGAGCCAGTCACCTTAAAACAAACATCCCGTATTTCACACATCAACATAGCAAAGCTGTATTACGGAAGAAATCAGGTTAACTGTATGTGTTAATGGGTCGCAGTTATCTTAGGACCTGGAGCAATGAGCGAGGGCTCTTCCTGCACAAATGCCTTCATTTGGTTGTTTTCTGTGCCATAAAAGGGCTGTTTCTTGACCCCTGGAGATGGGGAGCGGGCAGGTTCTGCTCTGCCTTTCTCTTCTAGCCCACGTGTCCAGACCTTGTCTGAAGCAACGGCACCTCTGTCTAATTTGTAAGAAAGTCTCTTTGAACACCCAGCATACTAGCACCCTCTGATCACTGGATGAGGGACCTTTCAGGAAGAGTTTACACGTAAGCAAATGGCGCCCACGCTGGTGATGTCCCAGTGCCAGGCGGGAGGCCCAGGGCTGGCTTTCCATCACAGCTTTCCGTCCTCATTCACGACACAATCAATGGAGACAGCAGTCAGCAAGCGCAGTCCCTGGGCCAGAGGGACTCACAGGGTCCTTCCAGCAGTCCGCTCTCCCTCTCCCATTCCAGCTACAACATGGGAGCGGCCCAACGAGCACACGCATTCCAAGGCACCTTTTTAAAAACCCGTGGCCTGAGACTGTTCCCTCTCAGGAGAAACCTCATTTCCTGCTGAAGCCGAGGCGTCCCTGAAACATTTCCACTCGCTCGCTGTTTCAGAAAGAGGAAGTTCTGACGGTCCAGCTCCCTGCTGATGGCCTGGGCCTGAGGGACTGGCTCTTTCCAAATGACTCAACGCGGCAGGACACAGAGGGAGGCCACGGCCTCCATGCCCGCCCCCGGGGAGGGAGTGGCTCCCAGGAGAGGCCCAGGCCTTATGGGAGGCTTGCCAGCATTTGGGGCTCAGAGCCCCTTTCACTTTCAAAATGTGTTGAGGACCTGACAGAGCGTGTGGTTGTGTGGATCATGTCTATGGACATGTAACACGTTGGAAATTAAAACAAAATATTTTCAATGCTTAATAATTCATTTTTTAATTTTTGTTTTTTAAATGTATTGTGTGTGACGATGGTTAATGAGATTATGGAGGTGTGAAGCTGTCAGACCAGATACTGGACTTCGATGATGAAGACCCAGGGAAGGCCAGAACTCAGAAGCAGAAGGGGGGAGAGAAAACCGTGCAAAACTCAGCCGTCACAATGGGTGTAAAATAAGAGAAAGGAGGAGAGACACAGAGAAGGCATTGCTGTCTGGGGAACGGTAGCAAGCTGGTCTCTGGAGAACGGGAAGGAGGTAGAACAGAAAGTGGAAAGCATGGCTAGCAGTTACCAGCTGGATCCTCAAGATTTGTCAGTGAGGAATGAAACTGCTTCTCTGGGTGGAAGATGCTGGCAGGAGGAGGCAGCTGTTGAAATGAGGTTCTCTGAATGCGACATTATCCTACATTTGAATCAGATATAAGTTATAGTCAAACTGTTATATTTTGCTGTCATTAAGGAGTGCCACATTTATTTCCCTGCTACCCCAGATTCAGTGTGGCATATCAAGTATAAAGATTCCACTATGTAATGCAGCAGAGACAGCCATGCTTGGGCAGCTCTGAGAAGGATGGTGCAAAACCACTAACACTGGGTGCTATCGCTCTGCATTGACCCCACCATCTCTGCATCATGTGGACCTTCAGGTATCCACCCGCTCTTTCCCTGTGCGCTGTGGGAAGAAGCTCCATTGGGCCTCCCTAAAAGTCGCATTATGCATTAACTCATCACGCACGAGACAATTACTACGTGGCATGTGCTGCGTTATGCACATTATATACAATCCCATGGGTCTCTCAGAACATACAAAGTGGGCGGTATTAGCCCTGTGATCACCTCAAATAGAAAAGTTAAGTAACAGACTGTGTGAGTTAGAGCAGAGGTGCCTTACAGGTGCAGATTCAGGATAAAAGTCACATTATGGTGAGAATCTAGAGACCTCGCCAATCACAGGGCCAGGAACCAAGGACACATTCAAACAGAATCAACCCCGCTGAGGCAGAGGTGAGGAGGGAACGTGCAGGAGGGACTGCATTCCCCAGGTTTTCCAGATGCCTGCTGGCCAGGGAAAGGAGGACCCCATGGCTGTCAAGGGGCAGCTTAGTCAAGGACTGACAGGCCTGAATCTCAGATTCGACTGTCTGAGTGTGGGCAGCATGTCTGGCCCTGAGGAGGCAGAGATGGGCACTAGAATGTGATTTTGTTCTGAACACCACATCTCTTAAAATATTGTCATAGCAGAGTTTACCTCCTGTGACTAAGCACTTGAAATGCTTATCTATAATAATAAAAGGGTAACATGCTAATTAGACTGGACATCCTTCCGCAGGAAGCTGGGGCAGGTGGGGGCTGAGGCAGACACTGTGGCGGGAGCTGCACTCCCTGCAGGAATTCTGTGCACTGGGCCTCTCGTATTCTTATAAGTGTGGTCCTTAGGAATGTTCATGCAGTCCTAGCACCTTTGAAGAGTGTGTACCTCACAGCTGTGATGAAATAGTCAAGGCTAAGGTCAGGGTCTCAGCCTGGGGCTGTAGTTCCCCACTCCTTGTCTCAGATCAGCTGGCACTCCTGGCAGCATGTCGCCATCATGTCACCGACAGGCATCGAACCCATGGGGATGGTGAGCCAGCACGTGGGTGACATTCCATAGCTCCCCCCAGTATAATCAATGCCATCTGATCTGAACCCCGGGCACATCCTGGTGCAGGAGACCCAGGATTTGGGGGTGGAGGGGGGGGGGGGGTGGACCAACCCTGCCTGATGTGCAGGGACTGTGTTTGGTGACACCCTTTGCATGGTAAGGGTTGACGACAAATGAGTCACTTTGGTCAAAACTGGAGCAGTCTCATCAGCCTGGAAAGAAAGTTCACTCCTGTAAATTAAGCCCCTGGCTTAAACAAGCAGTGATTGCTTCAGTAACTTTGCAAATCACAGAAACAATAGGACCACAGGGTTTTTGTGTGTGTTTTTTTAATATTTGAGAATGCCAGTTCATTGCTTCCTGTTTACTCGCAATTATTTGAAAATAACCTGGGTAACGTGATAATCAAGGTACTTCCTCCTGGCTCCCTGGTACCCAGCAGACTGCCTGAGGAGAGGGTTGGCATCCCAAGGTGTCCGAGGCATAATCAGTCTTAAGAGCCGCTAATGCTAAGAACGTGGCTAATGTTAATCACAAGTTTTTAAAAAACCTTAGCTTATTACACACACACACACACACACACACACACACACACACACACACTATAAAATCACATTAGCTTTTATAATGCAGCTGGTAAGTGATGCTGCCTAATCTCACCATGTTTTGGCCCATTGCCACTTTACAAAACGGCCTCATGTGTGCCTGTGTCTCTGCGTGTGTGTTTGTCACAACTAACCATCCATAGAGGCTGTTGGAGACTGTCCACTGATGCCTAGCTTCTACCTGTTACTGTAGGGTTAGCAGAAGTCAAAGCATCTGAAGAAAACCTACACCCTTCCGGTAAGGACATGTTCATGAAAAAAACACTGTCTAGGCTTTTATTATGAGCCAGCATTGACTGGGCTGATTCTTAAAAAACCTTATTGTTGAACGTATCACAGATATCCTCCTTTGTCCCCACTGACCCCTTCTCCTGCACCTGCCGCTGCTCCTTAGTTTCTTCTGCCTCTTTAAGAAGATCCTGCCCATTTCTATCTCTTCACACATACACACACACACTCTCACACACACACCACATACACAATTTTGCTTTTCGGCTCTAAGTCTTCTGCCCCCACGATTTCATTCTGGAAGATGCTCTCAACCTATTGCCCTTGGATTCTAGTTTCTCTCTCTCAGGGCAATGGTTCAGCTTCGGATTTTCACCTCTCTCTCCCCAGTGACGTGGCTCTTCCCAAAGACCCTGGTGCTCAAGGTTCCCTTGGAGGTCCCTCTTGTGGGTTTTCACCCTTTAATCTCCGGAGAGCTCAGTGTAATTCCTTCAGCATGGATGCTGGAGGACGGCTCTTGGCACACCATCTCCTGAATTCTTCACCAAACAGCCATAGTGCTTCCCGCAGATCTTAGCGTGAGTTTCATGGCACAACTTATTTCAAAATGACTCCAGGAGACATATCTTGTCTGGCTACCTTCTGAGAGATGGATCCCTTGGTTTGGGAACTTTTTTATGTATTTATAATCATTCATTCATTTACTCAACAGGTATTTACTCAGTTCCTACTACTGTACAAATCACAGTATATGGACGCAAGGAGACAAATGGAATGTACGCCTGGTTTCTCTCTATGGGACGTATGTCCAGCCATCTAGTTGGATAGGAGGACATGAATCAGTTCAGCTGACTCTTGAACAACATGAGGGCTACTGGTGCTGACCCTTCTGAAATCAAAAATCTACCTAAAACTTTAGACTCTCCAAAATCTAAATACTAATAGCCTACTATTGACCAAAAGCCTTCCTGGTAGCAAAGTCTCTTAAGACATATTTTGTATGTCATATGTGTTATATACTGTGTGCGTATCATAAAGTAAGCAAGAGAAAAAGGAAATTATAAGGAAAAGAAACCACGTTTACAGTATTTATCACAAACACCCCTATGGAAGCGGACCCACGCAGGTCATCCTGTGCTGTTCCAGGGTCCCTGTCCTTGCAGGGCCCGGCGAACAATGACAGGCTCACACTGGTGCTTTGAAGCAAGAGCACACGCAGTGAAAGAATCTCGCCTCACCTGGGAGCTAGAGAAGACTTGCCAGAAGTGACTTTTGAGCTAAAGATGAATGAGGAGGAGGAGTTCCATAGACACTGAGTGAAAAGGGAAAATACCCAGACAGAGAATAGGACGTGCCCCACCCCTACAGGGAACTAGAGGTGCGGCTGGAGCACAGACCCCGGCTGAGGAAGTGTGTGTGACACATGGGACTGAAGACCCAGGCAGGCCAGGTCCCAGCCTAACAGGACCTGGGAGGCTGCGACCTTTGTCTGGGGCCATACAAAGCCATCGAAGGCCTTTCATCAGGAGGGAAGGAGGTTCCCATTTGCATTCCATGAGCTTAGGTGCAAGCTGGAGAAGGAACTGGAATGGAGCTGGAGTGCGTATGTGAGGCCAAGGACAGTGAAACTTGGGTAAATGAGACTGAAGTTCAAAGCAGTCGAAGCAAACATATGAAAGAAGCGAGAGGTAAAATTAAGAAATCTGGCACCCTGAGCTCAGAGGTGTCCTCATGCACAGCACGGGCTTTCTTCATCACAAACTCAGTCCAGAAACGTAGAAAACGTTTTTGTGGTCACATAGATCAGGAATCACACCATATAGAGGAAGCCGAGTCCCCACAGAGCCACGATTACCCCCCAGGCAGAGTCGGGGTGGCCTGAGACTGTGGCCTTGGTCACACCCGCCATTCCCCCCCAGAACAAAGCAGCCTCTTCCCGGTAATGGACGCGTCACAGTTTCATCGCCTGGCACTGAACTCAGGACAAAATTGATTTTTTTCCCCCCAGCAAAAATATACTCCTGAGCACACTACTACAGTGCGAGAGATTTCAGTGAAAGCACTTATAAACTGTAGGGCTCATTAAGTGTTAGTCATGTCACCAGGCCTTAAAGCATTGCGTTTTGTAAAAAACGTTCAGGGATTGTGTGTGAGAAACGAGAGGATCTCGTTTCATTATGACTTGGGAATGACAGTGTCCGCTCCTCCCTGGGATGGAACAAGCCATCCCCTCGGGAGAGAGCAGTAAAGAGTACACGATGCTTCTTGCAGCACACCAGTGGCTAATCTGCCCCCTCCTCTCTCGGTCACAGCAAGAAAACAAGCACAGCCTCTTTGTACCGCTCTGGAGTGGTTTTAAAAGCTCTTTAAACTACTCAGCATATTAATGATTTGCTATTTATAAACGACACCCACTGGAAGGGCAAATGGCGAGGACACAGCACACGGAAACTCGTCTCTGTCAGGAAGTCGCCTCTCCCCCCTCCCAACAGACAAAGGCCAGGCGCGCTCCCGTGGCCGGAGGGTGGTCACCATTGAGCCATGAGGCCTGTAAGACCCGGGGCAATGGTCAGGCCATTTGTTTTTCTGTAGAAAATCTTCTCTGAGTTCATAGGTCAAGAAATAACTTAATTAAAGTGTGACTCTTCTCATAGAGACCAAAAGTCTAAAAAACAGAGTGGCGATAGTCTTGATTCTTGGATGCTCTTTCCTTTTAGTCACTTTTATTTTACTATTATTTTGTTCACACAGCAATGCCCTAAAATCACGTCAAAAAAATTTAGCAGGCAAGCTCCAGGCTACTTTGCCAGAGGCTCAGAGAAACGAAGAAAATAAAAAGCACTTTATAGCACATTCCTCACCCATATTTATAAATCTTCACGTTCGATGCTAATTTGTGTTTCTAAGTAGCTGTAGAAAGTATATGAAATCACTGCCAGTTTCTGTTTGGCATCTTCCCATCAGCACATAATGCAGAAGAACAGCCGTGCACCCGTCAGAGCAGCGGTGGGGAGCGAGTGATATTTGCACAAACGAGCACATGCCCGTCCATCTTTGAAAAAGCACAATAAAAGCTCACATTCTGAGATACTTATTGTTGACAGTTGTTTAAATAATCTGCAAATAGAGAACATGACAAGTAGGGTAAATTATAAAACTTAGAATTGAAAAGGTATCATCTGCTACTTAAATAATACAGACTATGGTTGGTTGGAAACACTCCTGCTGGTGGTTGGAAAACACCAGTGATACGGAATTAGTCACTGAGATGCCAGGGAGCAGGAGTGTCTACCCAGCAATTTCCATCTGCTGGGGTGCATCCTGCCACTGGGCCTGGTGGAAAGGGGGATTGTGGGTAGAGGAGTGCCATCCCAACTATGGCCTCCAAGTCATCTCTCTTCTCAGACTTTCTCCCAGAGGATTTAGAGACGATGCATTCCCAGAGTTCATCAGATTGCAGGTCACATGCCAGTGTTCTTTAAGTCATTCACACTCATGATCACACATCCAGGCACCTGTGACCATCTCAGTGTCTGGTCCTCTATGCCGGGTGGTGGACATGGGCTTGGATGTGACTGGGAGCCAGGGCCTAAGGTGGACATGGGCGTGGATGTGACTGGGAGCCAGAGCCTAAGGGTGTTCGTTCTCTTCAGAAAGATGCTGGAAGAGGAGCCAGAGACAGAAAAGTAGACACAGATTCCCATGATCCTGTGCACCAGTGACCTGCCCAGCAGGGAGCCACGTGAGTTGGGACTGGGGACAGGGGCCAAGCTGCACATTCTCCCATCACACAGGTAAGGCAACAGAGAAAGGCATTTGTTCCTGAAATGCTATGTAATCAAGTAGAAGCCTCATCTCTTTGATATGAACTCTTCACTCTTCTTTCCTTCTGATTCAAAGCAGCCACTTCCAGCACCTGCCTCACCTGCCCCTTCTCCTTTGCATGTCCAATACCTTAGTCATTAAGCCCTCAGGCCCATGAGGCTCTGATCAGCATGAAGTGATCTTGGCAACAAAGCCTCAGGTCTGCCGACCCCAGAGACAGTTTCAATCAAACTCGAGGTAAGATCTAGGCCTCAGTGTGTTCCAGCTCCAGGCCCCAGAAGGTGGCAAAACCAAAGGGAGGCCCTGGCTGACATCAGGACCAGATGCAATGGCCAGTGACCCCTCCCCTAGCACCGACCACTCCAGGGAGACCAGGACCCTGACACCAGCCTAACTCCCTCAGTAACCAGGATTGATGGTTCCCCCACACACAACCACCCCCATCGGGGAGCCAGGTCTCTGAGCATCAGCTCACCTTGGCTCCAGTGGGGGCCACTTTCTCAGCTAAGAAGCCCTTACTTCCTTTGCTACAGAATTCCGTTCCAGTCTTATTGGGCTTTGTGCGTGCAAATGGGCCCCTCCAGTCTAACCCAGGTCTCAGTGTCTGCTCCAGAGATGGAAGAGGGACCTCCTGGTGACAGCCACGTGCTCCTTGTGCCCGTGAGGATGTGAGTTTGGGAAAGGACTGATGGGCTCGGCCACCCCAGGCAGGCTGCAGAGGCGCCTGGCGATGGCATTTCCCTCCTCTGTTGAGCGCTGGAAAGATCTCAAAAGCCACCAAAGATTTCAGTTGCTCACAGGCTAAAGAGAAAGGCAGTCCAACCCTGTGATGGACTCTCCCATGACCATGGGGGTGCGACCTCCACTGCAGCAGCAGGACCTCGGAGAGCCGGCGGGATGAGTCCCGGCAGCAGAAATGCCTGTATATTGGATGCTCTTCCTGGTTTCTTCTCTCGGCTGCATGTCCATAAAAAGGGCTTTTTAGAAATCATGGACAGTGAGGGAAGGTGAGAGTGTTTTATGTAGGATGATCTTTATCTCACACACACATACACACACACACCCCAACACACACACACACACACACACACACACACCCCAACACACACACACACACACATCCAACACACACACACACACCCCAACACACACACACATACACATATCCTCACCCCAACATACACACATACACACACCCTCACCCCCAATACACACATTCCAACACACTCACAGACATACACACACATACACAGACATACACAGACATACACACACACACACACACACACACACACACACACACACACACACCAATGCTGTCCCAGGAGGTAGTCTTAGGTGCCACTATCTGCTCCTTTGTTCCCCAATGCTTCCGTGTACCATCAGCTGCTGATGGTTCCATTTCCATGGTCATGGCCCCAGACCAAATGACCCAGGACCATACAGATTCAGCCCTTCCCCAGACCAAGAAGACAGCCACCCCAAAATTAGCACACTGATTAGAACATCGGGGCTGATGAAAAGGAGGGCGGAGACAAGCTCCCCTGACGTGAACAGGAAAGTCACCAGGATTCCCGCCGAAATCCTGAAGACACACCAGATGGCAAGGGCAGCATCCAGGGTGCTGACTGCGTCCCAGAGGAAAGCCACAGCTCACCTGTGTCTCTAGTGGGGAGAGGGTGAGGGGAGTGAGTTTTTTAACATTCCCAATGGTCATGTACAGCTTTGACCTTCTCCACGCAGGGACAGCAGTGGGGATGTCAGCTCGGGTTGCTGTGCATTCGCGTAGCGGGGCTGCTTCCAGAGAGAGCTTTCTTGGGACTTGAGCCCCACCTTGGCTCACAGCAGAACTTTAAGGTGGAACCGTGTGATTATGGCGAGGACCCACACTCCAGAAGTAATGCTTTGCCTGTATAGCATGTTAAAGTATGTATCCACTCTCGCGTGTCCTCCTGGGTGAAGCCGGCTGGCCAGCGTGCCCACCTTAAGGCCGCGGAGGCCGTGGCAGTGGCTGCAGAGCGGAGCCTGCATGGCCTGCAGCTGTGACGCGGCTCCAGCTGCGCCTTTTACTCAGCAGGTGCCGGCAACAGTCACTTGCGGACTGAGAAGCCTCATTTCCAGTCAGTTGGGCTCAGCATTTCCCCTCTCTCTGCTATAGCTTGAATAGATGTGTTTTTTTTGTTGTTGTTGTTTTGTTTTGGGGGTTTTTTTTGCATGTTTTATTGGTTGCTTACTCTAAATAAGTGCAGGTGATTTTCTGAGAATTAAAGGAAGTTCGTTACCCATCTCACATTAATTCCAACCAATGGTTGTAACAGCCAACTATGACATATAAAGAAAAAAGAATGATTTATTACTACTCTCACAACTCTACTCAAATAGTTTATTTGGATAATTTGAAAAATACTTAACACCAGTTTGGTTTTGTTTGTTTGTTTGTTTTACTAAAGTTTACTTTTTATTATATTAATGTAAAATTTCATATAGTTTTAGTTACATCCAAGTTCTGCTATCTTACTACAATCTTACTTATACTTTCAATTTATGCTATAAACCAATTTAACTAGAAAACATCCCTTACTAAAACTAGCATTGTGTCTTACCCAAGCTGCCAAACCCCAATCTAGGAGTGCCTCTCCTCACTCTCCAGAATGCACTCTCCTGAATTAGCAAGACATTGTCAGGGACTCAGACTGCCATGTTTTATTCTGCCACCTTCAATCTACAGCTGCCTTCCATGGCCCAGGATGCCTGCTTGAGTTCCGGGCAGCAGGTCCACATTCCTGGCCACAGGAAGAAGAGAGAGGAGGGAGAGCTAGCTATTTGTTTAAAAGTCATGTGACTTACATCCCATGGACCAGAATTTCTCCAGACCTGATAAAAAAGAGAACTTTAAAAATAAGTCTTTTTTTCCCCCCCTACTGACCATGTGCCCAACTGAAAAATCTAAAATTCAATGGCCAATAAAACAGGGAGAATAAATATCAAAGGTCAAATAACTTTCTGCCACACCTTCACAAAGGCGCAGACTATTACCAGAGAATACAGCACTTAAGCCTTTCTTTCATTTCCTGAATTAAGGTGATTAGAACAAAGAATACAGGTTATGCTTATAGCCACCCTTTACTGTAGAGGGAATTCAACAACATTCTTTCTTTTTTTTTTTTTAATATATATTTTATTGATTTTACACAGAGAGGAATTGAAAGGGACAGAGAGTTAGAAACGTTGATGAGAGAGAAACATTGACCAGCTGCCTCTTGCACATCCCCCACTGGAGACGTACAAGCCCTTGACCGGAATCAAACCCGGGACCTTTCAGTCCCCAAGCCGACGCTCTATCCACTGAGCCAAACCGGTCCCGGCTCAACAACATTCTTTCTAAGTAGCTTGTCTGTAGCGAGGGAAACTGATAATATTGAATGTTGTCTGTGCATCAAATGAAATAATCACTTCAGCTTTTAAAATAGAAAAATATTTGAAAATTTGTATTATTAATACTAGCATCAATAACTAATGATTTCCTGTTTAAGTGATAACCATAATTTGGTAAGAATGAATAAAATTGTCATCATTATGAAAGAATCTCTACAAAGATAATGGATGATGCAGATAAAACAGTTCGGACATATTTTTCTCAGGAAACCCAGAATTTAGTCTATTATTAAGCACCAATGAACAAACTTTCCCAAAAAGATTGGCAGGAGGAATACTCTCAGAATTTACTTTTCCAGTTGATCAGCATGGCTATTTATCATTGATTAAAAAAATGATACGTTAATAATTCCAGTTCCTTGTTGAACAGTATTGAGTTTCCATGCTTCTTGCCATTTAATCCCAAATTCTATAAGAAATGACAGCCATTCAAGTGTTAATCCTATTTTTAAACAAAGAAAGTAGACCTGGGAGAGATTAATTGATTTACTCAAATTCACATAGATATTGAGATTATGGTTCAATGGCTTTTTAAACCATATTGAAACCAAGTGTTTGGAATATTCTTATGTAAAAACTAGTCCAAAACTAATGCAAAGAATACATAGGTGTCTGCCTACTAATATTGTTCAAATGTCATGGTAAATTATGAATTTATAAATTTTATAAAATGTATAAAACTGTTTTGTCAATGATAATGCATATTAAGTGATTATAAAAATCAATGCAATTATAAACTACATTACATGAATAGAAAGAAAATATAAAAATGGTGGAAAATGAATGTATTAAGAAACAGAAGACAAGATCGTTCCACAGATGACTGATAGTTTGCGCAGCCTTTGTTATGGGTAATTAGTTCAGTTTAGTAATTGAACGTTTTTATTGAGTCAGTAATTAGTTGCATGCCGATTAGTAACTATGAAAATATTTAGCAAATGAAACCTCCCTTAAACAATTTCTCACTTATCATAATGTAAAATTTATAGGCAAAGAGAAATATAATCATGAACATAATCAGTATTCCATTAGCCAGAGGTTTAAAAAAAAAAAAAAAAAGGTTGTGATTCTGAGGAAAGAGCAGAGAACATGCAGAGAAACGCGGCTTCTGCCCACATCCCAGGTGCCATTTCCAGGACTTTTAGCTCCACTTCGTGGGTAGCTGATTGCTTTTAAGGTAACCCAGTGGTCGGCAAATGGCGGCTCTCGAGCCACATGCAGCTCTTTGGCCCCTTAAGTGTGGCTCTTCCACAGAATATTACGGCCTGGGCGAGTGTGTTTTGAAGAAGTGGCGTTAGAAGAAGTTTAAGTTTAAAAAATGTGGCTCTCAAAAGAAATTTTAGTCATTGTACTGTTGATATTTGGCTCTGTTGACTGAAGAGTTTGCCGACCACTAAATCTAAACTCCAGCTATTTAGTAAATAATATTTACAATTTTGGTTACCAAACCCTTCTGTACTCCATTTCCTATGCAATTACCAAGATGATCTTTTCGAAATAAAAATCTATTAATATATTTTCAGATTTTAAAATGGTTTCATATGAACACATAGTTTTCATCACGAAAGCCAAACACATTATCACAGTGTTTATTACCATTTGGGATCTGACACCTCTTCCTCTTTCCTTCCCCAGACACCAACGGTAATTATTTATTTTTATTTCCATTATTCATTCAAAGAGTTCTATCTCAAGTACCTAATGCACGTCAGATGGTGTTCTAGGTGTTTGAGAGGCAATAAGAGACCTCGGACACCTGGCCTCAGGACGCTGATCTTTTCTCCCTGACCCTGACATGGAAGCGGAGACAACGCTGGCAGCTCTGAGATGTGTACACCTCCACATCCCTCAGGTGCTCCCTCGTCACTATTTCCTTTGGTCTCTGGTCGACCCCTCTGCTCTAGCCACATTGCTCCTACTGTGAACCTTGAACGTGCTGCTTCCTGTGACTGAAACGGGTTTCCTTCTCCCTCTTCTCCCTCCAGCTCTCCTTGCTAACTCCTCAGGGCTGTAACTCAGCTCAATCTAACCTCCCGCAGCCACATATGTGATTGAGCCCAACCCTTCTCATCAAGAGAAGGTATTTCCCCCAAGTGCTGTTATGACATAAATCTAATGCTACGTATTTCACAAGATCATTTTGAATATTTAATTGACATTTTATTTGAGGTATATTGTTTGATTTTGGTTTAGGTGACCTGAAAATAGGTTGTTCGATTTCATAAAAGTATTCAGTAATTATAAATCTTTGCTTTTCAGATTCAAGAACATATTTTTACAAGGCAAGTCAACTTATTTCAGTAGGTACAGAGTGAAGAGAGGCACTTATGTAAGGAGCCTGCATAGTTACAAACACCGTAAGAGATTTGTTTTGATTGTTCCAAGTTCTTCAAAGGTACATCTGAGGCTTTACACTGTTTGACTAATGGCTCAAATGAGACTTAAAGATAGTGAAGAGTGTATTATGTGTTTTAAGTATCTGCGTATGTATTTACAGTGATTTTTTTGGAATGACGAGTGCATATTTGATATAAATAACCATTAGACTTGATTTTAGAATGACAAAAAGGAGTTCCATGATTGTACATGAATAATGAGTGCATTTATTAAATATTGAACCATAATCTTAGACATGGAATGAATGAGTCATCACTACAGCTTTTCCAAGGAAGCTGTGGGAGTGTGAGCATGAGCACATCCGTGTCAATCTCAAACGCAGCCCCATAATGATGGGAAGTAAGCGTCACCTGATGGTGCGGACATCCAGAGCAGCAGCCCATGCCCCATAAACGCTAGTGTGATTGTGCTGCATCCATGCTACAGACTGGATGTGTCTCCCCCAAAACCAAATGCTGAAACCCTGTTCCCAGCACAATGGCATTTGGAGGGAGGCCTGTGACCAGAGTGGAGCCCTCATGAGAAAGATTAGCGCCTCATCAAAAAGGCACCTGGAGAGATTCCTGACCCCCAGCTGCCCTCTGAGGACACAGGGAAAAGATGGCAGCTTGTGACCCAGGAGTGGCTTCTCACCAGACACTGAGTCTGCCTGGGTCTTGATCCTGGGTGTCTCAGCTCCCGGAATCTGAAAACTAAATCCCTGATTTGTAGAAACCTTGAGTCCGTGGGATTATAGCAACTCCAGGGGATTAAGACTGCTGACAGCGAGGGGAAAAACAAAACTGTGACCTTGTGCCCTTTCCATCCAAAAGTCATGGACAAGTTGTAATAGGATGGGAGTTTTCATAGAAATTGCATATTGTTGATGTTCTCTACTCTTGCCTCCCATTAGAGCCGTGAAACCGTGGTTCCCAGGGCTCCACAACCTGCTCCCCTTTCTCCTCTCCTGCGTCTGCTGTCTTTCTCACTGGGCTTCCTGGTCAGTGGTATTCTCTGAAGAAGAGTGGCTGCAATCTGAGGATGATCTCTGATGTAGCGACTGCTGGTCAAACACTGGAAAGTTCTTCATGTCCATGGAGACCACCTTCTAAAAATAAATCCCGGCACACTATCCGCGTGAAGAACACTAGGAGGGAATGTCAGGCTCCATTTCCCGACCAGCTTTCACCGTTTCAGCACAAGCTTGACATTTTGTGAATGCAGTTTGCTGTGTTTAATTACTATCATCATTATTATTACAGATACAGTAGTAATTATCTCTTCCTACTGTCTCATTATGTTTTGATCAATTCATATAATAAAAGTTTACTGTAAATACAAGGTTAGGTAACAGTCAAGAAAACATGTAATTAGGGAATATATAATCATACACAATCTAAACAGCTGAACGTTTCCACGTTTCTAACCATTAAATGTTTGGAAAGTGAAGAATTAGCTGCGCTTAATGACACGGCTGCAGTTGGGGAGGCAGCGGCTGCAGACACTTTGTGTGCTGACCTAAAATCGCTTCACTTCGGTTATATTCATAGCATCTAGGTTTCCCCGAGACCTGCCGGCGCACAGACAGCCCGGCCGGCCGGCTCTATTAATGATTCATGCGGCAGCTTCTGAAGAGATGCGTCCCCCTGAGAAGGCGCTCTTGATTAATGACCTGGAAACACTTTTCCTGTTCAGCTGATTAAATAAAATTGACTGGATTTTTACATTTTTGTAATAAAACGACCCGCAGGGCTGAGATGACACAGTGAAAGCAGCGTGTTCACTCTTCAGCAGGTTTTTATTGTGTCACTTGTAAAATGGCAGGACTGGCCGCCCAAGCAGAAAAATGCACTCTGTCACTGTCCGCGGCCAGAGCTGCACACAAACACCGAGCACGGAGGGCAGCGCCTCCCCCAGCACCCTGTCTGCCTCCGGCTCCAGCTTACTGCCCCGGGCCTGGCATCTGCACTAGTCACCCTCCCAGTGAAAAGCCTAGGCTGGAAAACAATAAACAATAAACACCTCTGACCTGTGACCAGAAGTAGGTTATTAGTACCATTGTGTTTTTTTTTTAATATATGTTTTTATTGATTTTAGAGAGGAAGAGAGAGAGAGAGAGAGAAATGCCAGTCATGCGAGGGAATCATGGATCAGCTGCCTCCTACAGGCCCCACCCTGGGAATCGAGCCCGCAACCCGGCATGTGGCCTTGACTGGAATTGAACCCAGGACCCTTGAGTCCACAGGCAGATGCTCTATCCACGGAGCCAAACCAGCTAGTGCTACTACTGCCAGTCTTGCCTCTGGACTAAGGGGATGTGCTTTGACGACATAAGTTCTGATCTTATTTTCACACTAACATGCTCACAGATAGCGCCAGGCAAAGCTGTGAAGTTAAATTAAAAAAAAAAAAAAAAAAAAAAAGGAGGGGGGGTTTCTTGTATTTCCCACAACAGCATCTTCCTTCCCTCTCTTGATTCTTCCCGGGGCACCTTCAGCCCGGAAATGACTTGCCTGACTCAGTATCTCTCTGGTCCTTCTGGTCCCTAAATCTCTGCTCAGTTGCCTGTACTTGTCTGCTCCCAAAGTCATTCCTCACTGCCCTCTTCTCTGTGATGGCCGCTGCTTGCAACTAATCTGAATTGTGCCAGTTGCAAGCCTATGGCCTCAGGTTACCTCAAAAGGAACCCTCCCTAGCTGTTCATTTGATGAAGGGAAAGGCCAGAGGAAATCATCCTTCATACACCTTACTAAATGGTAGCTCTATATTTGGACAAATGTGCTCTGTTTGGCACATTTAAATGTAAGACACTTTGCACAAACCCCATCAATTCTGGTGCATCTGAAAACTCCACAAGTCTCCGCACCAGGCTGGCTTTCCCACCCGCAGCCACACGTGAAGGTGTGTGGGATTGGAAGGCCTGAGAAGGCTCACCATGTCCCCCCTCCCCGTCCCTCTGGGCCCTGGACTCCCAAGTTGAGCATCACCCACTTTATCTTCTGCCTGGTCTCCAAAATTATATTTTTCAATTGTATCTTTTTTTCCCCAGGGGAAAAAAAAAAAAAATATATATATATATATATATATATATATATATATATATATATATATATATATATATAATTTTTTTTCTTAAATTTCCCTCACCATTTAATCCACTGAAACAATAACATGGGATAATTTCTAGTTAGTAGGAGTGGTAGAGAAGCCACTCTTGTGGGTATTGGGGAGCAGACAGATGTTGTCCGTGTTGAAAGTAAGTGAATCACTTAAATTTGAAAGTTATTAAACTCAGAGAAGACTAGCTTTAGATAATAAACTTGATTTCATTTCCTAAGTTGTTTTTTTGTTTTGTTTTGTGTGTGTGTGTGTGTGTGTGTTTTTAAGTTCCAGGAGAGTAATGCCGGTTTTGGGGTATTTTTACAAAGAAGGAAAAAAACCAATTGAGAAAACTACCTATTGACTGGAAGCTGGCCTGGCTGTTCCATAAACACCACCAACCGTGATGCAAAGTCACATGGACTACTTCTCTTGAGTATTCTGATACATCCCATATAATAAAAGGCTAATATGCAAATCGACCAAATGACAAAACAACTGGCCGCTATGACATGCACTGACCACCAGGGTGCAGACACTCAAGCAGGGAGACACCACAGGGAGACACCACTCAGCCAGAGGCCCTGAGCTAGGCTCACGCTGACAAGTGCGGCGGCAGTGGAGGGAGCCCTCTCACCGCCATGGCAGCGCTAAGGATGTCAGGCAGTTGGACATCCCTGAGGGCTCCTGGGCTGCGAGAGGGCACAGGCCAGACTGAGGGACACCCCCCCCCCCAAGTGCCTGAATTTCATGCACCGGTGTCTAGTTTCTTAATAAACACGTAAAAACCGTGGAGATTGCCATCTTGGAATTGAGTAGAAAGGGCTGCATTCTTGATTTTATAGATTTATAAATATAGAACGAGAGGCCTGGTACATGAAATTCAGCATGGGGAGGGTCCCTAGGCTGGGCTGGCTAGCAGGACTGATTGGGGCCTTCCTTCCAGCTGCTGGCTGGGGCCTTCCTTCATTCCGCACCACCTTCTGCTGGTCAGCACACATCATAGCGAGCTCACGATCTCCTGGTTGAATTTCCGAGGGGACACTTTGCATATTAGCCTTATATAGATAGATAAGATAGAAATAATTTGGTCAGTTCAGTTTTGTGATATAAATAGCCATAATTCAGTGCTTGTGATGATACCTAGATCCATGAGATGTATCTCTAGTCCTTACTACTTTCTGTGTGTTTTACCATGAACTGCTCCCCCAGATTAGCATGACTAGAGGAGAAGCTAAGCCCCGTGGTGACCAGAGTTAGCTCTGCTCTGTCACCTGCACATCCGGCCTCAGCACCATCCGCCACGGACAACGCTCAATGGGCATTAGTTACCCATTGAAGACGGTGGCTGGATTGAAGGTGAATCTCAGACTCTCAAAGCAGGAAGCCTATGTGTAGTCACTGATCAATTCTAAGCAAGTGATTATTGGTGCCCCTTCCAATTCCATAGTTATCTGATCCAGGATATTGGGCCAAAATCAGAGTCATGTTTGGAAGGACAAGTAATTATTCTGTGCCTAGAGGAGTATTCAATATTATGTTCAATTCAAGAAACCTACCAAAATCAAAATGCAGAAAGCTCTCAAAAGGACCACAGGGGTGCAAAGTGCTTTAACATCTGCTCAGGAGGAGTCTGCCAGGGAGTTGTACTGACAGATTATTTCACCTCCCCTTGCTTTGGGACATCGCTTCATAATTCCTCAGCTCCCACGGAGAAAGCAGCTTATGCAACTGGCCTCCAGGCGAGAATCTTGATTCCTCACAATCCTTTCTCTGTATCGTCCCTGGTCTACATGTAACTGGCTTCATATGTATTAAATGTGATACACAAGCGCGCACACACACACGGACGCATTCCTTCCGCGAGGCCGTTTCTAAATCTTCCCAGGGTAATTGAAGACTACTTTATTTCTATGCACCGCCATATCAGTTTAGCTGTTTTGAGTTACATAATGAGTTTACCTTTGAAGTCCAAGGTCAACCGTGGGGCAAGGAGCACTTTGCCGTGGAGCTGGAAACTTAAAGAAGTGTGAATAAAACTGCTCATGACCCTCTGAGCCTCTGTGACCGGGGCTTAAGCAAGAGTTTGAAGGATGTCAAATGCACACTCCTGTCAACAGGCCATTATGGAGGGCACAGCGCCCCCCGGCCGCGGCGGGACCGGCGACACCGGGCACGTGGGGAGCCCGGGGAAGCCGGGGGTGGCTGCCCTGGCACGGAGGTCTCTGCGAGGGCACAGCCCCGGGTGGATTTCACTGCCAGCCCATCTGCGCACCCCCAGTGCGTTCTGCCAGAGTAGAGGGGGGCGGGGATGGCCCGGGTTCAGGGACAGAAAGAGGCTGGAAGCCGGGCCTCTGATGGAAAGCCCAGAACACCCAGGCCTGCGCCCGGCCATGACCTGTCCCTGCCGCTGCGCCCTCGCTCCTTAATGTGAGCAAATGGCCTCAGACAGACCCCGGCGGCCTCGGAGAGCGTTTCACGCGGCTTTTACTCCACTTACAGGCTCTCAGGGGCGGTTCACAAGTTCACGTCGATGACATCAGGAGAAGTTCGCAAGGGCAGGGTGCAGAGGGAAAGAGCACATGGATGGAAGCTGTGGCTCTCCCCGCTGAGACCTCTCTGCGCCTCCAGGGACAAAGGGAAGTGCGGAGTGAGCTCTGCTGAGGAGCCTTCCCCTTTCCTCTCCCGGCGTCGGCAGAGGGAGGACAGAAATAGGACAGTGGGCGAATACACACACACACATACACACACACACACACACACACACACACACAAGCAGGTGGCACAAGGGAGCGAAAATACTGCCCGGGCTCAGTTAGCCTTGAAAGTGAAGCTGGAAGGAGAAGGCCTAGGGCCCCAGGGCCCCGAATGCCCTTTGCTGACGCCAACCTCCTCTCCTGGGAGAGCCCATCCCTTCTCTCAGGGAGGGCGGTGGCTTTGTGTCCACCAGGCCAACATTCGGGTTCGGACACTCCCAGGTGTGCCTGTCCCCGCTCTCTGGATTCCTATGTCAACACGGGCACAATAGCCAACGTCAAGAGAATGGAATTTACTGGCCAACTTCACTTTCCCACTTTACAAACACTGAAAGCATCAGTGACATGCACACACTTACACTCTGTGGAGTACTTTTTTGATCAAACCGAAATGCAGGCAGGCCTCTGAGTGACTCAGAACCTGAAGAACGATGTTGTGATGGACTTCAGTCTGGAAATGCTGTGCAGAGGAGAAGTGGAGTCAGCCTCAGGTGATAAGACGGAAATTTCCATTTGGAGAGCGCACTAGCTGTATGTAATGCTACCCTCTGAACAGAGAACTCCATTTCTACAGCATCTCCATTCCCAACTTTCAAAATTCAGAATGTGAGAGGAAGCCTATGGCCCAGACACTAGCAATGAGCCAGTTCATGGGCAGAGGCTGGGCTCTGTCATAGCGACACTGCGCTGACTCTGGGATTTGCCCCCGGGAAGGGCATGGATTGGATCTGAAATGACTTCACGTGGTCATAGAGCCCATGTCTGTACCTGGAGAGGCCCCCTCTCCTCAAGCCTCATCCGCAGTTATAGAATGTAGGGCATCATTGTCCAGGCTAGGCTTCTGTGAAATGTGGATGAATTCTATGAGTCCTGTAGCAATATATGTAAAAGTGTGTGTGTGTGTGTGTGTGTGTGTGTTTCTTTGTACAAAAAAAATACATAGCATTTCTGAAGATTTTCAAGAAAATTTACCTTGAAACCAAAGGAAGGCCAAGTGCGTGTGTTTGCCTGGAGGCAGCATGGGCCAGCAGAGCTGAGTGCCACCAAGGGGTTGATAAATGTGTACCTTCGTCCCGGTCTACCATGAAGCAATCATTTGACATCAGGCAAGTTACCTAATCTCTTCATGGCTCGGTTTTCTAAGCCATGAAATAGGTGGACTAATACCCTGCACCTGCCTCTCTGAGCTCATAGGGCTGTGGTGAGGACCATAGAAGAACATGTAAGGAAACGCTTTTCAGCAATGTGCGCTACAAATACATGGCTCATGGGGACCAGTTCCTCGTGCTCTTTTCTGCACCCCCTTTCCTCTACCCCATCATAAACTCATTGTGAAAAGCCAGTCCTTGCTTACAGAGAATTCCCCATCTAGCACTAAATGGCACTGACTTTCAAATGCCAAATTCAAATTTTATCACATTTCACATTGCTTCACGATGGAGACTCTCAGTAGGCTCCGCCCTCCTCATCAATGACTGAGCCTCCTCATCTCTTTTCTATTTAGTAAATGTCATCTGCCACCCAGGACCAGCTCCGGGCATTTCCCAGGTGAGTCCTCTCCAAGGCCACGCCCTCTCCACGTGCTTCCTCAGAGCCCTGTCTGGGATTTACCAGGTTGTATACATTGACATTAGTAGACGGTCAGTAGTCTTGTCTGAATTCCTCTCCAAATGAACCCCAACAATTGCAGAGGGCCACACAGGTAGTAACCACACAGTAACGTGATTGTCGAATATGAAAACTAACATTAACTGCACATCTATGAAAAAATGTACATAAAATGTACTTCAATTTCAGCAGAAAACATAAAAAGTTTCTGCAGTTTTGCTATGTGAGGTCAAATGCATATGCTACTAAATGGCAATTAGTTTTCCAATAGACACCGTGAGTGCCTTATTTTAACTATATTTTAGTAACCTCTCTAGCCAATCTAGTGTTTTTCTTTTTCTAGGCAAAGTAGTCCCTTAAATTCATCAGGTGCACCTTACTTCTGAACGGATCCTTCCTTTTCCATATGTTTATTTACTTCTGTTTGCCAGCATTGTGTTCAGCCCTAGCACCAAAGCACCCATTATACCTACTCAACACATTACATGCATTAAATGTAAATAAAAATATATTCAAGGGCCTATCAAGCCTTTGAAACTAAAACAAAAAGCAGATCACTTATATTGATCACTTAACCCACCTGAAATTGTCTAGTAGGGCCTAATTATGATGTTGTTCTCTCCAAGGAATCTTTGGACTGGCGAGAGGAAATAGAATAAAACTGCCTCAGATGGAAGCTGGCAGTGCTGAGAGCAATCCTCTGGTCCCCCCAGTCGTATGCTGTGTAAGGCCCAATCCAGGCCCCTCGACTCCTAGTCTGCCACAGGCCAAGGGGGGATGGGCAGTGTCTCTAGCAAGGCTAGACTGGCTAAAATTCTTCACATGGAATTTGCTCTTTCCATTGCTTAGTCTTCAGGGAAGTTCTGTCGTTCCACCCACTTCGCTTTGGCTCTATCTACCCATCAGCAGACTGGCTCTTCCAGGTATTCTCTCTTGAGGTCTGTTCCTCCAACCGTCAGCTTCCTTTGAAACTGCCCCAGAATTCATTGCCAGGATGTAGAGAAACATCTGTTATAAGCATCTCAAAGTAAATGGTGAGAAATTCTATCTACTGGCATGTTGCTATAATATTAGATAGAGAGTTTTAAGCTATGTTTATATAAAAACTTGTTTCTCAATTTAATAAATTGAGCATGCCTAACTTTTATAAAGAATTCCATCTTTTAAAAACTCACCATGACTTAAGCCTTTGTTTTGAAGAGAGTATACCTCCCCCACCCCCAAAATAACTTCACTTTGAGGAGTGTGACTCCTTTCATTCTCCCTGATGTTGAGGGCAGAGCCACCATGAGGAGACCAGAACACAAAGCAGAGAATGAAAAATAACCCCAGGGCTGAGGCCCAATATCAGCAATGGGAGGTCACTCAGCAGATTTAATCCAAGAAAGTACGGACAATTAAGTTATTCTGGGGTTGTGATGATAAAGAATAAATCCATCACTTGACCTCCTAAGTGGTCACATTCCACTTTTTTCCTATGAAATTAGCAATTCCTAAAGTTTTCTCTCATCCAATATGATAAGAATTTTCCCCTCATCTCCTAATATTTATTCTCCATGAAATCTGTTCTAGCTCTGATTTTCCCAATACCGAAAGCCTACTCAGGAGCCAGACCACTCTGAAGCCATACTGGACAGGAAAAGAGAGAAATATTTACACACACATGCTGTTTTTATCTGGGTATCTGGTGTCTTTGCTCATACGGTCTCTATTGCATGCACTTTTGTGGAATAACAAGAATATCTGCTCCCATCCCATTACTTAGCATGAAGACAATCTCCATTTGACCAATCTAAGTATAAGTAGGAGCGGGAATTCATAATCATTTTTTGTTATTGTTTTTGCAGAAATACCAAGACCCAATACTATCAATTTAGAAATGATATCTCGATAGTGAACATGTATAATTTTTTTCTAAATTCCATATTAAGGTTGACCAGAACATGTAATGTTAATATCATGTACGTTACTCTTGTGTACATAGCATTGTTTTGTCATCATGCATTGAAAGCTTTGTGACTTCTCTCCCCCACCTCCCAATTAGTTTGTGAACCTCTGAAGATCACAGAACCTCTGAAGACCTCTGACAAGCTCAGAAAACTATACAGGTTTTCTAGTCTTGCCTTTTTATATAGTATAGTTATGTATCCTCTGCAGCCTGGAAAAGCTATGGTTTCAAACCTAGTGGCAAAAGAGAAAAAAAAAATCTTCTGATGATCTCTATCTCAATGTTATTTTATATATTATAAGAAGTGGGATTAGAAAGATAAGAATAGTAAATTGTTGGTGACCTTAAAATACTGGCAAATATTATTAGGGTTTATCCTGTCTAGAAATATGTATTGCATATTTACCACAGAAGCATACATGATTGCTTCCTTCGTGGAGCCTAAAATTGAGTGAAAGGTGAAGTAACCACATAAATAAATACAAAATTATAATTATTACAAATAAAGAAGAGGTATGTAGTCACATAAGAGCAAATAATAGAAATTAGACTTTCATCAGATGTTTGGAGAAAGCATCCTTAAGGAATTAGCATTTGAGATGGTATCGGAAAGAGGACCCATATTTATCTAAATAAAAAAGGGACTAAAAAGAGTGCATGGGCGGTAAAAAGACAAATAGGGCTGGAGAAAATAGACTAAGAACATGATTCAAGATGAATTTGTAAAATAGAGAAATAGGCCTTATACTTTGTGCCTTGTAGGTCAAACTTAGTATTTATCCCAAGAGCTATAAGGACTTGAGTGAAAGGGAAAGATGGAGCACTGGGCAGGAGGGCGAAGAATAACTATATGAATAGATTTGACTCCAAAAGACTTTTTGAGTTATATGTAAAAGAATAGATTAAAGAAACAAAAGGCAAGAGTAAGTGAGATAGACCAGTTACCTGGCTTTTGTAGAATATAAAAACCGGGAATAATTACAGTGTGCATTAGCATTCTATGTATTGCAGAGACATTGGAGAAAAATGAATAGGTTTAAAAGATACTTGGGTGACAAAGCCAACAGGAATTGTGAATGAATGGCTAGTCAATACCATTTAAGGAGATGTTTTAAAAAGACCCAAGTGTCTGACTTGAGCTATATTTGTGTTCCATTTCCTGAGACAGAAAACATTGGAAGAGGAACCAGTTTTCAGGAGAAAAAGCCTGAAATTAGGAGGTATCCTGTGTGAGTTTGAAGAGCCACTGAGAGTAGTAGCAGCACAGAAATAATGGTCTTTTAAGAAGATTAATAAAGCATTGGTTTGCTGGGTGAATTGGGTATGGTAATATTGGAAATAATAAAAGCAGATAGAAGACTGTTATAACAAGTAACCTATGCACCATATTTCAAACAGAAAGAGCAGACTAAATAAATAAGAAAAATTAATGGGGGGAAAATTCATTATAAATTAAAATGCGAATGCATTTAGCAGATGATTTGCAAAGGGGAAGTGGGAATGGACTATTTAGACAAAGATCAATTGAAAATTAATTCTTTCTTTTTCTTTGAAATAGAAATATCTCATGGAAGAAATGGGATTCTAAAGTGCTTTACTGGATAATAGCCAATTTAAATTTTAACAAATTAAAATGTAAAGAATATTTTAAACATAGGGTGTGGTTTGAAGGCCATGACAGAGAAAAATTCGACCAAGTCAGTAAAATTTGTTTTTGTTGCTTCTGCCTCCTAGGTTATCACTTACTCATCTTTCCTGTTCTCTTTCCCTCTTCCTCTCCCTCACTAGTCACTTCTGATAGAGGAATGCTGCCTTATAACAAAACATGGTCTCCTGGGAACAGAACAAACAAGATGTGTTTGTGTGGAGTATCTGTAAAGTCCACGGAGTATTTGCTATTATATGAAATTACTGGATGCTGTTTAATTTTAAAAAGAAATGTGTGATTTCTAGGAAAAGTGTAGGAAAGGCATTCCTATCCGATTAAAAATAACAGAACATGAGAAATTGCCTTTTCCTGACCTTTATGGGTTCATGGAAGTGGCGCTGCTCCAGCCCATGGCAGCCACAGGTAGACATGGCAGCCACAGGTAGACATGGCAGCCACACGCAGACACAGAGGCAGGGCTGCTGTCACGGCAGGGATGCTGAAGGGGACAGGAAAGACAGAAAGAACATGGGTGCTTCAGTTTTGCCATCCAGTTTTTGAACTCTGGAATGTCTGATCTCCAACTTACTTTGCTTGTGAGGTGAATCACTTTCTTATTGTCTGAAGCCATGTTGTTGCTTCTGAAAAAATCCTGATACACAGAGGAGATGAAATGAAAGAGGTGGGGTGATAAAAACTCCACAATTCAGATTTTCCAGAAAATTCCTAATTTCATGAAATGCTTTAAATAAAATTGAATTCTCAAATACATGACCAAAGATATATTTTATGTGATTATTCAAAGTATTGTTGGATACTTAAAACCTCCCATTGTTTTATCTTTTAAAAAAATTAGGTCAACCTGCAATCGTGTCAACATTGCAATTTTTAAATAAATAAATAAATAAATAAATAAATAAAAATAGGCCAGCCTGAAAATATTTCAATCTAAAATGTGTCAGGTTCTTGGAAAATGTGGTATGACAGACAGACAGATAAACGACTGGATACATGTGGTTCCATTGGACTATGTTTTAGGACTGCAGCGGCAGAACAGAGGCTGTACACTGTTGGCCTGTTTCTGGGTTTGGAATTAAAGAGAATGAATCGCAGTGGGGAGAACTCACGTTTTGAGAAGCATGTCGTTGCATGAATATAACTCAGCTTCATTCCTCATATAAAAATGTTAAGACTTTCGAAACTAATTGAACAAAACAGCTTCTGTTTTTTAATAAGTATTGACATTTATGAATAAAAAGCAAAGTGTAATCATTAATGTACCTGTAGAATGCACTCTTCGTAACAGCAATGACATATGTCAATATATGTTTAATCCCTAACATGCTTTTTCTACAGAAGTTTAACTCTGCTGTTTAAAAATGGGCTTTTCTGTCCTTTGAGTGAATTCTTTTCATTAAAGACAATGCTACCCTAACTAGTGTGGCTCAGTGGATAGAGCATCAGTCTGCGGACTCAAGGGTTCCAGGTTCGATTCCAGTCAAGGGCATGTACCTTGGTTGTGGGCACATCCCCAGTAGGGAGTGTGCAGGTGGCTACTCTCATTAATGTTTCTAATACTCTCTCCCTCTCTCTTCCTCTCTGAAAAAAAAAATCAATAAAACATATATATTTTTAAATAAAAGATAATCTTGCTCCAGTGTCACTCTCCCCGTGGGCAAGCGCAGCTGGAAATTACATCCTGAACCAAATGTGCCTTTTCTGTAAGGACAGCTGTCTGCAGTGCTTCAGTGTTATTGAGTAGGACCCTGTGACTCAGAGAAAATGGCTACTTGCAAACAGATGACAAACCTGTGTCAGCTGAATGAAAGGACCCGGGGCGTCCCATGGTGGCGGGCCATGTCCCCGTTAGTAGACTCTTTGTGGCCTGTCCAGACCCCCTCCGGTCTGATCAGTGCGGTGCACAGCAGCTCAGAGCAGCAGCGCGGGTCCAAGGGCCTTCCTAGTGGGGCCCAGCCTGTGTGCCCTGTGCCGGGCAGGACAGGTGCTGGAGAAGGCATGTCCCTTAAGGGTGGCCCGCACCCAGTGGCCCACAGGAGTCGGCACTTAAGCACCTCAGAGGAGTAATCCTGGGACCACGCTCTGTGCAGATCACGGCCATTGAGGCAGATTCAGGCCCAGGCTCCACAATGGCCCTGGTTGGATCATTCACCTTCCTCGCCTCTCTTCCCCAGTCACCTCGCAGCATGTCCTGGGGTCCCCACCAAAGAAACTATTTACAGCGGTTTCCTTCTCTCCTTATCTGCGTCTGGGCAAGCCAATCAAAAGCGTCACATAATTTGGCCAGAAAGGAAATCTAACTTGAAGTTTAAAGGATGGCCGTTAAGTGGATCAGCCTCTAAAACAGCCATTACGAGAAGAGACAAAAATGGAAGGAAGGTTACGGGTTGGGAATGAGGCACTGCAGCATTGGACGGAAATTGAGCAAAAAATAAACTTCAACTGAATTTAAGAAAGAAAGCGTTCCAATGAGCAAGTCCTTTAGACAATGAGGGAAAATGCTCCTGGCACAGCGGTAGAAGTCCTATTGTTCAAGGCATTTAACTCTCCTGCAACAATGCGTTGTCAATGACAATGACAAATAGCCACGGATAGACGTGATAACCTAATAGGTCTGTTCTGGCTCTAATACCTATGATTGCATGATTCGATTCAAATACAGCCGTTTACCGTATCTCGAGTGCGTAATACACTTCAATTGTGAAGTGCTACAATTTCAATACTAATACGTTTGAAGTGACAGAGCTGTCACCTAAGTACCCAGTAGGGTTGTCTGAAATGCTGCAGAAAACAAGCCTTCCCCTGGTGGGTATGTTTATACACACCCCTGCCTCGCCAACAGGCAGACTTTGTGCCCGTAAGCAGTTGTCACTCATTAACAAAGACACACAGGAAGTTCTCTAAAAGCCGATGCGTGTGAAATTAGGCCACAAAGAAGGAAACGGGGCCTTGCTAGTTTCCTGCAAAATAATACTCGCCTGCACCGAACACACACTGATCCAGAGGGAGGCATGCAGATCACTGCCCTTTCAAGGGAAGTCTGTCTCCATCAACATCAAAGTCACTGAGCTGAGAAATCGACAGTGTCTAAATGATGTTGGGAATTTTGATGTTATGTCTCTATTTAGTGATACAACACATGTGGCTGGCTTCTGAAACACGGCAGGCAGGCATGTCAACCCCAGTTGAAGTAAAGACAGAAAGTTCTCCAGCAATCTATCTTTGATATTCAGTTCATATATTATTGTTTTTGTTTTCCAGTCATGAAATATAATTCTTGAACTTACAGGTCGTCTCTTGATTACTAAGGACGAAGAAGAGAAAGGAACAGTGGTCAATTCCATGGCCTCCATTTCCATGCCTGGAGCTTTCTTTAAAGGAAGTAGGTCCTCCCTGTGCCAATCATGAGAAATGATGCCCATTGGCTAAGCAGCTTCTGAGAAGCAGGACAGAGATAGATAGCACAGGCTCAGAGCAGTGCTTCCCTACTAAGGCCACCCGGTTTTCATGCTGCCCAGGGTCACTGCTCACATCCCAGAACACTGGAGAGGAATAACATTTAAATGTGCCATGTTTCTCGGATCAATAGTGTCTTTATTAACCCTTCACTGGACTGAGATCGTTCACAGAAATGAACGAGGTAAGGGTCTCCGTTCAGTGGAGGAATGCTCGTTCGGACTTTGCTGAATATGTTGCCCCAGCCCGTCCACATGCGCAGGCAGATGTGAACAGGAAGCTCCATGTCCCCTTCGAAGGAAGGAAGGAAGGAAGGAAGGAAGGAAGGAAGGAAGGAAGGAAGGAAGGAAGGAAGGAAGGAAGGAAGGAAAGAAGGAAGGAAGGGCAGCAGCCGTACAGTGTGGCTGTGGTTTCCCTGACCAGCCTTTCCTGGAGAGGTGAGGCCCTTACTCCTCCCTGTGAATCCAGGGGAGCTTGTGACTGAAGGCGTGAGAAGTGACGCTCCTAATTCTGCAGAAAGGTCAGAGCAGTGTGTCCCCCTTCCATCACAATGGCTGGAGACACGGAGCACAGAGTCTGACTAGCCTGAGGTCTCCATGCTGTGAGGAAGCCCAAGCCACACGGAGAGGCCACATTGTAGATGTTCAGTCCCAGCTGTGGCCAAGAGAATCCTACACATGCAGATGCTGGACATGGGAGCTGATAGATCTCTAAGTTATTATGGCTTCCAGTCATGTGATCTCTCCAGCTTAGGCCCCAGACATTGTAGCAAAGCATCTCTATTAGGCCCCTTCTGAATTCCTGGCGGAAGAAAAGTGAGCATAAAGAAATGGTTGTTGTTTGATACCCCTAGGTTTAAGGAAGTTAGCTATGCAGCAATAAAAAGAAATATTAAAACAAAAAAAAAAACAGGATTGGAAGAGAAATGGGAATCAGGGAAAAAGGGAGAGAACCAGAAAAAATGAAAGGAGAAAGAAAGGAGGAAGGAAAAAAAGAGAGCGAGGAGGGGAGGGACTAATGGAAGAGAAGAGGAAAGGAGGAAGAACTGGAGGAGGAAGAGGAGAAGCCTGTCCCGAAGTGAGATTAAGACAGGCTTCTTCATGTTTTGCCCTGATACACTCAGAATTTCTGTCACCTGATTTAGTCTGGCCTTCTCAGAGAGAATTGTGTAACTATGGATTAATTGGCCCTAGCCAGTTGTGCTCAGTGGATAGAGTGTTGGCACACAGACTGAAGGGTCCCAAGTTCAATTCCGGTCAAGGGCAAGTACTTCAGTTACAGCTTGATCCTGAGCCCAGCTCAGGGTGTGTGCTGGAGGAAACCAATCGATGTGTCTCTCTCACATGGATGTTTCTCTTTCTGTCTCTCCCCTTCCCTTCCACTCTCTCAGAAAATCAATAGAAAAAATATTCTCGGGTGAGAATTAACAAAATATAAAAATAAATAAATGTAGATTGATTGATTGATTGAACATGGATTCTAAGAAATGGGGGAAAGAAGGAGAATTCACTTTCTTTGAGGAAAATCTCTATTGAAAAATGTATATTATCTATAGAGCAATTTAAAAAAGATGGTTGAACAACAACAAAAAAAATGTGAGGAAAGACAGCCACAAATTATTTGTGGAAAGACAGCTGCAAATTATTTCTTCTCTAAAAGACGCATCCTGATTAAAACTTAAACTTCTCAGGAGGTTCACACTACTGGCCAGTGAGGCTGCAAGCAGGACATGTGACAGAAATGTTTCTTCTGAGCAAGCCCATCAGCACACACTTAATTTGCCTAAAGACGCACATGTCTAGATTTACCTTCCTCCTGCCAAAATATTTCTAGACCTCTGACATATTTTTTTTCATCACTAACTATTTCAAGCCATTGTGGGCCATAGTCATACAATTTTTCTTATGGGAAATTTCAAACATTTCAAGGAAGGGAGACTTGATGAACTCCCTACTACCCACCACCCACCTCTAAGAGTGATTAATGTTAGCCAGCCATTTCAGTTTTAACTCTCTTAAGGCAGTAGGATTTTTGAGCTTAAGAGAACCTTGGTTATAGTAAGTCACTTTTGATGACCCATTATTTAGGGAGGAGGGGGGAAATACTGTAATCCTCCAAATTCAGGCTTTTCAACCATCTCTAACTCATGGTCACTTTGGAAGATTAAACAAATAACAACTTGTGCCTGCCTTCATACCTAATTGGAATGTTACTGGCATTTTAAAATAAATTTAACTTTAATCATAATAAAATAATGATATAAAATAGGCTACTCCAAACCGTGTGGAACTCCCCTTCCCAGATGCTCCTCACTTCATTCTTACGTTCCTTCCTGAAAGCTGCTGACCTCTACTCCTACTTAAAATTGGGAATTACTGTCCTAAACATTTATTTTAAATAGCTTTTTAAAATGAAATAACAGCATTTTAATCCTCCCTGAATGGAAACTCCCAGTGGCTCCAAGAGGGATGAGAGCGGGCATCTGGAAGTGTAGCTAGTCTGAGAACACAGGGCACATGACCAACCCACACTGGCATCTCCAGGGTTTTTAACTGTGCACCAGCATTTTTAAGTTCAATACACATTGCCGACATCAGTCATTGTTCTTTTCTCAGTAGATCGTTTTTCCTCCCTGACTTGATTTTAGCATGAAACAAAAGATCAACTTGCAATCCCAGCCACAAAAGAAAAGTGAAATAATGTAGGATATTTCTTGACCAAAATAAATAGGGGTCAGGGGCAATTTATTCCACAAGAGTCTCCTGTAATTATTTGGAGCTTAATTACCTCCTTGCTTCCCTTCAAAAGCGCTGGTGCTAGGATGACCTCTCCGGCATGTGTGAGAGGGGCCGTGGCCTTCTTTTCGATAAGCTGGTCTTCTGAGCCGAGACTTGCCATTAAAGAGGAGTTTGCAAAATGGGACTTACCACATTCCCACAAATATGCCACTCAAAGGATTGGTTGAAAGTTTATAAATGTTGAAATAAAAGTAGTGATATACAAGCAAAGAAACTTTACTTCAGATTTCTTTCTATCAAATCACACCTATTAATATGTTTGAAGATGGCTGACTATCAAGCATAAAACATTTGACAAATGTTTAGGGTGGAAAATTGTACCTTCCAATGGAGGTTGATTTGGAGGTCATAATCACAACAATTAACTTCAATTTGCCCATAATGGTTTTTAATGATATCTTGTGATTCAGCACAATATCAAGGGATTTACAAGGTAACCCTTTTAGATCATCTTCACTAATAAAAGAGTAAGATGCAAATTGACCATATCTTCATGATGCCCACCAGCCAATCAGGAGTGAGTATATAAATTAACCCAACAAAGATAGTGAGTTAATTTGCATACACAGGAGCTAAGTGGCTGTGGCTGGGGTGGGACACTTGTGTCGTTGCCAAAGCAACAATGCAGGCGTTCCACACCGCCCCAGCTGCTCTGGGCCTCTGGGCAGCAAGGGAAGGTGGAAAGGCAGTCCTGGGTCAGAGTGAAAAGGCGGCTCCAGCCAGAGTGAAGGCAGTGCCAGCAGCCAGGGAAAGGAAGGCCGGTTCTTACATCGGGCCTCCAGTGTAAAATAGTTTGGTCACTGTTCAAGTCTAAAGGGTTTTTATTAATTCAATAAAGTGCCTACTACCTTACAGTTTTCAATAGCTCTAATGCCTGACAATCTCCTAGGTGCAATTTAAATTGAAGGGTACCATGTCAATTGCTAATGGGAGCCAGGACTGTGCTGCCTTAGTCTAAGCACAATGGAGAATATGAATGGGAAGTCCAGCTAGGAACAGCAATGCATGCTCATCTGAGTTGTGCTATTCCAGCATCCAAACTTTTTTTTTTTTTTTTTTTTTTTACTTTTGGAGAACATTCTGTCTCTGGCCATGAAAAGGATTGGCCACAGAATCTATCTTCCCTCGTTCACAGAAAGCCAGGGCACCACAGTGATTTAACGTTGGCTAACTGGATGGTTTCTTCCAGAATCCTGAACATAAGGGGAGATGAAGGAACTGTTAGAATTATTTTTAACATTGATCCTGGGAGAGGGTCTGCAACATCAATTATTTCTTCCTAACTCATACGATAACAGCTCAGTTCATCTTATTTTAGAAAGAATTGGTGCATTCCCATGGACTAAATTTCATGAATTCTTCACCTCGATTCCATAATTTAATGGTACCCATGCTGTCTATACGTTCCTTCCGCATAGTTATATCAGTTTCTAAGCCAGCAGTCTCAAAGTGTGACCTTGTGGCCCTTTGAGGGACCTTCAGATCTTTTTATAACGTCTATAGTGTCAAAATTGTTGTCATAATAATAGTAAAGTATTATTTTCCTTTTTTTATTCTTATTCTCTCACAGAGGTCCAATAGATTTTGCCAATTTACAGAAGCATGTACAAATATCCTACAGACTTCTATTAGTCAGACAGTACGAAGATTAGCATATGTCTTTTTTAAGATTTTCTAATTAATTTTTAGAGAGAAAGGAAGAAAGAGGGGGGAGAGAGAGAGATCTTTCTCGTCGGTGTGAGAAAGATCCATCTGTTTCTCCCATATGCGCTCTGATCAGGGATCAAACCCACAACCTGGGCATGTTTCCTGACCTGGACTCCAACTGGAGACCTTTAGGAATACGGGATGGCTCGCCAACCAACGGAGCCCCAGGGGCCGGAGCGAGAGGGGGCACTTTTACCTTTAATGTTTAAATTACCTAAAGGTGTTCACTTTAACATGGTCCATGTAAATTACAGTTAAATGTGGTCACTTAGCAAGAGGAATGTGTTATCTGAAAGCTCTTTCAAATAATTACAAACTTATTTGTCAACTGGATTTGTAAGCGTTGTGCTTTGTGAATTGTCTTCTCCTCTGCCCAGGTAGGGACACTGTTTTACTGCTGAGTGCTTCATCAGCTAAAGCTGTCCCGGCTGGTCTTCGTAATCGCTAATGGCTTCCATTTTGGTATTTCCCCTCTGAATTTGGCGTACAGTTTTAGCATTATATTCATTTTCTACAAATATAATTAATTCCATTTCCCTTTATTTGCATTAATTTTATGTTGAGAATATAGTTTTCTTTACCAATATTAGTTTATAACCTCTATTTTCTTCCCATTTTGTTTGTTTGTATTTATTTTATATCTACTTCCATAATCCACTAGAATTCATATACTATGAGCTAGAAGACTACAAAGCCATTATGATTTTTCATACAACTGGTTATTTCAGCAGCTTGATTAAACAATTGTTTCAATTACTTAACTACACACTTTGTGGTCATATAGGCCAGTGCGAGGCTGTTCTCTTCTGAAGTATCTGTTCATTCAAACAGCAGTTGTGAAGTGTTTTCAATATTTTAGATTTCACAGCATATTTTGTATTACAATAAAACCCCTTGTTTATCCTACTTATCTGGAATAGACTTACTAATTTAGACATTCTTTTAAATTTTCAATTGGTTATCCATTACTACCCCAATCTTCTCCCAGATCCCAGATCACCCCCCCAAAAAAATTGTGTTGTGGTTTTGTTTTAAATCTCCAGGTCTGAAGACATCCAAAGTTAATACGCTTACCTTCCTTTCTTTGTCAATTATTTGAGAATGAACTGACTGACATCTTAAATATAGTCAGCCTTCCAAAATCTAAACCTAGCAAATATGTCTAGTGCATATTGCACAGGTTAGGGTCTTCATATTTGTTTTTTTTTTTAACTAGATATTTAAGGAATTTAAATTGTGATATGAATATACAAATAATGATTATTGATTGCCTAAAACACCCTAATTTACTGTATTCTTGCATATGTTATTTTAAGCAATCCTCATAAAATGGGAGTTTTTACCCTATTTTTTTTTATAAAGAAATGAGCTCTGAGGAATTAAATAACTTGTGGATATAACAGATAATTTACCAACCTGCAAAAATCACTAATTCTGACTTCAAACTTCATTTTCATAAAACACGGTGCGCTAAAGAGACCTTCAATTACAAAGCCTCCTCCTTACTGCAAACAAGACCCTCCACCAAACACTCACGTCCCATTGACCCGTCCGGCTCCTGTTTGACAGGAAATGGACCCGGGAGAGCGGGTGGGACTGCGCTCAGGCTTACCGGACCCAAACACGGCGCCTGGAAAACCACACCAGCCGCAGCGGAAAGGTCTGCCAGGCGGGGAAGCACCATAGAAACCGCCTCTTTATTGCCGGTTGGAATTAAATGTCACACCCTGATGGCCGTCCCCGGCCCAGCGATTTGATAAAAGACTCGTCTATCTGCTCATGATTAATTTGCTTTTAAGGTACCCCTGCCAGGTGGCATCGGGGGCATGGCAGAGGCCCCCAGGATAACAGAGTGGCGGGGGGCTGGCCAGTGTGAGCCACCGGTCCCCGGCAACGGGCCCCTGGTCAATTAAACCCCGACCGCCCTGCTCACTGAGCACCCAGCCGGGATGCCAAGCAAACAGCGGCCCATTAGGAGCGGTTGCCAGCACTAAATGAATAAACCCCGAGGGGCCGCGGGCCAATCTGCGCGGGTGCTGAGCCCGGCGGGCTGCTGTGAGACACAGGAATGCACTGGGGATGCCGCCTGTGGGGCCCGGCCAGCCCATCACTTAACGGCATCCTGCAGGCAGCTGGCACCCACGCCTCCGATGTTGACTCAGTGTTTACAAACCTGCCCCGGGTTCGGGCAAACAGCTTAGGTAAACACGGGGCCCATCTGGCTGCAGGCGGTGGGTGTCAGCCGCCCGCCCCAGGCAGGGATCAGGTGGGGAGCAGGATTCAGGGGGCGCTGTACTGCCCCTTGGCTTATGGGGGGGGGGGGGGAACAAGGGGGGAGTGGTCCTGCTAAGGACAGGCTGGGGTCTGGGGGCATGCGATCCCTCAGTGAGGGGTTGCCAACCAGGACAGGAGCCCCAGCCACGACTCAGGCGGCCTGGAGGGGTGCCCAGGCAGCCCTCCTGAGCAGAAAAGCCTGCAGGCAGACAGGGCGGGGGGGGGGGGGGGGAGGGGGCGAGTGGACAGGGGTGGGGGGGAGACAGCCATGTGCCTCGTGCTGCCACATTTGCCAGGCGGGACCCCAGGCAAACACGGGGAGGGGCTGGCCTTCTGCAGGGCCGTGGGCCCAGGCCGGTAGCCAGGCAGAGCCTGACGGGCGGGTGGGACGGGTGTGGAATTCAGGCAGTAAATTCCTTCCTCACCAGTCTGGCCCGGCTTCTCCAGGTGGCCTTGCTGCCATTCGCTGGTGGCTGTGCTGCCTGAGCCCAGCCCTCCGCTGGCTGTGGGAGACCATGGCCCCTGGAGCAGGTCACCTTTTTACTCAAAAACATGCTCCTGCCAGGAGTAAGCAAGAAGGTACAACTCGGGGTGCCGCTGGGCTTTCGGGGGCTCCTTACAGAACCACCCCTCCCGGCTCATTAGGATTTCACTTCTCTCTCTGGCCAGCTTTTCCACCTACATTTAATTTAATTTGTCACTTATCGTGGCCTGGATGCAAAGCCACCCATAAGAAGGTCCTCTGTACTCACTGGAGAAACACACCCAAATGAAACCCACGACTGGACCCGCACAGGTCACACCGTGTTGTTGAAGGCTCAGCTGTCCAGTTATCCACACAGATCCTCTCCCATCTCAGACGCCATCACTGGGACTCAGAGGAGGAAACAGGGAAGTAGGAAAGTAATGTTGTTCAGAAGTACAGGTGAAAGGTAGGATTGCAGAGTGCAGACGCTTCGGCCACTGCTAGCTGAGCTCCGTCTTCTCTCCCCCCCTCCCAGCTCCCACAGAGCTGCTGAGGGGAGAGCGGCCGGCTGCGGAGGAGGTGGTGGTCTCGTGGTCAAACAGCTGGCCTCATCGCCTCTGTCACAACAAATGTCTGTCCAGGGAACTGGCTCTGGGCCTCAGTTCCCTCATCTCTGAAATGGGAGAGTTGTACTACCTGCCGGCAGCTGCCAGGGAGAGTAAACCAGCCAACGCGCCTGAAGACCCTGTTGGCATGCAGGGAGCACCCAGGCTGGGGAGGCTTCACCGTGTGTCTTTACAAAGCCATTTCCGAAGGGTTTTGCTTACAATTTCGCTTCTTAGATGAATAATCTCCTTTTGAACCCCTACTGCATGGGCAGTGACGGACTCTCCCTTCGGAGGTGATTGCCTCTCGCTGTTCCCCTCCCTCATGGGTGCGGTACTCCCTGCACCTGGGTCAGGTCGGACCCTCCGCCCGGTTCCTTCACCTCCTCCTCCTCTGGATGAAAGTGGTTCCATTCTCCTTCCCTGAACTCCCCTCGCCAGAGCGGCCGGCCAGCGGGGAGCACCCTCCTGTGGGCCAGCTGGGTGTACCCTCCTGGTGCCCGGCCTGCATGGCGGCCACCCGGCCTCCCCCTGCGCGTGGGCTGCCTCTGCACCCTCCGGCCTGGCCGAGGCACCCATCCAACAATCCCAAATTCCAAAGGGAACCACTGAAGAGAGCAACGCGAGCTTCTCCTGGAAGCCCAGTTCCCAAGGCTTCCTTCTTCCTTCGGACCCACAGCCCCCTCCTCTCCAGGCCAGCGCCTCTGGCCCGGCACCCAGCAGCTCAGGAGGGGGACTCAGCTGCGGCCCAGAGCCTCACAGGAGGGCACCTGGCTCAGTAAGAGCTCCAGGTGAAGCAGCTCTGATGCCAACGGGCAGGCCCCAGCGCTCCCTTAAAAGCGGGCATGGAGCAGCAAAGGTGTGGGCAGGGCAGGGCAGGGGAAGGGGGGGGACAGGGCAGGGCAGGGCACGGCAGGGTGGGAGAGCAGGCTCCTGACCCCTCCCAGGCCTCTGAGCACGCAGGCCCCGGCCTCCTGCTGCTTCTCGCACAGACACACGGGCACTGTGCTCCGCTCGGTCTCAGCAACGCAGCGCGCACATTACACACACGTGAACGCACCCACGGCTCTGGTTTCCTCTAAATCACATTGGTTAAGTCGCCGGGGTCAGCGCACAGATGCTGAGTCTGTCTAAAACGGCCTGGAAAGCAAAGCGCAGGCTCTAATCTGATGTCTGGGAGGCATTTTAAAAAATTGGATTGGGAGGGATTAGATTAGGTGAAATCCTCCGGATTTAAATGTGAAAGCTCCATTTGTGCTTCCCATCATCTCTGCTCTGGGAGCCATCAGGCGGGCGCGTCTTGGGGAGCTTTTCTTGTTATTAGATTTCAGGGCATTTTTAGCATCTGCTTCCATGTTTGTAACGGAGAAGTCCTCGGAGACGGGCTGAGCGGTCTCCGGATCCAGGGCTCAGGGGCAGGATGGTGGAGGTGCCTTCTGACCTGCAGTGGCTGCTATGTGTCTGCACACACGGAGCCGCACAGACACACGTGGGGGTCCGGACAATGAGTGTTTGAACCCAAGGCAGTGAATACTCCTAAGACCATGCATTTTGTGATGTTATCCCGGCTGAGAAATAAAAGGAAAAGCCTTGTACCCCAACTGGGCACGCTCATTGACTCCAAGCTCTACACTGAAAACACGCTGTTTCCAAACTCTGGAGGCTCTGGACACAGACGGCCTGTTCTGCGGGGTTCCTTCCATGGATCACGGACCAGAGCAGACAGTGGCCCTGCAGCTGGGCAGGGGATGCAGGGCGGGGAGACAGACACATGAGCAATACAACCCTCCTGCTGCCGGTCGCTCTCTGAGTGTTTAATGATCACGTCCCGAAAGCACACACGCAGGAAAGCTGACTCTGACTCGAGAGTCTCGTCCCACTGCAGATGGGTCACGTGTCTCAGCATTAATATAATCACAAGGGATCAATTCTGTTCCTGTAACATGGAAGCTGTAAGATCTATGGCTTCTCCAACACATCCTGCCATCGTGTCACCAAAGCCCTCAGGCTATCAATAAACTATTTTAAACTAAAAAAAAATTTAACTGCATTTTTAAAACTGGACTATGGCTGTCTTAGCCCAAGAACTGTCACTTGCCTCGTTGTCCCGGATGTGGGGTTTGCTAGCCGCCGGGGATGGGGCCACGGTGCTGCCTCTTCTGCAGACCGGAAGCAGCCGACCTCCTGACAGAAGCATCAGTGACCAATGATGGGGACGCTGAGGATGGAAAGGCGTTTGCTCTTTCAGGAAACGATAAAATCTATTCGGTTTTATTATATTAGGTCTGCCCTGCCTTTGAGATTTTTGGTCAAACTTTTCCTATTCAATCTTTTCTTTTCAATTAAAAAAATTAATTGGCATGTCAATCAGTGAAACTTCGATTTTATAAAAAAAAATATATATATATATATATATATATGAGACAGAGTCTACTGCTTATTCTTACTTTTCCATAAAATGTGTGCCATGGGTAATGAAGTAGTGAATGAAGCAAGTTTCTTTTTAAAGAGCTGTTCCCGCCACTGAATGGGGAAGAGGGTACAGAATGACAGTGTCTCTGCTCCACAGCCCCTGACGAATGCATGTCCTGACCTCTCCTGGCTGCTACCATCACACACACACATACGCACACGCACATGCATGCACACACATGCACACACACCCATTTACACTCTGGGCCTTCTGATAAAACTCCACGATGAAACTTCTTGCCTTTTTAAAAACTCCAATCGGAATCTGATCGAGCACAAGCCACCAATTACAGCAAAGGCATGGGCAACACAGTTAACCAGTACAACTGGATGGAGCCAGCAAAAGGCTGACTCTAGGAAACCATAACAAACAATCCAGTTTCTTCAACAAATAAATTGCTAGGGAGAAAGAGAAAGCAACAGGGGAGGCTGGGGGTGTGGAGGAGAGAAAGAGAGAGAGAGAACACCTATAGATAGAAGAAACTTAAAAGCTAAGTCAACCAATTGCACAGCATGAACCTATCTCTGACACAGACACTGAAAAGACAAGTCAGACAAGGTACAAGAGTGCGCCATTGCAGTCTACATCACAGAGCTCCAAGGGATTTTCCCAGAAGTCCTCTTGCCTCTAGAAAAACAAAAATGGCGATGCATTGGGTGGGGCCTCCAATACAGCCAAGGCCGCCTTTGCCAGCTTCAGAACATGGTATAGTAGCTCTCAGTGTGTGGTTGTTGCTTTCATAACCAAACCCTAACAATTTAGCAAACTTGAGCCAAAAGAAAGCATTATGCCCGATACCAGTACTATTTCATCTAGATGCCAACCGTGCCCGCACATAGCTTATTTTTTGAGACAGCTGACCAGCCTTTCCTATGGTATAAGCTCTGTTATTTTACACTAATAGAAGGATGAGGATCTAATACTAAAAATGAGAGCAGGTTCTAACTCCTGAACAAAAATATATAAATCAGGAAGGGAGAAGAAAGAAAACGAAAACACTGAATTTAAACTAAGCAAACACGAAAGCTTTAAGAAATACGCTGAAAAGAAAAATAAAGTATTAATCAGAAACAACCTGTACAAAATGCAAAAAGAGAAGTCTCACAACAAAAACAAGGGAAAGAATTCAGAGCAATGGGAAGTGAAATTCTCCCACAACACATTATGCTAAAAGGTACTTATTTCATTCGCAACTTGTATTTATATTTTTTAATGCGGAAAAAAGACCAGCAAGCAACACATTATGTTAAAAGGTACTTATTTCTTGGTTACTTCTATTTTAAAAAGTAATAGTCTTACTTGAGTTACATATATTAATAGATCAAATGGGAATTTAAATTATTAAATTGTACTATTTTTTTTTTTAGCTCAGTGACATATAACTTAAAAAAAAAAAAAAAAACAGGTAGAAGGACTGTAATGATTTTCAGTATTTTTTATTTCTAACAGGTTGAGCTTTAATACCAAACTCCAAAAATCCCTGCCTCCACCTATTCAAGGTCTTTGAATCTCTAACGAGTTATCACAGGGGTGTACTTCTTGCATTTTTCCACAGTGAAACAAGACAATATTGTAAACTGATAAGCATGCACATCTAGTAAATGTTGTAATATAACTGTAATATAACTAATATAACGTCAGAGGCTGTGGAGCAGAGACACTGTCATTCTGTACCCTCTTGCCCATTCAGTGGCGGGAACAGCTCTTTAAAGAGAAATTTGCTTCATTCATTACTTCATCATCCTCTCCATCAGCATTAGAATCATCTGAATGTGAGGGTGTTGTTAGCGTGAGCTTACACTCACCTATTAGCAAGTTAGAATGGGATTTTCCCAATAGCAACGCCACTCCGAAGGGGCATTTCAAGTCCCCTGGATGGGAAAACAGTAGGAACAACGTATTCTCAGCCCCAGAAACTTTTAAAAAAAATCCTTCTCCCCTTGCCATCACCACAACAGGCTGGCGGACGTTGCACCTAATGCTGTGGGCTCTACACGCCAGCAATGTTTTCTCGGCTCGAACTCTTTTATTTCTGGAAACTACATCAGAGCAACAAATGCAAAGCCCTTCTGAGCGGTCTCTCGGTATGAGATAGAAAATTGTTTTAAGACAGAACTGCCACTTTGCAAAAATTCTTATTCTCCCTTTGTTGGGGAAAGCCCTGAGCGTCTAAATTCAGGGTCAGTTCCAAGAGCTGATGCACAGCCTTATTCACGGTCCCATGAGCTTTACCAGGAGAAACGCACAGACAGGGAAAGCAGCCCTCCTGGCGGAGGGGCCAGGAGAAACCCACCCCAAGCGGGGCAGGACCCTCTTTCTGGGTAGGGATCATGGGCAACCACATGGTGGGGAGCCATGAGGCTGCCAGAGAGAACAGGGCCACCTCAGGAGCAGAGAGCATGGGACAGGGATCTCACTGCGGTTCCTCAACGTCTCTCCTGGGGGACCTTCCTCTTGGGTGGGATTGCTGCTTCAGGGCAGTCAGCGGAGCCTGAGGCTGCAGAAAGTTCCTCAGTAACAGAGTCCAACATTTCCCAGATGCCTTTGCTGCTGGAGCGATATTGCATCTAAAGTGAGTCCATTCCCCCCACCCTAGCCAGTTTGGCTCAGTGGATAGAGCTTCATTCAGCTTATAAACTAAAGGGTTCCAGGTTTGATTCTGGCCAAGGGCACATGCTCTGGTTGCAGACTTGATCTCCCCATTTGGGGCATGCAGGAGGCAGCCAATCAATGATTCTCTCTCATCATTGATGTTTCGATCTCTCTATCTCTCTCCCTTCCCCTCCAAAATCAATAAAAAAATATTTTAAAAAAAATAAAGTGAGTTTTCTTAGATCCTTTGTTCATAGATTAGCACAATTTTAACTCTTTGTTCTTATCCACATTAAAGATATTTTCATGTCCATGTTTTAATTTCCTTTTAGTCAATATCAGTATTTTAATATTGTGATTTTTATTACCCTTTATAAATGCATACTACTTAATGATATTTTGTTTTAGACAAACATTACTATTCTAGAGGCCTGGTGCACAGGATCTGTGCACTGGTGGGAGGCATGGCCTGCAGGAATCTGTCTGCCATGGGAGCACTGCTAATCCTGGTCAGCCGAGCAGTGCTCCCACTGTGGAGCACACTGACCACCGGGGTCAGCTCCTGAGTTGGGCATCTGCCCCCTGGTGGTTACTGTGCATCATAGAGACTGGTTGACTGGTCATTCTGGTCAATCCACCATTCGGTCACTGGACTTTTATTATATAAGATTTCTCAGACATTTTCTGTACTCTTCTTCTTGCCTTCCAGAATGCTCTTATTTCTATTTATATAATGTCCAGGGTTGTTAGCAATTCTTTGTAGGAGGAATAAATAAAAGTATATTGATTCCATGTTCCTGGAAATAGAAGTCCCTGACAATATTTTCATAGCTAATATTTTATTCTATGGTATTTTAATAGCATATCAAGGCATTAACCAACCAACCCTTGTAGAACAGTAAAATTGTTTTGATCATTTCTTATACCATGGATAAATAACTGGTTGTTACCAATGATAATGGTGCAAAATGATGAAATACAGAGTTTTGAGACAAGGATCTCTGAATTTGAATCTTTGATCTACATATTAAGATATATGGTATCCATAAAATTCTTTAACACTTCTAGAACTCGTTTTTCACACCTAATAGTAATAGCTGCCTAATATTGTTATAAATTCAATGTAACAATATAAGTGGACAGTGCCTTGTACACTAAGTAAGAGCTTTTATAATCTTAGCATATGTGTATCTTTTAAGCATACTTACATGAAATAATAAATTACTCTCTTCCAGAGTACTGATTGGTGCTTTGCTGTCTTGAAGTGGTGAAAAGGAATAAAATTTTTTAAGCAGTATTTTCTTCTCCCGATGCATTCTGGGACCAGTTTATGGAAAGCATCTGAATTGTTTAACAACCAGGGGTTACCACTGATGAGCACACTGCAAGCTTGGAAAACACATTTGAAAGTATCTTATATTTTGTCCCATGACTCACTCCTTGACATTAATTCCTCTCTATAAGGGATTAATGTACTCAGGAATCAATATGCTTTCAGACGGATCCTACATCAATGAGTTTCTTTGCTGGTCAGTATTTTCATTATTAACAACTTATGTCAGCAATATTCCCTATTCGTCTAGCGAGTGGTATTTGAATTTATTCTCTCAGTTTAGTCCCGATAGTTGAGCATTACTTTAAAGGTTTTTTATAACTTGATTTACCAAGAAAGCAGATTAGAAATCCATATGAAGACTCAGAGGCTAAAAAGGGGAGCAGTTAGGAAGGCTGTGTTATTCAGCTCTGATTCCTAAACACAGCGTGAATACGCTGTACCTCTTAAGGGCTAAATCCTGAAATACCCCCAGTTAGTCTACCCACAGTTATGTTTTAGTCTTTTCTCATCATGACAGACTTCTGTTATCATTTTCCTTCTTAGATCCCATGTTTCAAAAAATTTGGCCATATTATAATCTATTGTCTAATCAGTATTTAATTATTTTTTGAGCCAATCCAATGTTGTATGTTTGACATTCCATTGTTTTCATATAAGGCCTAAGAATGTGTGTTCTAGCCCAGCCCTGGATTTATCCATGTCGTTGACCTCTAAACAGAATCAGGATTTCCCGGAGACATGGCTGGCTCTAGGACTAGTGCAGGGGAAGAATGAGATGATTTTAGAATACATGTTCATTCCAGAAAGTAAGGAATGGCTCAACAAATTAGGGGGTCACATAAAAATGACACTGGAGTCAGTTTGAAAGTCTCCCCACATGCCAATTCTGGAACAATTATAATAATTGAGCAAGAAATGAATGACAATAATGGATGATAAGCCACCAATTTAAAAAGACTCTATGAATCTATACCAGAGTATATACATATATATACTGAGTGCCAGATTATTGTGATCTCTGAACACACCTCATAATCTGGCCACTCAGTGTATGTGTGTGTGTATGTGTGTATGTGTGTGTGTGTGTTATATGTGTGTGTGTGTTATGTGTGTGTGTGTGTGTGATAATATATATATATTAGAGGCCCAGTGCATGAATTCATGCATGGGTGGGGTCCAGCCAGCCTAGCCAGGGCAAGGGACATGGGCAGTTGGCTGGCCTGCCTGCTGGTTGAACTCCTGGTGGAGGGGACAATTTGCATATTAGCCTTTTATTATGTAGGATAGACACTGAGTGGCCACATTATTATGTGTTCAGAGATCATAATAATCTGGCCACTCAGTGTGTGTGTGTGTGAGTGTGTGTGTGTGTGTGTGTGTGTGTGTGTGTGTGAGTGTGTGTGTGAGTGTGTGAGTGTGTGTGTGAGTGTGTGTGTGTGTGTGTAATATATATAAAGTTAGGGGAAATGTGTTAAAGTAGACTGCTACCTAATAAATATGGGATAAATAATAGGTGTTACGGGCTGAATCATACACTCCCCCCCCAAAAAAAATCATCTTAAATCCCGAACCCTAACACGTAATCCAGATGTGAATGTATTTCAAAAGAGGACCTTTAAAGAGGTAATTCCATCAAAATGAGTTCATTAGGTGGGCCCTAATTCAGTGTGACTGTTGTTTTTAAGAGACAGGATTAGAACACAGACCACACGGACAAAGGGACCATTATGTGACTCCATTGGAAGGCATTCGTCTGCAAGCCGAGGAGAGAGGCCTCAGGAAAAACCAGCTCTGCCTCTAGAACTGGGAGAAAGTACGTTTCTGTTGGTCAGGCCTCCCTCCCCACAGTTTGTGGCATTTTGTGGCATTCTGCCTTGAGAAACAAATGCAGTGGGTTTTATAAAATCCCTGTTATACACACATTATAGCAATAATAGATTTCACAAGAACTGTCAGTGGATGTGTTGGATGAAACTTTGGTGGTGGGCACTATATTCCCGTGTGTTATTGTGTGTCGTACACATTACTTATTAGTTACAAAGGAAGAAAGGGTCATTCTACGGTGGAGAGACCTGGCGGACACCTGAGCGACGTAGTCAGTGCCGAGGACATTGGCAGTGATGAGACAGATGGTGCAGGTGCCGCCGGACACGAGGCTCTGAGAAGGACCCAGTCAGTAGGCACTCTGCTGATAACTCGAGTTGGAGCAGAAGGAAATAACCAGATAAGCCTAAACTGAGGGTCACTGTTGAAAGACAATAGGCCTGTGCTCTCCTAAACTCCATGTCAGAGACATCTGAAATGTTCTTACAGATTAAAGGTTTAGCCTAGCATCTACAAAGAACATTTTTATGAATCAATAACAGATTTGAATTTGTGCATTAGATGATATATCAATGTTATAATTTCTGATATGATCATCATACAATGATCACATAAGAAAATGTCCTTCTTAAGAAATGCCTGCTTAATATTTAGGGGTAACGAGGCATAATGTCTATAATTGCTCTCAAATTGGTCAATAATAAGATATAACATCTCATTTTGTATATAAAATATACAGAAATATGTAATTGATAAAATAATATCGCTGATGTAGAGGGAAGAGAAGCAAAAGAATGATCATTGAAATGAGGCAAAATTTTAGCAACTGGAGAGTCTATGCAAAATATATTTGTGATTTTATTGCATTGGCTTGTAACTGTTCTGTATGCTTTCTCCTTTTTTTCTAAAGTACACACTTAAAATAAGATATTTGAGTCTAATTGTTGGTTTTGTCATTTATGGTGTGACATGGGCAAGTTATTTAAGTTATTTAAACCTCAAATTTCTAATCTGTAAAATAAAATAATATACTATTTCTACAATATTATTAGGATTAATGAAAAACTACTAATAAACTTCTTATGATATCTATAATTGAATAGCCTCTCAAAAATATTAGATATTATTATGCCACCTTGGTATTAATCCATTATAAAATGTAACCCATCAACATTTTAAAGAAAAATTGCAGTTTCTTAAAAATTTTAGTAATTATTACATATTCAAGCACCAAAGTATTCCCTTCATTCTAACTATATCATTTTATTCTGTTCTCTATTCAGAAATGTAAACTTACATAATCTCAACAAAACATGTACTATGATTTCGGAAGGCCTGGGTTTACCTCCAATGACATTCTAATGGGTACAGTTCTCAAGGGAAGATCTATATCTCAAAACCGAATGGAAGAGGGTGCTGATCTAGCACTGCACAGAAATATATGCCTGCTCCCAGTGCTAGCAATGTGTGAATAATGCATTTATAAATGTAGCTGTAAAGTACTAAATTTAGTGTTCATTCCTTTCATATAAATAACATGTCATACTTATTCCAAGGATGTTTTTGAATTTAGTGGAGTTCGGCACATATATTTTAAAAGTGAGAATTCTTTCTCTGATTTAGACAACTCGCTTTGTATTTATAATATTCCCTTAAGTATTTTGATACCATTCATACTAATTTATGACTTTCATTTCTGCATTTGAAGCCTACTTCATTATTTTATACAGAGTAACTTTCAAATAAATGTAGATTATTTTATTTATTGTGTGCAATTGATCTAGTTTTAATGCTTTTTAGTTTTCCATTTATACAATGTTTTAAAAGCTAAGAAGCTACTTTGTATTAATTCACATTGTCTTTGAATATACACATGCAAATTATAAAATAATGCATATGTGTGTATGAGTACATATGTGTGTACACACACACACACACTACGTGGCCAGATTATTATTATCTCAGAACGCATAACAATCTGTCCACTCAGTGTGTATCCTATATAATAAAAGGCTAATATGCAAATTGTCCCCTCAACCAAGAATTTGACCAGCAGGCAGGCTGGCCAACCACCCATGTCCCCTCTCCCTGGCCAGGCTGGCCAGACCCACCCATGCACAAATTCATGCACCAGACCTCTAATAATATATATATATATTAGAATGGTACATCAGGCATAGCACTCTCTGAGGAGGGTTCCGCTCTCACACTTCCTTAGATGGTTGGTGAGAGGAAGCCATGTTCATCTTTCAGACAGCTAACGACGGCAGTGCAGGGCGGGAAAGCAGCAAAGCTGGCAACCAATTAGATGAAGAAGCAACATCCAGGAGCATAAAAAGTTCAAGATAGCACTGACCTTTCAGTCTGAGGGTCTGTGATATGGTGGTTACACCAAACTCCGGATAGAAGAAGATGCTAACCCAAGAGACTAGTTATGGTCTAGAAGCTCACTTAGTCCTTGTGATCTCATCTAACAAAGAAGGAATAAAGACACTTGTGCCATCACAAAGATGGGGGTACCACAGCCAATAAGGAGGGGATATGCTAATTGAATGTCACACCCTCAAAGATGGCAGCACCCAGACCCCTCAGCACCACCAGCTTGGCAGGAGCGCAGCAAGGCTGGACCTGCCTGGGGTGGGCCGGGTGTTGCCTTGCACCTGCCTCCAGAATCCCCCAGCCTCCTCAGCCCCCCAGATCCCCAGGACCAGCCTGAGGCACAGGCAAGCCTTGGATGGCAGCTGCCCAGCTTCCCAGGGCCACCCGAGGCTCAGGTAAGCAGGTCCGGCGAGGCTTGCACTGCCGGCAGTGGCAGCAGCAGAGGTGTGATGGGGGGATCACCTTCCTCTGATTGCCGGATTGCCTTCTGCCCCTCAGGGCTCCTGGACTGAGAGAAGGGGCAGACCAGCTGAGAGATGCCCTCTCCAGTGCATGAATTTTCATGCACCTGGCCTCCGGTATTTTAATAACGCTTCTCCCTCTCAGGCAATTTAAAGGATACAATCATGATTGTAAACTCTTCTCCATTAACCCAAATCTCTGTGCAATTGCCTTGAAATTCAGTGTTGCTAATGAAAATCCTTGCTACCACCAATGAAAATTATAATTTTCCCCTAAATTACCCTGTAAAACATTATTTTTGAAAACTGTTGGCTTGTTCATTAATACAACTTTTAAAAGACATAGGAAAGCTAGCTCATTAAACTAGCCCAAAGGGCGGTCGCCACTGCCCAGGGAAGTGGCCGGCTGGCATGAAGGTCTCTGTGCTCTTCAAGGTGAAGTGGTGGAAGCGAAACTCAGGTCAATGCCCATCCTCAAAAGCGGAGACCCAGCCTGCTTGGTCTTTGAAAAGAATTGATGTCCACACGGATGAGTGTTGACCTTAAACAGAAAGTCAGCTACATGTTCCTCCCACACAAAGGGTTTATTCAGGGGCGGGGCATTGCAATCTGGACCTCACAGCGATGGTGAGCCACGTGCGAACGCCCTGGCACAGAGGAACGTTTCTAGAAGATGGTCAGAGGGAGCGAGAACTATTACAGCCAAAGTCTTCCTCCTGGGCTCTGCTGTAGGTGTGGGCATGAGAGCTCCCGCGACAGACATGCCCTGCTCATTCCAATCTCAGGTTCCTCTTTCCTAATTTTTTTTAACCCAAGAAAGATAAAACCATTAGGTTAGCACCTCAGAGCTGTACAATGTTGTTTTGAGTGGTAATTAAGAAGAAGTAGAATAATCGTTTTGACTTGTGTCGTGTCTAGATCGCTCAGCATACTATGCTTGCTGCCTTGTTGCTCAGAGAGTCACCTCTGATTTTTGGCAAGAACCTTGGCAGATGACCAGTTCCGTTTTGGAAACAGTGCATCTGACTTATATGATTTAAGACAGACACTTTCCACGCTAACACGTTTAACACGCTGCACAGATACTCTTAGCGCCATGAAACCTATGCTCACTGGGAGTAATCGGCTCCAAATTACAGAGACAATAAGTGTCACCTGATTTTTGTTAAGTATCTAAACTCATTAGCTGCTTAAATAATGGGTATCAGATGAGGGTCATCTAGCTCTGAGGGAAAGGTCACGGAGCGTACTTGTTTGGCAGTGTACGAAAATGGAAACATAACACAAGCAATCCTTCTTACTGCAGACGTCCTATGAATGCATTGCTGAGTTCTTGTTCAAAGGTGTAATCCATGTGGCTTCAGTATGTGTTTATAAAAAAAACTATACATTCATTCTAATGCTGCAATTTGTCTGTGAAAACTACCTTGATTCAAATTTAACTACCATTAAAAATATGTGTCAGGGAATTGTTTTCCTAGCAACGGTTACCATGCACTAGACAGTCCCTTCCTGTTCATTCAGCTCCTTTTCCCATCTGACAATTGGCATAAATGTTCAAGGGTGGCAGTGAGGTTGAAAATTCAAATTCAATACAGAGTGACAAGCTCAAAGTGAAAATATAACCAGAATTAAATCAATGTTTATACTAACATACTGACTAGGGCAATGGAAGAGACCATAAGGCAAAGTTAGGAAAGCGTGCAAGTGTCATTTGAGGAAGAAGAAAATGACAAGAGAAGATTTATAAAGGCTAATATCACGGTAGGTCCACTGTGGTAGAAAATAGGAAATGCCATCTAAGTTTGGGAACTGTCACACTTTTCTCATTTTTTCTGATGATAAAAAACAACAATTCTCAAGAAAATGCATATAACAGCAGCTCAAGAGAGAGATGGGGAGCTGGTTGACGTACTCTGCAAATTTCAGAGGTTTTCTTTAATTTTTCTATTGAGCAGATTTCTCACACAAAACGGGAAGGAGAACGCAACCACACATCACTTTGGCATTCACGGTCTGTTCATCCTCATGGGATATTAGGCTTCTAAGATGAAGCATACGAACATCTCCCCCAAAAAAGAAAAGTAACAACAATCCACAACTGAGAGCTTGGAAAATTATAGAATCAAAGAGACAAAGTCAGGTCTACACTAGCATCTTCAGGAGCAAGACTCACATGTCTGCTGTGTTCGTGCCATATGAAGGGGCTACATGTGATCACCATGTACAAAAGCTCCTTTTTGCTGCGTGACCCCAGTCTGGTCCACAGAAAATGTCATGGTTCCTTTCTTTTTTTCATCCTCACCTGAGGATATTTTTCCCATTGATTTTTGTAGAGAGATTGGATGGGAAGAAAGAGGAGGGAGGGAGAGAGAGAAACATTGATGTAAAACGCATTGATGGGTTGCCTCCTGCATGTGCCCCAACCTAGGCACTTGCCCTTGACCAGAAATTGAACTCAACCCTTCAGTCCGCAGGCTTATCATCCAACCATGGAGCCAAACCAGCCAGGGCTCATGCTTTCTTTGCTACCACAAGCTCCAGGGTTATAAGCATTCCCAATCGCTTCTCTCACCTTCCAAGCCCAGGCCAGCCTGCCCGCACGACCTTTGGCTCATGGGATATCCTATCCATCGTGTCTGTGTTGTAGATGGTGTGGAACTTTCCTAAAAGCAATGGTGACCCAGGGCCTGGCCCTGAACTCCCTGACTGCAGCTCCTCAGCCGGGCCGGGAGTCCTGCTGCCCATCAGCTGCTTATAGCAAAGCACCACTGCCGCGTCTGAACATGTTTCTTCCTGAAATACAACCTGTCACTTTCACAGTAAAGGAGTTCCGGTGGTGATAGTATTGGATGAAATACTAAAATTTTACATTTTAAAGACAGGAATGCAATGACCCCTCATTGTTTGCCTGATTCCATGTTGCAACAAGGATTAGAAGATTTGGGCTTTGTTTTGAACTGGTGCATGTTCCCTCTTAAAAACTCTCTCTCTCTCTCACACACACACACACACACACACACACACACAAAACAAAACAAGACAAAACAAAACAAAACAAAACAAAACAAAACAAAACAAAACAAAACAGAAAGCCTAATTTCCAGCAGCAACTTTGCTGGGCTCACCCAGCACATAAAAGCTGGAGCAGTAACGGCATTGAAATCCAATACGGCGCCACTAAAACCAAAGCAGGCTTGCCCGCTGCGGGCTGGATTCTGTGCTGTCAGCTCTCCTTTAATGAAATGAAGGCATCGCGTAGGGCTTTGCTCTATCTCCATGTTAATCTCAGTTCCGCTAAACCAGAAAAGCTAACATAGATTTGATTCAGGAAATAAAACCCACCGCTTTTATAGAGCTTTCAAGAGGTTTTCGTAATGCTAGTTTTTCAAAATGAAAAGCAGCCTGATGCCATATTAATAACACTGAGCCATTTTTTACAGGAAAATTGACATGGGGAGATCCGTCACTGGGTTTCAGGGCATCCTTTTATGGAACAAAAGTAAATATGCAAAGAAAGCAGGAAGTTCCGAGCCTTTCATTCGAACCACAATAAATAGAGGTGCCCCACCCCACAAGAGCTGCCTGAAAGGTCCGGAGCACTTCACGCTGCTCCAGATAATCAAAAGATGTTGACAATTATTTCCCGCCTCTTTGTAACCAAAAGGCTCTCGTTCACTCAGAGAGGATGAGAGTAAATGCATCTTAGATATCATCTTCTACTTGGACCTGCATGTCTTAGTCCGACTGCATGTGATGTAGGTTCGCATAATCTTGACACGAAAAGCCTAGGTCAGCATCCACACCCCACAATGAGATAGCGTTTATTACATAACTAGAGGCCCGGTGCACAAATTTGTGCATGGGTGGGGTCCGGTCTGCCCACCCTGATGGGGGCCCATGTGGCCAGGCTGGTAGGGGGGAAAGGGCCATGGGCAGTTGGTGGCCTACCCCCAATCTGAGCCTGGATCAGACTGGTTGGCTGCCCCAGTGCATGTCTTAGCCACCGGTCATTCTGGTCAACCCACCATTCCAGTCGCTGGGCTTTTATAGATAGATAGATAGATAGATAGATAGATAGATAGATAGATAGATAGATAGACAGATAGATAGATATTTGGTCAGGGACAGTGCAACCCCATGGAAAGTGTCTATATGTGGTAGATCTTCCAAATGTCCCTGGAAAGATTACTTGCTAACTGAACAATCTGCTTGCCAGGGTAACTTGCTGCCCAAATCGCTCTGGGGTTGAATTGTAGGTCACACCATATCTTACGAAGGAGTCGCCATTTTTCAACAAATTAACACCCACTGAGCTGATTTTGTACTCTGACCATTCATTTAAACCTGGAGGTCATTTCACTTTACCTCAGAAATCCGGCTAAATTAGAAACATTTTTGCCTTTCATTTTTTTCTCCAATAGATAATATCATATGTACTATACACATATATATCATTTTCATGGTAATAAGAAATTATAACGACCAGAGACCTGAGAGATAATGCATGTCTCCGTTCCATCCGCACATCATGAAATCAAAGTAAGAGGAAGCCTGACCTTCTGTAGGATAATCAACTTCCTGGGAGATGAGGTCCGAGGCAGCTCACAGCATCCTGTCAGCTCATCGACCTGGGCCCAAGTCCATCGTCCTAGAACTGGAGAAAGAAGGAGGAAGAGGTCGCAGACACATGTGGAAAAAGTTATCCAAATGATCTTAACAAGCAATTGTAGTAGAGTGGTTTCAACAACAAAAATTTCCTCTTTTTTTCCAAATTAAGATTATTTTTGTGTGATTCCTAAGACTCCTTGTTGTTAGACCACAATTGTCACCAATAAAAGATTCAAAGGAATCACAAGTAAATAAAACAGTCTCTGTCCTCAAGACATACCCAGGCTTGGTGGAAGATTTAGATGCAGAAGAGAGAATACGCTGAGACGCAGATAAAGAAGCTAACCTTTAAAAAGCCACATACCCGATTTTAGAAAAGTTACCGAATACATCATAAAAAAGGTAATGTACAAAATATTTATTCTGAGCAAGTATCACATTAACTAAATAATCTGGAACTCAAATGCAACTTTCCTTATAAAAGTAACCATCACTAGAAACCTATCTTTAAATGTTCACTTTGTGGTTTTTTAATGTAAATTAAAAAAAAAAAAAAAAAAGAATGGAAGGTTCACATTAGAAAAACAACAGCTTGAACTTGTACCAATTCATAAGTAAATTTAAAAAATGAAAAGAAAAGAAAGAAAAAGTGGGGGAAGATCCACCCCTTTGCCGGGCTCAGCCCTGGTACCTGGAGGGACCCAAGACCCGCCTCTTCCTGCGGCTCCCAGAGAAAGGCCAGCCCCAACAGTGCAGGAAACACCCCAGAGTAGAAATATAGTGTAACTGGCATCCTGTGGGCCCCCAGCTTTTTTGAAAATTTAAAACCAAAGACCTATCTCCAGGCATATGAAGTAAACAGAGAAATGAATACAAAACGTTTAGCCAAACAAAATCATGACTCAGCATCATCCTAAGGAAGAAAGAATACTTAGCCAAAACCGGTTTGGCTCAATGGATAGAGCGTCGGCCTGCAGACTGAAAGGTCCCAGGTTCAATTCCGGTCAAGGGCATGTACCTTGGTTGTGGGCACATCCCCAGTAGGAGGTGTGCAAGAGGCAGCTGATCGATGTCTCTCTTTCATCGATGTTTCTAACTCTCTATTTCTCTCTCTTTCTCTCTGAAAAAATCAATAAAATATATATTTAAAAAAAAAGAAAAAAGAAAGAACACTTAAATCTTTATTCCTGGTGAGAATGAGTCAGAGTTTTCCAGATGTCAGTGTGTTCTCCTCTGTCCAAACCCTGGAATGTTCTTCCCAGACAGTCCTCTTAATATGATTGTGTAGCATGACTCTGCCTCCTGTGCCTCCAGCCACTGAGCAGGGATGGAAGATTCCGAGTTATTGCTAATGACATGTGTCTGTGGACCACACGGACAATGCAGTGATGTTTAGGGAGCACTGAGGGGGGTGCAGACGCACAGTCCGCCTCGCTGAGCATCTCTGTGCCCAGGAGCCCGGGCACCCGTCCTCGGCTTCCCTGGCCCAGGAAAGGGGGGGAAAGTCAGGGTGAAGGAACTGAAAACACCGCAGTGGCTCCCGCAGCGTTACATTGAGAAAGGGGTTCCGGGAGGCTCCGTGGCTGCAGTGCTCCTCCCTGGTAAGCAGGGCCCGCTCTGATTCTCTGTCTGAACGTTGTGACCAGTTTACAACCCCAAATAGAGAGTCGGTGCCACTTTTCTGTTTCTTCCCTCGCTGTTTTGCCAAAATACGCCTCCAGAAAGCTTCTTTCTGGCAAACAGTAGAAAAGATCAAATGGCAGAGGAACAAATACCATAGGAGGGTAACCACAGGCTGCCTGGCACTGCCTCCCTGTTACAGGAACAGCAACGTCCTGGTCAGCAGAACCACGTCAGGTGGTTGCCAAAGCAGGTTTCAGAAGGCAAGGCAGAGGCAGGTAACAATGTGCATGTGCTCGGGGGTGGCTGAGGAAGGGACACACAGGGCCCCCAGCAGAAATGTCAATAATTCACACAAGCAGAAATGTCAACAACTCACACCAGCTGAGAGCATCGGCCAATGGTTCCACCCAGTGTTCCTTTCTGGACGTGGGTGGTCCTTATTAGCCAGACTGGGAACAACGTGGGGGCGAGAAGGACTCCTTATAGATGATGGCTTCTGTGTCCCAGCTAGTGCCCAGTGTTTATTGACTTGGTTTAAATGCATTCATTTAATTGACTAGATAATAAGGTAAGATTGTTGTTACTGTCTAACTAGTGTTGTAAGTCTCAGGGGATGCGCAGGGTCGAATGGCCCCCTTTCCACGAGAGAAGAAGGTACTGCAGCGGGGAGGAGGTTCAGGCACGACCCAGCCAGCCTTCCACTCTACTCTTCCTAAATGGTCAACCGTGCAACGCTCTGTTTTCCAGCTAAAAGACTAATTTGGCCACTTGGGGGATTTCTGAAACTTGCATTCATTAATAGAAAGCCTCTCCATTAAGTATTCCAGTACACAGTGAGCGGGGATCCGTACATTTGCATTAAGGTAGTGGGAGTAGGGTGAGCGAACGGCACAGTTGGCTCAGGCGTTTCCTGTGTTAGAACTGAAAGCTCATGTCCCAGCGAACCCCTCAGACCTGAGCAAACAAGAATAGTTGATCACCCTAAAAACTCAAAGACAACTGCTAATAAAACCAGAGCAATTTCAATTCTCCAGTTGAATCTCATAGTAAGTCATTTGAGTGCCCAGTTGTTGCTTAAGTGTTTATGTTTATTTCTTTCTTTGTTTGTATGAGGACTGGGTGGCTTTTCTACTCGTAAGGCCTCTGAAGCTGTAGGCAAAATAAATTCATACCAAAATCAAATATTTATATGGTCACTTGAAAGGAACTTGGTGAGTTGAAGTTTGAAAGCAAGCTGACTTCATGGGAGCAGTGTGGTCTAGGCCAGGGAAGAAGTAGAACTGATTAAACAAGAAAACATGATTTAAATTCAGCAAGAGAGAATTTGAAGAGGGTGCCGAGTGCAGTGGTTTTCAGACTGGGGAGCAGTGAGAAACTACCCACACCTGCCCCTCCCCGCAGACTCTAATTTCTGCCTCCTGGGATGGGGGCCAGGCCTGGGTGTTTGTACATCGTTCTCCAGGTAAATTTACTATTTTGTATATTCCCTGGAAATACTGTATTCTTATGGAAATAAATTTAACAAGAAAGAGAATAATCAGAGTTGAAATGTGCCTTTTCTTTCACAATCGATTAAAATTTGTCTTTTTATATTATTACAAAAGCTAGAGGCCCGGTGCATGGATTGGTGCACCAGTGGAGTCCCTCAGCCTGGCTTGTGAGATGGAGCCTGAACCGGCTCTCCGATATCCCCCTCGGGGTCCCAGATTGTAAGAAGGTGCAGACCAGGCTGAGGGACCCCACTGGTGCACTACTGGGACCGCAGGAGGGCTCCAAGGCATAACCGGCCCATCTCGCCCAGTCCCAATTGGCAGACCCCAGCAGCAAGCTAAACTACTGGTTGGAGCATCTGCCCCCAGGTGGTCATTGTATGTCATAGTGACTGATCAAAAGGTCAACAATCAGACACTCAGCATATTAAGCTTTTATTATATGGAATAAAGAAATGTCTAACATAGATATAGGGGGGTTTTAGTATGGTTAGGAATTAAGCATTTTTAACTTAGAAAACTTATATGATAGTGGATTACTCACATGCCAATAACATCTAATGGAGAATGCTAATGTCCCATGTGTTTTTGCAAAGCATATACTATAACTTATCTACGTGTGTGCATGCATGCATGCATGAAACAGTGTATCACTATTGATTTTTTAATCAGATAAGGAAAGGGAACAAATTGTCATCAGTAAAGTCCTTCCCTATAATGAAACCCAAGGACATACATAAAGAGAAATGGACATTTGGAATCAGTAATAGGATATGAACACAATGACCTCTTAAATGCTATTTTTAAATTTCTTCAGGTCACTAATAGCCAAATGTTCTCATAGACTGATTTCTCAGTGACCCATGTCAGTTAACTAGATAATGTGAGTTTTATACTAGTGAAAAAAAATCAATATTGTAGTTACTAAATTGTATACTTTATGTTGTAAAATTTCTTCAAAGAAAACCAATAGAAATAATTATATGTGTAAAATAAAATCAAAATATATTATTTCAAAAAATACGTGACCAGTAAAAATTATGAATATTTGGAAATTAATTGACAACACTTTAAGAACTAATTTGTTCCCAAATCTTCGCTGTGGAAGTAGACGTTAACCAGAGAGATTACACAGGGCCTGGAGCGCCATGTTTTCTCAAAACAGGTTCCATTTTTCTTCTTTCCACGAAAGGGTCCATTTCAAGAGTCCAAACGTATGAAAATGTATCTGAATCAGCACTGTGGTTAGTGAAAATGTATTGGGCTGGTCAAGCCTGTATATATTTCTGTGGCAAACTTTGTACTGACTCAACAATTATCTAAACCATTAAAATGCTTTATGAAACATAAGTTGGTTCTCAATAAAAGCATACCATTTATAAAATAAATACATCAAGTTTTATGTATGAGAATCCTCCATATCATGGGTCACATGTATAATGTACATGTTACATAAAGATGAACTAGAATCTTGCTGTGATTTGTAAAAAGTGTGCATTAAGGATATGGAGCATTTACAAGAAAAGTCAAATGATCACAAATTGATCTCAACTCTCTTTTTAGAGTCAAGTTTTGTGCACCCTGGGAAAATACATAGACGCTAAGATTCTGACCAGACTTGGAGAGAGAGAAAGTGAGATAACTTTCATAGAAACATTTAGGGGAGGATTGGAGAGTCATTTAATCTTAAATAATGGGCCAACTTGCTGGACAGTATACAGAACTCACTGGAAAGCCACCCCTTACACTTTTCTATCAAGTTTACATTTAACACTTCTTAAAGTTGTTTAATGATTTGCCACCTGCCTTTTGCTCACCCAGAGTTTGGGCAGGGGGTGGTGACCCAATGGGTGAGGAGGAAGAAAGAGCTGAAGGGAAGGGAATCTTGTACTATGAGGTAGAATTCTCGTGAAAATAAATCTTTGTCTTTGTTATCACAATGCCAAAAACATGCAGTGAGGTTACAACATGAGAAGCATCAGGGAGGGAAAAACCCAAATGGTTGGTGATATGGAACAGACTATATTATGAAACAGTTTAGTGTATGGAATATTTTGGATTTAATTAAAAATTAAGACATAAAAAAAATAAGCTGGAAAGAAAGTTGCAAGGAAAAAATCCATTCATGAGTTAATTTTGACTGCAGCTGTTCTATAAATTGCACACATGTTTATATTAGCACACATATCTACACAAGTATGATGCATATTACACCTATGATGACAGTAGATGATCATCAATGAACTGTTTTCTTCCTGTGACTAAAATTGTTTCAAAGCTTAGTTACATTTTTATTAAAAAAGAAGAAATTGTGACTCTCAAGTGACTATTTTTAGGGAAAAATAAACACCAAGAAGGCACTCTTGAGGCAAACCAGAGCTTGAGTCAACAGATCCAATACTCCTGTGATTGGGGGGAAGGTCAGCAGGCTGGAGAAGCGACTGAAGCAAGGGTCTTTGAAAACCATTGGTGCCAAGCGGGGCCAGGAGGCAGGCGGAGCGGGATCACACACCGCTGTCCGCCTTGGTGGTTCCTTCAACTTCAGCAAACCCTGGGCTGCTCAGATGTCACTGCAGCCCTTCCACTCAGTCAGCATGGTCAGGTCCCACCTCTCATCAGCCCACCCTCCCTCTGTGCCCCCCTCTCAGGCCTGGTGCTGACGGAGCAGAAACACCACGCGGCCTGGCCTGGTGACTTCCACCCGAACCCGGACACTTCCCTTCGGCCCATCGGGGCGTGCTTCCCAGGCCTTGCATTCCGGGCCGGCCGCAGCTTGCTCCCTGATTACCAGCCTGATCCCATTAGACCCTGAGCTTTGAAACAGCACAGGAACCGCCTCTGCACACATTAAAAATGTCCTGTGTTCGAAGCACTCGGGTCCTGTCAGCGAGTAAGCTTGGGGTGTATGTGTATTTAACGATTTGTCGAAGTGAGCGCTGCAAAGACTCGAGGGAGAGCCTTAAGAAAGAAAACCCTGGGGGACATGGTGAAGCTTGGTGAGACGAGCTGGCCTCTCTCCCACTTGGGGAGCTGGGGGCAGGGGCACTCGCAGCACAGGGTGCAGAACTGGCAGATGGTCTAAACCCTGACTCCCAGCCCATTCCCGCCGCATGGGGCGTAGCTGGCTTCCCGCATTCTCAGGGATGCATACTGGTAGGATGGTGTCACTAAATAATCAGATACGCAGGCAGGAACTAAAATATCTGTGGATGTCTAGGAACTCCAAACACCAAGAAAAGGGAACTCCGAATCTATAGAGATCAGAGGGATACTTTTGAAAATATATATAGTTTTATTTATTTCAGAGATGAAGGGAGAGGGGGAGGGAGAGAGAAAAACATCAATGATGAGAGAGAATCATGAATCGGCTGCCGCCTGCACGCCCCATACTGGGGATCGAGCCCCCAACCTGGGCACATGCCCTGGTAGGGAATTGAACTGCAACCTACTGGTTCGTAGGCCCATGCTCAACCCCTGAGCCATGCGGTCCGGGCCATAGGGATACTTTCCAAATAAACAAAAACAGGTTAAAATCAATCTGTAAAACAGTGAGATTGTGTGCAGAGGGGCGGCCGGTAACGGAGTGACTAGGAGCTCGGAGAGCCTTCGCCAGGGAAAACAGTAACAGGTCTTCTTGGGTGACCGATACCCGTAGGGAGCCAGACCCGCTTTCTATCCGCCTTTAAAGGGATATAAGCTAAATGAGAAATAGACTCACCGTGGAAGGCAGTGCAGCTGTGAAAATAAATTACCCGTGGCCAGCGGCCACCCCGTGGAAGAGAATCAGAAATACAGCACCAGGCAGGCAAACCTGCATGAAGACTGCCTGTCGGGTGAGCCATTTTAATGCCACTCAAAGCAAGAATGTATATGCATCCCATGTGGCACCCATGCCCGGTCACCTTATAGGAAATGAAACGGGAGCCCTAGACTCTGCCCAGTGGCCGCATGTCCCGGAGGCAGGGCGGGCCTGTGAGTCCGTCCAGCGGTTCTGGGAGGGCCACCGCTTAGCCCAGTGATTGGCAAATCGCGGCTCGTGAGCCACATGCGGCTCTTTGGCCCCTTGAGTGCGGCTCTTCCACAAAACACCACGGCCTGGGTGAGTCTATTTTTGAAGAAGTGGCATTAGAAGAAGTTTAAGTTTAAAAATTTTGACTCTCCAAAGACATTTTAATCGTTGTCCTGTTGATATCTGGCTCTGGAGACCAATGAGTTTGCCGACCACTGCCCCAGCCATAGCTGTCCGGAGGACTCGCCGTTCAATGTATTGTTGTTGTGCTTCGTAGGATCTTACGGGTTATGGTACATCAGGTTCCCAGAAGGAAAGTTAGTCAGCGGGAAGAAGAATTCCAATGATGTGTCACCCCACTAACTGCTGGAGGTGCAGGGAGAGGAGCCAGGATGGGCAGCAGGAGGAGTGAGAAGCCAGAGGAAGGAGATAGCAGGCGCCGGCCTGGCGGGGACATGGCAGCGTACAGAGGTAGGAGAGCAAGGTAGGGGCTGCAGCATGGGACCCGGGGCCAGGGGGCTGGTGCTGACAGAGGGCGCCTGCCCCTGTGGAGGCCTGGGCGCCGCAGAAGGACAGGTTTACCTTCAGGCGATGGGATGAGGTCTACGCCGTGGTCTGCAGCCGGTGGTCCCAGCCCCTGCCTCCTCCCCGAGATGATGGATGCTCTGCGGATGGCAGAAGGCGGCCCGTGTGGGGGGAAAGGAGATCACGGCTATAACCGGATGATGACAGTGATGGTCAGCTGGGCACACGTTTCATGCAATTCTTGGCACGGAAGTATGTGGTCTCCGGATCACCTTTTCCATTACCACGTTTTACGGCCCAGTTTGGGCTAGGAAGGTAGTTCCTAATGAAGGATGGGTTGTTCGGAAAAGCTGTAAAGTGCCCAGTGCAGACATTACATGGACCATAGAGCGGCTGTGGGAGGAAGCCATCATTTCCTGAACGCTGCCAGGGACGCTGCGTGGGCACCGCCACGGGGGAGGGCATCCTCGGGACCACCCTCCTGTCCCTCTGGATCTGCGCCTGTCCCTCTGGGCAGCCTGGCCCTATGTTGCAGCTCTCCATCTACTTCCCAAGACCTGAGATGTGTCTAATTGCATGCCTGATGTTTTATTGGTTTTAAATCTTTATTGTTGAAAGTATTCCTTTGGGGCCCTTCCCCCCCCATTCACCTCTCCCAGCCCACCCCTGCCTCACCACCCCCAGGCCCTCACCGCCCCCAGCCCCTCACTGCCCCATGGCCCTCACTGCCCCATGGCCCTCACCGCCCCATGGGCAATGCATACAAGTTCATTGGTTGATCTCTTCCCACCCACCCACCTTCCCCTGCCTTCCCTCTGATATCTTTTAAATTTGCCATTTTATAATAAAACCAGAGGCCCGGTGCACAAAATTCTTGCGAGAGCAGGCCTGCCTTCCCCCAGCTGCTGGCACCGGCTTCCCTCACAGCCCCGGCTTCGTCTGGAAGGTCATCCGGAAGGACATCTGGAAGGATGTCCAATCTAATTAGCATATTACGCTTTTATGATTAGAGATGAAAACACAATTGTTAAAGGGCTAAGTCATAGAAATTTGAATTCAAAATACAGCGTGGACATGTTAGATAATTAAAAAAAGGCAGCCTGCTGCTTCCTGAGAGGGTGCATGTCAAGACGGACCTTCTCTGAAGAGGAACTCATTAAGGAACGGAGATGTCCTTGTGGTTCAGGGACCGAATTTGGTTAAAGATGATATTGCCTCTTGTAGAAATCTAACATCATTTTATAACAGAAGGCTGCGGATCAGAATGGCAAGAGCATAGAACCAATGAAGGAGCAGACAGTTCATTCTGGTTTTAAGTGGGTTCCGTGGGCGGGAGACAAAGAGTGCCAGGCACCTCAGCGACTCTCCTGCTCCTGCATCCGGCAGCACCTGCTCAGGAAAAGCCGCGTTTCCTCGTTCCCTCTGGCCCTCTCCCCCAGGAAGCGTGTTTCTGTGAGTCTGGTCTCTCCTTGCCCTTCCCGGGTTGAGGAGAGGGATGTGTGATTTGAGGAATATCTGGTTGTACAGCTGAGTGGTTACTCAGCCTCTGCCCGGAGACAGCAGCCGGCCGGGCGGATGTGGACGGACGTTTGCTGCCCTCTTTTGGGGGAAGAGAGTGGACGACGGCCTCGCTGCCTGTGCTTTGCTATTGTCTGTTCCCACCACTGCCTCGCTGCTCAGGAGACAAAGAGCTAGAATGCAATTGCCAAACGCCTTGTTATTTAAAAACTGGAGATTTATTTACTTTATGAATGCAAAAAAGTGTTATTTAACTAATATAGGATCCGTTAACAACAGCTGAATAAAATCATAGTCACATGGACTACAACAAATCCAGGTTACAAGCTAACTACAAACTGAAAAAGCATGTTTGAATCCCAGTATGTGGGGATTCAGGAAACCTTGTAAATGGTGACAATTACATAAATGGAAATTTTAGGTAAAAAATGGCAATAGATTTAATTATTAAAACATTAGAAAAGCTTTTAATCTACCGCAATGAAGAAATCACTGCATTTATTTTAGTTTCTTAGGTATGTCTTCCCATTTTGGTCATAACCCTGGAACTGACAGGTACTATTCCTGTTATTCACAGGCAGTACACCAACCTTTGGTGAGCCGGCAGGGGGTTTTAAAAGCAGGAAGTTTTAGACAAAATTTAGATCTGCCCGACCAGTTACTATGCTCCCCTTCCTCCACCAGAAAAAAAAATTGTCAACAAAAATGTATGATTCCAGACATTAAACTTTATAATAATAACTACAAACTACAGCTGACACCAAACAGAACAGAACCAGGTGGAAAAATAATCAAATATATGCGTGCACTTTTGCTGAGAGGATCCAGGTCATGTGAGAGGTGAAATCTGGTTATCTTCCTCGGTGCATGGAACCCTGTGGAGGGACGTGTGCTGAAGACATGATCAAACCAAGGCCTGCACATGGTTCGAGGGGAAAAAGAACCTCATGTTTCAGGAGGTTAGACTATACCGCCCACAAGGAGAACCCAAACAACAGCAAACAAAGCAATTAAGCGGACAAATGTGGCCCCAATCCTCATGATAAAGAAGAGCCGTTGTCTCTGTGAGAAAAGCCTGATTTTGAGCATATTTAAAAAGTGCAGTTTTAGAAAAAATGTGTTTATAACATGAAAATCTTCCACTGAGCAGGACGAATAGCTTACAAGTTGTGGACAGAAGCCCTGTTATTGTCATTTCACATGAAGAGGAAATCGCAAAACTCTTGGCTACCGCACAGAGAGAGCTGGCACCCACAGGTTCCGATGTCAGCAGGCATTCCTGTATTTCAGTATGTAAGTGCAGGGTAAGCCGTAAAATATCTATGCAGCATATAGAATTTTATAATCCGTAGTCTTCATTCCCTTTTAGGTATTTTGGCAACTCTCCTCACTCATATTGCATGATGCTTAGATCCCTAAATCAAAATTCTTGTTACCTGGATTCGTATTAATAATTATAAATTTGTATTGCCCTTCAAACCTCCAGCTCATTTTAAAATTGCATAAATGTGAATTCTTATTCTTCTTCCAACGTGACAAGATATTTCAACACTGATGCCGACAAAAATGATGAGCTGATGGACAAGATGACATTTCTGGAAGTAAAACTTCTGGATAACGTTGGGGCTGGAAGGTCATAGAGGCAATGAGGTACCGATGAAGCAGAAGGATGTGGGCTGTTTCAGAGTCCACCCGTCCAGGTGCATCTCCCCGTATTGAACGCTGTGAGTGAGCCTAGATCTACAGATAAGCAGCTTGTTTGGTTCGGGGTAAGCAAATTAAATAGACTTCGTCTAGACAGAATGACCTCACTGCATACATTTGCTCCCACAGAAGCCAGAATCTAATGAAAATCCCAAATTACTTTATTAGATAAATGTCCTTAGCTATGCATATATGTTGCTTCTTCCTGCAGTCCTGGCAATGCTACCGTGGTGGCTGAAGCTTTCATTCTGCATAAAAAAATGCAGGAAAATCCTGCGGTTGGAACATAACAAACCTTCTATAAGTCACCACACTCTTGTGGCTGCTGGTTTTATTTGAACTCACTGCTGACTGTGAGGAGACGTGCAATCTCATAGGTACCTGCAGGCTAAATTGGGTGATTTTGAGACAGATGGTATCATGGTTAACCAAGAATTGGCAAAAATAAGAACATGAGAAAAAAAAATCCCAATTTGCTTTGGTCTCTATCTAATATGTGCACATGTGTGGAGGGTTGCCTGGTTTTAGATTTAATTCAGCTCTTGGTTGCTGTGTTGCTGTCCTCCTGTTGTGTTGCTGTTGGGTTGGAAAATTATCACTTCAATGAAGAAGTACAGGGAATGGTATGGGGGGGGGGGGTCTTTAGAGTTAGGACTGAAACTCCACCTTGAATGGCCTAGAGCAGTGGTCGGCAAACTCATTAGTCAACAGAGCCAAATATCAACAGTACTACGATTGAAATTTCTTTTGAGAGCCACATTTTATAAACTTAAACTTCTTCTAACTCCTCTTCTTCAAATAGACTCGCCCAGGCCACGGTATTTTGTGGAAGAGCCACACTCAAGGGGCCAAAGAGCCACATGTGGCTCGCAAGCTGCAATTTGCCGACCACTGGCCTAAGGTGTTAATAACACACCTGTGAGAGATTGTAGCACTTCCTAGGAGGCCCACAGGCAGCAATACTACCCCTTAGTGATAACAATTTCCTCAGGTTGGGGCCACTCCTACTATCTTTTCGCGATAGGAAGCTAAGTGCTCGGGCAGCCTTGGACACAGGCTCTGTCATACGCAAAGCTGTAGTGATGGTGCATGAGGAAGCCACGGTGTAAGGTGAACCCTACCCTTCTGATGAGGAATTCCACCATTACCTACTGACAGGTGCCTCTGGAGAGGAGGTCAGCCAGAGGAGATCCACTACTTTCTAATGCTTCAGTCCTTGGAAATAATAATGGGAACAAAAAGAAACATGGGAACCACAGCCACTACTATTTGTTAAGCAATTAGTATATGCCAGGCAGTAGACTAAATATGATTCTGACTAATCATAATAACAACTCATACCCAGGAGAGCACCAGGCAGATAAATTCTTAAATAAATTTATGTGCATTGTCAAAATTAACATACAAACAAATGACATAACTTTTATTAACTCCTTTGAGGAAATTAGGACTCAGAAAGGTTAAGCAAATTGTCTAAGACTAAGCAGGTAGTAAGTGGAAAGGCTAGGAATTATTGGGTCTAGTAATAATTAATGTCGTTTTCTAATACTTTTTAAAATCGAATTTATTTAAACAATACAACAAAATTTAATCAACAATATAGTTGCCGTTGTTTTCTACTACTTGTGCCCAACGCTCAGGAAGCATTTTAATCCCTCTGTTGTAAAATTCTTGTGATTTTGATGCAAAAAATTCGGTCAATGCATTTTTGAGGCATTCTTCATTATTAAATTTTTTTCCAAGAAGAAAGTTTTGCAAAGAACGAAACAAATGGTAATCGGAAGGGGCAATATCAGGAGAATATGCAGGTTGAGGGAGAACTTCCCATTCCAACTGGCGCAGTTTTTCAGCAGTGATTCTTGCAGTATGCGGTCGTGCGTTATCGTGGTGAAGAATTACGCCCTTCCGATTAATCAGCGCCGGTTCTTTTTCTCTTAAAGCTTGGGCTAACCTTTCCAATTGGGCACTATACACTGCACTTGTAATGGTTTGGTTAGATGGCAAAAGTTCATAATGAAGAATTCCTTTAAAATTCCACCAAACACACAACATCACTTTTTTCGCATGCAAGTCAGGTTTTGGCATGGGCTGCGGAGTCTCATTTTTGTCCAACCATTGAGGCCACCTTTTCAAATTAACATACAGCACCCATTTTTCATCTCCGGTAACAATTTGCTCTGAAAATGGCAAACGGTTTTGACGAGAGAGGAGCGAACTGCAAATTGTGACTCTTTGATTACGGTTGTTGTCAGTCAACTCATGAGGAACCCATTTTCCAAACTTTTGGACTTTGCCAAGTGCACGCAATTGATTGGAAATTGTTTTTTGTGAACAATTTAAAGTTGTCGCAAGCTCTTGTTGGGTAATTTGAGGATTTTGCACCAAAAGAGCTTGAAGAGCTTCTTGATCAAAATTGGACACACGGCCTCGACCACTCTTGTCATCTAACAGAAAATTTCCCTCGCGAAATTTCTCAAACCAACGCCGGCATTTTCTGGCGCTAACTGCATCTTGACCAAGAGCACTACAGATGTTTTTTGCAGCCTCACTTGCTTTTCTTCCTAATTGGAACTCGTAAAGCATGCAGTGCCGAATATGCTCTTCATCCGCCATCTTCTTAGCCCTAGTTTTGCAACAAAAACCAAGCCAAACACAAACTTTTTCAAGTAAAACTTGTTAATTGCACTTCACACGTTCTGTAGATACCACGTGTTTGAAGGTTATGTCAATACAAGTCAACGCCAAGCAAGATTTTAAACGAATGTTTTAAAACGACATTAATTATTACTAGGCCCAATAACACCAGTCCTCCTCTTCTCAAAACCCATCCCCTAAAGAAGTCTGGCCCAGGTGTTGCTCCCCAGGCTTTCAGTGGGTGACCAATGTCAACATTTAAAAGAATCGATGCGCCCATCCTGTGTGACCCACGCTGGCTAGTCTCTGATGTCCTAAGCATCCAGTGACCCAGGTAGTCGATGACTGAATATTGGACACCCCCATTCTCTCAAAGTATTCTTCTATTTTCCACCCAGTGAGGTGGTTCCTTGAAGGACATGGTCTACAGAAAAGGTGGGATGTGCCCACTGCCATATGATGGACATGGAGTGGCCTGGAGAGACCACTGAGATTCTTGAAGTTAGAGCTTCAAATTGAGAGCAAAAGTCAGCCAAGCCAAGTTCCTTAGAGATAGAAGATGCCACCCTGTTCCAAATCATGGCCAAAGCATTAGGAGTGAAATTATACTAGTAGAGTTTTGTGGGCCCCTTTGTCCCCTGATACCCTGGCCACTTGAATGGGTCCCCACAAGAGTTAACATCAACTCTGGCCTGAAAGCCACTTTCACAGGGGTCAATGCCACCTTGATATACCCAGGTCTCCTGGGCTTCGGTCTGCTCTAAGGTGCTTATTGGGAATATCTACTTATAAGCAGCTTCCTTTTATAACTAAACAATGACACCTATCACTGGGAACAGCTAACATGTGAATAAGACAAAAAACACTGACCTAGCTCCTTAATATGGAATCCATCTGACGTAGGTGCTGATAAATGGGTACGGAAATTCATTCAGTCTCGGAGATTTGCAGTATATAAATTGTCTTTCTCATGGCATATCTCCAGGAAAGTCTCATTTTTGTTTGAGGAAAAATCATATTCATTATCAAATAACATCAATTAGCCTCTGTCACTTAGTATTGTTGGTTAATTAATCATTGACTAATTTTAATAAAAACACTATTAATGATGACCAATGCCCCACTATTAACAGTTGGTATGGAAAACAGCAGTAACTAATAATTCTTAGTTACTTAATGTGAAATACATTGGACACAATTGCTGATAAACATTTCCTGGAACAATTATATGATCTTTGATTTCTTTATGGCATAAATTGCCTCCTCGTGGCATAGTATGTCTTCATAAAATCATTCTATTCTGAAAGAAAATTGTCCTGATCATCAAATAGTAATCAATCAGTTTTTTCATGGAGTATAAACTGTGTGTGCCTTGAACTTACTTATTACATTAGCACTGGACTTGGGTCTATTTATCTATCTAAAGCCTCTGAGAAAACCCCTTTCATCCAGAATTGCTGAAAATGCGGAATTTGATAACAATTTCCAAGTCCATAAAATTTTGAGGTGGGCTGACCCATTTATTTATCACAGGTTGAAGAATTACTCTTTTAACAGACTCAAATTGATGTCATGGTGCCAATTCAGTGCTAAACAATGCTTTTATTTTAAAATTAAATCATGTTTATTGGGAGCTTTCTATGTTCCAGCCACTGTGCCAGGTCCCAGACACACGAGGACAATCACGGAGCCTGGGACGGAGCTGGAAGGCTCAGTGGCATTTAGAAGCTTTTAAAGTCGGTTTTTTGAAAGTAAGAATAACGTACATATAAAAATGCAAAGCTCCTATGCATAGCTCCTCGAATTTTTACCAAGTGAACACACTCTTTGATCAGCACTTGGGACATAGAAAGCATCATTTCCAGCCCCTGACGCACCTCTCATGCTCCCTGAAACTCGCTGTCAACACTGATCTAGTTGATCAAACCCTAGATGGTTTTCCCTCATTTTCACCTCTGTAGGGTGCATGCTGCGGGGGAGGGGAGGGGGAAGAGACCAGGCCTGCAGGGGAGGGCAGTTGGGGACAACCAGGACGGTAGGGGAGGGCAGTTAGGATTGACTGGGCTGGCAGGAGAGGGCAGTTGGGGGCTACCAGACCTGCAGGGGAGGGTAGTTAGGGGCAACCAGGCCAGCAGGGGAGGGAGGGCAGTTGGGGACAACATCTTACTATAGAGATGCATCATGTTCTTGCATGTACTTGTAATCCATTCATTCTTACTGTTGTATAATATTCCATTTAATGAATAGTTTGTATATACTTTTCACTGTAGACAGAAATTTGGGTTGCTTCAAGTTTGGGGTCATTATGAACTGTTAGGCTATGAATATGCTTGTTTTCCACTTCTGATGCATGTGGTATATATTTCATGTATATGGAGATTTACCAGAAGTCCATACATGCTTAGCTGTATGAAATATTGCCAAACACTTTTCTAAAGCAGTTGTTATCAACTTACAATTCCAAGTGCTTATGGATGTTTCCCTAACTTCAAATCCCCAACAATACTTGTGATTATTGACTGTTCCATCGTAGGCAGCTGGTGTGTAGTAGTGTCTCATCGGAGGTTTGCGTGTGCATCTCCCAGGTGATTAATGACTTCAAGCATGATTGAGATGTGCTTGGCTAGCCTCTCTGTGAGTATCTGTTCAAGTTCTTTGCCCATGTTTTGTCTTCTTGTGTTTTTAAATAATTCTTTATTGTTGAAAGTGTTACATGTCTCCCTTCCCTCCCCCCCCCCCACTGACCCCCTCCAGCCTGCCCCACCCCCTGCCCCAGGCCTTTACCATCCTCTTGCCTGTGTCCATGGTGATGCATACATGCATAAGGTCTTTGGTCACATGTCAGCCACCCACCCTCCACCTGGCCTCGGTCCTATTGATTTTCAGGAGTTCCTTGTATTTTGTGGATGAGTCTTTATGAAATACATACTTCAGACGCACCCTCAATGTGAAAGCTTGCTGTTTTACTCTCTTAATAACAAATTACTATTTTGTGATAATAGATTATCAATTACAAAATTCTTAATTTGTAATAGTCTGATTTTTCAAAACCTCATTCACGATTGGCACTCTTTGAGTCTTTGCAAATATTTGTCCATCCCCAAGATAATAGAGATCTTTTTTTTTCTCCTAAAAATCTTTATTTTTCTAGTTTTGCATATTTAGGTCTGGAATGGATTTAGAACATCGTTTAAGGTTAAGGTTCATGTATTTACTAATAGATATTCAATTGGCCAAATACTGCTGCCTGGAAAGACCACTCTTGCCTTCTGCCCTGCAGTGTCCTCCTTGGCACGGGTCCACAGCAGGTGAGAGGGGGAGGGGCCTGACGAGAAGTGGGAGGCAGAGGGAGGGCGTGGCCATTGGCTGGAGGTGTGACTCTGGAAGTCACCTGGTTCAATAGCAGACTCTGCAGAACCTTAGAAGCCACCTTCTGCCACTGAGATGTGGGGCTTGTCTGAGAAGGCAGCACAGTTGAGTGCCTTCTGTAGCAGCCATCGTACGAAATGACTTACAATATTTTTAAACAAATGAATTCAATTCAGGACCAGATGAAGCCATCTGGGCCATTTCCGGTTATGTGACGTTTACTCAGCCAAGCTACACCGATTTTAAAATATGAGTGAATTGATCCTATGCAAATTCTAAAACATAACTTTAACTCAAAAATAGGATTTTAGAAAATTCTGAATGTCCCTTCTAATTCTGTACATAGTGTCAAAGTAGTTACTGTTTTATGTCACCATTTCACAGAGCAGAAAACGAGCAGTATTTTCCATGTTCAAAGACACTTTTTATAAGGGATGAAGTACTTCCTTCATAAAGAGGAGAATGCAGGAAAGGGTGGCATGTATCATATTGAAAGGTATGACAGGTTTTTGATCTGGGCAAACTCCAAGCTCAAATATTCACCTGCACCTTTCTACCAGGGTTGCCAAATGCCGGTGACGTCAAGACCGTGTGGGAGGCACACCGGGGTTTCTCCTATGACACTCAAGGGGCACAGGGCAGAAAGGCGGGGAGGTGATCCAGGGCCAGCCACTATTTTACTAGATTCCTGAAGAACTAAGAGTCCTGAATACTGTCTCCCAGTTATTTGCTAAATAATTGGCCTTTGGAAGAAATAAAACGTATGTGACTTGGTTTTTCTACATGGCAATAGCCATTCTCTACTACCTCATTCACGGACCCCGTGGACTAAAGCTAAGTGTCGGTAAAAAGTTTCAATTCCTTAAGAGCAAAGAACGTTACATGCCTTGGTCATACTAAACAGCAACCACCGTTTGTTGAAATGAATGAAGGCACTAGCATTCGTCCTGCAAATTAACAGTAGTTGGTAAATTACCCGGGAGAGATGCTCCGCCCCCACAGAACCAGAACCAGAACCAGAACCAGAACCAGAACCAGAACCAGTCATTGGAACAAACGAGTCCTTATTCCAAAGCAAGAAGGGGTATGAGCTGTCCCAGACTCACGTGTCCAAAAAAATCGCAACATATTCAACTTCGAAAAAACACACAGAACCCTTCCCTGGTGCATGTCTGCAAAGAAAAGTGCCGGCTGCTTTGGAGATGGAAAGCAGAGAGGAGAGGAAATTTTCCTCGGGACCAGATGGGTGAGACTTCAGCGCTCAGGAACCCCTGTGACCAGCCACCATAAAAGCCTCGGGGGATGCTCAGAGGTGAGCAGCCCCAGCCTTCCCCCGGCAGGCGGGGGAGGGGAGGCTGCGGGAAAGCTGGGGAGTCATGTGGTCCAACTGGAACACGGGAAAATGGCCTGTAATTATCTTCCAAGCAGCGCGACGCTGTGAGAGGAAGAACTAATGACGGTGCACTCAGCTTGTTAGAGCCTTTCCCCAGGAGCTGGAGGTTACCGAGTGCTGCTCACCGAGTTCTTCCTCCTCCCCCCACCCGGCCGCTGCTGGGGCGGGAGCCCTGCACAGAGGGGGTTAACGCCACGAGGATGTTTTTAAATAATTTCTGCGACCAAAGCCGGAGACAGAAGCCTGGCCATAATTCTCCCTGACTCCCAGCATCCTGTATTGATTGATTAATTATTCCACCAATGAACTAACAGGTATTGACCTTATCTGGTTGAGTAGCATTTAGCCAAAAGTCAGTAATCTACATCGATCACTTAATGGAACATCAAAGCTCGGCCTTCTGACAGGTTTATGTCATTCAGCAAAAACCTGTCTATGTTTTGCTGATACCGTGACCTCTTGTATCAAGCAGTCTTGACAGGAAACAAGCAGCAATGACAAAATCCAATCTCGGAAATAGTGCTTTGTTATGCAAAAGGGAGTTCTCCTCAGACCATTGCAGAGCTTCTGCTCAGGCCCACCGAGGGCTTCTCGCCGTTCCGGGGAGCTGGCCGACAGGGCTGAAGCAGGAAACCACCCGCACGTGAGGCCTGGAGGACCGTGTGACACTCAGCAGAGCTCCACCGAACAGCTGGCTTCTCCGGGAGTGGCCCCTGTAGATAGGACGTGGGCCAATGGTTCTGAGTGGGAGGACCCTGTGCTGTCTGTCCTTGTCCATCCTGAGTACCAGAACCCTGACTCCAATATGCAGACAGATCTACTGATCCAACCAAATACCTCTGATCCTACCCCGAAGACCAGAAGAGTTTGTCACAGAAACAACAGAGGGATCAGGTGAAAATATGGAAGTCACCTTTGCAATGATAATGATATCCTTCGAGGTCAGATGTGTGTACAGTGAATAGGAAAAACGCCCGGTAGATTCTTCCTGTGGTCTGTGTCCTCCTCACGAAGGAATGGGTGATGGGACCCGTCACAAGCAGGGCTCGGGGAAAGGCCTCTAGAATAGTCCCTGTTGACTCCTCTTCTGTGCTCTAAGGAGGCTTTGGTCCCATGAGGCCTGCTGCAGAAGGATGCCCACCTCTTCCTCAGAACTCCTGAGTTTTGGCGGTGGCTCATGCACTTGGCTCAAGTACCTAACTTGCCTTCCTGAGGTCCTGCTGCCTTCCCACGGGGTGAGATGACGGCTCTCCCCAGGCAAGGCTTTGCCACCTGCAGTGCCCCCTGCACCTCTGCCTCTGAGGCTGCCTTTCCCGGGAAGACCCTCCTCCTAACACGCCATGGAGCCAAGTGGCGGCTGGTTGGCCTTGGAGCCCTTTGTGCGAAGCAGCTTCTCCTGCGTGGAGTCTCACTGAGCCCGCCTCTCACCGCTGCCCAGCCCCGTTCTCAGAGGTCCTGGGCAGTGCCCGGCGTGCGTGGGGCTCTGCTTTTGAAGACAGACCGTGAGCTGGGTCCCCAGACAGTGCGGAAAGCTTGCCCATTCCGTGACAGCCTAAACGCCAGGTCTGCACCCGGGACTTCCTGTTTATTAATTAAAACTCAAATCCCCTTTTGCCAATAATGCTGTTCAATAATGGTTGAATATTTTCCACAACTAATGGAAAAATCACTGTCTATAATAAAAATAGTGAACAGATTTCAGCCTGGGTTCTCATCCTTCCGTTATTATTTCCTTGGTGCTAAGTCATATTTGATCAGTTCCCTTGTCAGCAAAATATGCAGGTTTGCCTAAGAGAAATGTTAAGGACTATTCCATCACTCGTGTTCTATCATGCTCTGTGACTGTTAATCAGTAACATAATGTACAATATGTTGGTAGAAAAGTTCACCAGAAAAAAGAAAAATACCCAGCAGTGTGGCTCAGTGGTTGAGCATTGACCTATGCACCAGGAGGTTATAATTTAATTCCCGGTCAGGGCGCTTGCTTGTGTTGCAGGCTTGATCGGGTGTGTGTGTGCAGAAGGCAGCTGATCAATGTTTCTCTCTCATAAATGATGTTACTTTCTCTTTCTCCCTTCCTCTCTGAAATCAATAAAAATATTTAAATAATAATATGCTGGAGTAAAATGAAATCAGCAGAGGCATGACGCAGGGCAGACTCTCCCCACTAGCCTCAGATGGCCACACAGAGTATCGGATGGATTGCCTCAAGGTCAATGTGTTCTGAGCTCAAAGCTGGTTTCCGTGAGAAAACAGGAACAGCTCATACGCTGTCACAACCAGGAGGGGAAACAAAACCCAAACACGCCCATCACCCTGGCACCTGAGGAAGGACAGAGCTGGGTCTCACCCTACCTTCTGTGCGCCTCGGCTCTGGGACCGTGACGAGGGTCAGAGAATGAGTGAAACCTTTTATGGGCAGTTTTCACATTTGACTGCTCTTCCCTTTGAATTTGAAGTGATTAAAGCAAGGTAGCCAGGGGAAAATGGGCAACAAATTTTTTGTTATGATTTTGTAGTGTGTATAGTTTGGTTTGAAATTAGTTCTTATTTTTGGCCAAGGTATAGATATTAATAATGACTGTTGAGGGACATGTTAGTCACTTGTTTGGATTTTGTGTCCATTCTGTATAAACCAGAGAATTTTGTCTCCATATATATATTGCTCCACAGTATAAACAAGTCTATTGAATTTACATTAATGCTTATTTATCTTCATAATATGCATAGAGACCCTGCATGCGAAGTAGAAGGTACATATTCCTCCTGTAGAAATAAAGATGAGATTTATGTTCCGTAAACACTAACCCTTGAATCTCATCATTTGAAGAAGAAGAATATGTATCTTCCTGGAAAAACAAGTTAGCAGAATAAGTAGCCATAGAATTGGGCAGACCTTCTGCCAAGCAGCTTGGAAAACGAGTGCATAAAACACTAGTGAGTAAAACTAAACTAAGTAAACTCATTCTAGTGGAGAAATTTCTAGAAGTCAAGTTATTGAAGAGCATGGGGACCCAGGCATCTAAATACATGAAGTCCAGGCTCCTGTCCTCCAAAGTGTCTGCACCATCTGCATCCCCACAGCAATGACTGAGTTCCCGTTGCTCCCCCGATCCGTCAGCCCTCGGTGGCACCAGTATTGTGGGTTCTCACAGTCTAACGGTGTGTAGTGGTGCCTGGCATTTTAACTCGCAATTCTCTGATACCACGTGACATAGGCTCTTTCCCTGGGCTGACTTGCCGTCTCTGTATCTTCTTTAATGAGGCACAAAAGTGACTTTTCTCATCGTGAATTCGTCCTTTGGAAGCTATTGGTTCCCTGTGTCATGCAGATCTTTAAAATGTTGGCATATTTCCTTTTACCATCTGGAAAGTTCACGTCCGTTAACATCCCTCCCAGTCTTCTCAGACAAATGTCAAGCTGGTCATGGCAAATGCAAGGCTCTCAAAATCCCCGCTTCCTCTTCAATGCTCACATTCTATTCTTGGAAACTTATACTGTCCATTGTTTATCGTTGACAGGATTTTTCCATCTACTTTCCAGGAAACAAGTGTCAAATAACCCCAATGTGAATAACCATAGTCTGTCATTTTTTAAAATTTTAAAAATATTAATTTTTAGAGAGAGGAAGAGAGGTGGGGGAAAGAGAGAGAGAGAGAGAAAGAGATTAATTGGTTGCCTAACTTGAGAAATATGTGCTAGGCAGGAATCAAACTTGCAACCTTTTAGTGTACGGGACAACACTCCACCCACTGAGCCACCGGCCAGGGCTCATTTGCTCTTTAAAGTAGAACTAGGGCCCGGTGAAGCCGTCTATGCACAACTGTGCTCACACACATCGCCAGGTTCTGTGCGCACTTTCCATCTCAGCAGGAGAACACGCAAAGGGCAGCTGACGGTCCAGATCCAATAGCATTAATGCTTATGCCGATCCCTGGTAAGTTACAACGGCTTTTAACTTTCCCGGCGGGGATGGCAGAGAGAAACACCGGGTGGTGAAATGTTCACGCAAACACTCTGTTTCTGAGGGCGGTCGGGTTTACCCACCCTCGAATGTGCACAGCGACAGGCTGGCCATGGCTCAGAGCTATGACGTAAGTAGCTTGGAGCTTTACACCCTGTAGAAGCCTCTCCAGGGTCCCTAGGATTTAAGAACCAGCCTGAGAACCGCTGCTCCTCTGTGCTTTCTCCTACTGGCTATGAGGGCGTGAGGAGCTGCGGAAGCATGTTCCCCTCATTCTAGACAAAAGTACACACACACACACACACACACACACACACACACACACACACACACACAAGCTTTACATACGGTCTTCCAGGTCAGTGGTCCGTCATGAAGCCGCCCACAGACACCTGGGCATAGTCAGCCCGCCTGAGAGCCAGGGGCTTTGCTGGCTGATCAGGTGGAATTTTCCACCATAAAATTAAGGGGGCTTTACAGTGCAGAGCCTACTTTAAAACATAAGATTCTAGTGTGGAAATGTGTGGGTTTATTAGCAGTAAAAACTACACAACTTCATATATAACTAAGATAAAAATCATTTAAATCATAAAGATACAACCAAGATTTAGAATTTTAGAATTTCTCAGAATTCTTATTTCTGTCCCTTTCATCTCTGCCCAGTTGGGAAACCTGGAATAATGGTGTATAAAGATGGTTCTAATGTGGATGTGCTGGACCTGACTGCCGGAGCCCTGGGGCGTATCCCAGGCGATACCAGCCCTCGGGTTGGGGTGGCGCCCAGGCTGGTGCGGGAGCCCCGGGTGCACTGAACCCCAGACCATTATCGGGGCCCGCAGTCCCACAACACTACCAGCGTGGCCCAGGTTTACTCCCACATAGAGACCACTCACACCTCACAGGAGCGTTTTCGCAGGAAGGAAAGGAGCTTTTTAGCGCCTCGTTACGCCTGCACTGGGTTCCCATTCAGAAAGTTCCTTCCGTGGCTAACAAACCGTGCAGAGCAGGCATCTCGGCAGCCGCTCTGCCTGTGGAGTCATGGCGGTGCCCTCCTCCTAATGGCGCCTTCTGATTCTCCTCTCCCGGGTTCAGTGGCCAGTGTCAATTACTGCTGGTTGCCATAGAAATGCAACAACTAATGGTTTTTAAATCTTCATTCATGGGCTAGTGTTACAAATAATGTAGACTTTGGAAGGACTGCTTGCCAAAGACATAATGCTAGCAACAGATGACAAAAAGTTAACCCTTCAAATGATGTTCAGAGTTTGTCGTGTACTTTTCATGTCTAATAAACCCATATATTTCAGACCAGGGACCTGGAGTTCAAACACAGGGAGACTGCGCCACCTCACCGGACGGGGTGCTGGGAGGAGAGGGTGCGGGGGACGCAGCTGCCAGCAGCCCCGCACAGCCTGGGAGGGCCTATGGCTACCGCATGCCGGGAGCTCATTGCTCTTCTCGGTGTAACGGAAAAACCCGGCTCTCCCTTTAAATAAAACGGGACATTTAGGAAAATTTTTGTTTTTACACACCAATCTGCCTCCAAAATGTAGGCAGAAACACTAGCCAGGCTGCATTAATACTGCTAATGGCTTTAAAAGGCATGCGTGCTCTACGTATGCTTGAGAAGTAATTGCTTCTTGAGCTATTTCAGAACTTTCTGTGTTTCTAACATAAATCTAATGGGGGGAGCTCTTTCACTGCTTACGTTCCTTCTGCGTGCTATGGTCATACGTGCATAATGCATTGGCGACCCATTTGCCGAGCTGATTAATTACCCTGCCGATTACATACCTCCCGGGAGAGCCATGCAAATCAGGGACCCTTTCTCCAGCTCTAGGCCCTGGGACCAGCTGCCAAGTTCTAACTGGTTTGGGTAGCATTCCTCCCGGGCTGCGACGACACCCACAGCGGGGATTTTCCCAGCATCCCTCCCACCAACAGGACGGAACAGAGAGCACCCCGCTTCGTGTCCAACAGGCCAGGTGGCACCTGGGGGGGGCGGGGGGAGACCAGGGTTAACTGGACAATCACAGTAATGGACACTGGCAGGGAAGGCAGTGGGGCGCTGGCTTCCTGAGAGCACTGGGGCTCTTTGAGGCCCATCACCTTTCCACTGGAGTTCACCATGAAGCTCACGTTCCTCCTCCTGTTAGGACTCAATCTGCTGGGGCCCTCGGGGCGCCAGGGGGACAGACTGTGCGGGGTGCCATCAGGGTGCCATCAGGGTGCCGGACCTGTGACACTGAGGTTGACCCAAACCTCGCTCCCCCTGCCAGCAGACCATGCCTCTCCCGTGGGTTTGGTCTGGGCAGGGCCTTTGCGTGGGGTGCCGGGCCTCCGTGGGGGGCCTTGCCCGCCTTGGTTAAGGTCAGGAGTCTGCCAGCTCCCTGCTATGGAGCGTTTCAAAGGCAAGTTAAGAATACGCAGCAGGCCCAAAGGAAATACTTCCTTTCAATGCCGCCAAGCTGCAGGCATCACACACAATGGGAGCGGCACAATGGGACAAAGTGAAAGGCCTTCGGATGAGATCTTTGTCGCGCCACTGCATGTATTTCATAACCTCGGCCCCGTCTCCCCATTGACATCAGCGAGGCCCCGGTTAATGAGAAGAGACACGAAGCAGATTGCATCCCGCAGACGCCGGGCAGGAGCAGAAAGTGGGTCGGCGATGCGGGCCTCTGAATAGCAGAGGGGCAGACGGACGTGTGTTCCTGTCCTCCCTCCCAGCCAGCCGCCCGGAGCAGCACAGAAAGTGCTTTCTCCTCTAGGTGCTCCCCCCGCCCTGCCCCCAACCTCCACCCCACTGCCCCCCACCCCGCCGTGAAGGCCAGTCAACAAGGATCAAAAACATTTCCTTTTAAATGCACCCTGGCAAGCCAATAAAGATGCAACACGCAGATTATGTGCGAATCGATGGCAGGAGCCGGGTCAGCAGGCCTCGAGGAATAAAATTGCCCACAGTCGGGGGGTGTCTGTCCATAATGAGCTGTGGGCTCGGCACAGAGCGGCTTCCTCAAGCAACGAGGCCCGGCGGTGGTTCTCGGCTGTGCCCTCCCCAGATGGCCAAGGCAGCTTAGCCGGCTCTCCGGAGGGCCTGCCAGGACACAGCTAATATCCGGGAAGCAGACCGACAACTGTCACACTAATGTCTAGTCACCCTCACATAGACCGGGGGCAGGATTGATTTAAAAGAGTCGATTCCTCTGCGTGATCACTTATAACACCGAAAGCAACAAATGAACACACAGGAAAAGCAGAAACTCACGGACTCAGACAGCAATGGCGTGGCCACCAGAGGGAAGGGGGTTGGGAAGAAATGAAGGGGTCAGATCCGTGTGGGGACAGCAGTAGGTTTGACTTTGGGCACTGAGCATACACATAATAAACAGGTGATGTGTCAGAATTATACACTTGGAACCTATGTCCTTTATTAACCAATCTTACTCCAATAAATTCAACTAAAAAAGAGAATTCTGCCAAAACCGGTTTGGTTCAGTGGACAGAGCATCAGCCTTCAGACTGAAAGGTCCCGGATTCAATTCCAGTCAAGGGCATGTACCTTGCTTGCGGGCACATCCCCAGTGGGGGGGGGGGGGGGTGCAGAAGGCAGCTCATCTATGTTTCTCTCTCATCGATGTTTCTCTATCTCTCTCCTTTTCTCTCTGTAAAAAGATCAATAAAATATATTTTTTTTAAAAGAGAATTTTGAAAAATAAATACAAAGAAGATTCTTAGATGCCCGCTTGCCAGCAATTACCCATCAGGCATCGCTGTGTTTCCGTTGCTGCACCTTGCACAGAGCTGAGGGGCCAGGAGATAGTTTTCTGTTGGAAAGACAAAGGGATGGGACGCTCCTTGTGTGTTCTGTGTCCACCACGCGCGCTCATTCTTTGAGAATGCTTAACAGCGACAGCAGCTCTGAGGTCCTCTCCTGCCTGGCGCTCAGGTTTGTTCTTTTCACACTCACTGCCACGGCCAGGGGAAAGGACCACATTGCGCCCCGGATGCTCAGGGGGGACGGGCAGAGAAAGGGTCGGCCCGGCCCCCAGGAGCCGAGTCACAGCATCGGCTCCCAATGCCCAGACTGATTCCCGAGCTCCCCCCGCCGGCCTGAGACTGCGGACCGCCATCCTCCCTCCCACCTCGCCAGGGTCTTCCTCAGACACATCCTCTCAGCTCTGTTTTCATCCTCAGATCTGAGAGGGCGAGTCAGCGGAGGGAACAGCCATCCCCGGCCTTTCGTGTTTAATCAGGAGTACGGTCATGGCTCTCAGGCCCGTGGAGCACTGCGTGTGCTCTGAAGAGACTTGGCCACAGTTGCCTACCACGGGCTATTTTCCTTCTTGCATATTAAAGAGATGTTATTAATGGGAGCCGCCTTATTTAATCCATTACCTGCTAATAGCCTCCTTCCTGATTAACCCAGAGGGCTACCGTAATCGCTGATAATCAGCTGCTATTAGAAATCTCTCTGCTCGAGAGCACTCGGGTTCCCCCCAGTCCTCCGGCCGCTGCGCGCCTGTCCGTGCTCCCGGCCCGCTGCTCTCTGTGACCCGTGGGGCATATGGCGCTGTCATCCTCTCTGCGAGGAGAGCACCAATTTGTCCCAGATGGAGGGAGCTTATCAGATGCAGACGGATCTCGGCTGCACCTGTAAGATAATGTGGGGCCCGGCAGGAATCAGCCGCACACAAGCCTCCCTCTCCTGCGGATGACGGATGACGGAGCTTCCTGGAGCAGACCTTTCCTTATCTGATTGTTTTAAAAATGATAAATATATCTCCATAAATCTGAGAGCGAGCCGGGAGTGCCCATCTACCTAATTGAATCAGAGCTTATGCGATTCCGAGAGATAAGGACACATTAAACAAATGAGGGACCCTGCGCGGCCGACGCGGACGGGCGCGCCTCGGAGAGAACGGGAAACCTTAGTGCCCGGAGCAGGCGGAGGGCCCACCCTGAACCGCAAGCAGCGGCTCTGCACCCGGGACAAAGCTTCGCCGGAGCCCCGTTCACATCCGGGGGCCAGCTGGGTATGATTTCCTTCCACGCTCACTTTTCACTTTTCACGTAGGAAGAAGCCCTGTCACTGAGCTGTCCCTTCTGCTCGGGCTGCGCATTTCCGCTCCCAACGCCCCAGGAGCTGGGCCCCCGCTTTTCAGGGGGGACACCGCCAGCCTCCTGAGCGGCTCCGGTCTTCCCTCGCCGCCAGCTCTGCCTCAGTGGGTCCCCTCTCCCCTCCCCCCCGCCCACCACCCACCCCCGCTCCGCCTCTGCCCCTGGCAGCCTGTGTTTGGTCCTGTCGGTCATCATTTCTGAGTTTCCACTTTTTAGCCAATTCTGCTCAAAGCCAGGCCCCGGCTCCTTCCCGGCCGGCTCTGCCCGAGCGTTCGCTTGGGATTCTGCTCCGGCCGTCACTCCCGACACGCGGGAGCCCGGGGCCCGGGCACTTAGGAGGCTCCTCTCTCTGGGCAAGCAAGCAGGGCCCGGCTGGCTTCCAGGGACAGTGACGCGAATGCCACTTGAGTCCCGGGGCCTGCAGAGACCTCTCCAGACAGAGAAGCAGGCGCTGTCCTGGCACCAGCGTGGGGGCCATCGCCTCGTTCTCTCCCTGGAGACCCTCCAGAGCAGAAGTCCGTCCGTGACAGCTCACGTTCACCACGGGGAACGGGACTCCCTTCAGCTGATAGGCGTGTCCCCTGCACCTTTCCTGTCCGGGGAGTAACGGGGTGCAGAGAAGAAATGAGGAGAGAGGAAAGGTAGGTCTGAGTCAGCTCAGGCCCGGGGACGTCCTAGAAGCAGGAGTGACCACAGAGCAGCCAGAGAAGGTTCTAGAGAATGAGGAGATCGCAACCCTTCCCAAGCCAAACTCTCCGATGGCTTCCCACATGCAGAGAGTAAAACCCAGACTCCTCACGAACATCCATGAGGCCATGAGGCCCCCATGAGCTGGGCCTCACCCACATCTCCAACATGCAAGTTCCCTGGGCCAGACGGAGGCCTGGAATCCCCCAAGGGTGGGGGGCGGGGACTCTGTGAGTGCGGATGCTGGGCCATGGGTGCCTCCACCTTACAGCCCAGCACGGAGAGGAGGCTTGCCGATGGCAGGGTGGTAGCTGCTGGGCAGGACTGGTCATCAGGAGGAAAACCGGGGAGCAGAGATAAGAGGAATCCACAGGGTCCGGAGCTACAGCCCCGTACACTGCCCCTTGCCCCCGAAGGCGCCGGCTGTCAGCCATGGGCACAGGACTGTGTGTGCATTAAAGGGAACCCACAGGCGCTCGTGCTGATGGGATGTTTGGGTTAATCAGTTCACACCAGAGTCCGGCTGCTCTGAGGGACCAGGAGCCCCCAGCACCGAGGTGCACCTTCGAGGCCTGGGTAGCCAGCTGAGTGCGGCGGCCGCTTCAGACAGAACATGGCTCCCTGCTTGCCACAGGCCCCACCGCTCCCTCTTGTGTCTCTGGGGCTGGAATGCAGGGGCTGTGTCTGTGCTGTCCCCCACGCTGGCCTTCTTTCGGGCATTTACACACCAATCAGGTCCCTGGAGACCTGCAAATGTGAGTCGCCAGTCCAGTGTAACATAGTCCCAGACTCTCCCTACACGGAGGGGGGTTCGCACTGGCACTGTCTGGGGAAGGATGGATCCTCTGGGACCTGCACCGCCACACGGCACGGCGGGCTGGCAGTCGGCAAACACTCATGGCCCGCTCCCCAGAGTTCCTGTGCCAACAAAGTCCTGGCCACAAAGGCCTCCAGAGCTGCGGTAATGGCCGTGGGGGCCTGGGACCAATAGGAGTCCAGCCCTTCCTTCTCACATCGCTTTTTAGCTGAGTCTCTCCCTAACTTTTGTTCAAGAACTCCACGAACATGGAAAGACCTCTGAAGCACCCGGAAATAGAGTAGCAGGAACACAAGTGGGCAAAGTAGGCTTACATTGTGCATATGCGGAAGTTTATGTTTGCATTACTATTAATCACAGTATTGTTTATTGGTATTTTTTTAATATATTTTATTCATTTTTTACAGAGAGGAAGAGAGAGGGATAGAGAGAAACATCGATGAGAGAGAGACATCGATCAGCTGCCTCTTGCACACCCCCTAATGGGGATGTGCCCGCAACCAAGGCACATGTCCTTGCCTGGAACCTTTCAGTCCCCAGGCCAACGCTCTATCCACTGAGCCAAACCGGTTTTGGCTATTGGTATTATCTGTCTTATCATTATTGTTACTAGAGGTTGATGTATGAAGATTCGTGCAAGAATGGGCCTTCCGCCAAGACCGGTTTGGCTCAGTGGATAGAGCGTTGGTCTGCAGACTGAAAGGTCCCGGGTTCGATTCTGGTCAAGGGCATGTACATTGGTTGCAGGCACATCTCCAGTGGGGGTGTGCAGGAGGCAGCTGGTCAATGATTCTCCCTCATTGATGTGTCTAGCTCTCTATTCCTCTCCCTTCCTCTCTGTAAAAAATTAATAAAAATACATTTTTTAAAAATGGGCCTTCCTTCCTCTGGCTGCTGGCACCACCTTCGGAGCCATCTTTCTGCCTCCCCACGCTGCCCAAAGGCCCTGAGCGGCTGGGGTGGGACAAAATGCCATGGTGATGACACAAGCATCCTACCCCCAGCTGCTGGGTGCCTACGTATGCAAATTAACCCACCATCCTTGTTGGGTTATTTTGCATACTCACCCCTGATTGGCTGGTGGCGTCACAAAGGTACTGTCAGTTTGCATCTTACTTCTTTATTAGTGTAGATTATTGTGTTATCAGTGTTTATGATTATCTCTTAGGTAATGATGCCGGCAGTTTAACCACCTTCCGCCCCTCATCCTTACCGTGTCTTCATGTGAAATTGGCCATCATCCGCACTGAGGAAGGCCAAGCCCAGGCCCTTTGGGCAGATCAGGTGGGAGCGCATTTTAGGCTTTTGCAAACTTTGAAAAATCGGACAGGATTGATCTGTTTGCAATACAATACCTCAAGCTGACTAAGAATTTCATAGACAGAAAACAAACCAAATCAATGTTTAGCTGTTCCTTAGCTACATCTTGCTAGTAGCAGGCTTTTCATACATTTGTCAGCTGCCTGGGTTGCTTTTGAGGTCTTCCCATGCCAGAGCAGAGAAAAGGTAAAGGCAAAATCCCAGAACCACACTCGGGGATGCCCACTCCCATCCCCGCAGGAGAGAAACCGGGCCTGGGGGTATGGGATGCTGGGATAACCGGATGCAAGAGCATCAGCTTTTCACAAACTGACCGGGTTATCAAAGGAATGACGCTTCCCTCCTCTGTGGGGACATTAGCAGGTGCTCAGAATGGTGAACACGTCGTAGAAGTTAGAAGTTTACAGGGCAGGAGCAATAGTGGAGCCACAGAACCTCGCGCAGACAGGTGGTACAGTGCAGTAGGCAGTTGTGTGAATGTTCCATCTTAATGATCTGTGCAGGGTGCTCTTCAACTGATGGAGAGGATGTTAGTTTATAACCCGACAACGACCCAGGTCACAAACCGGACAGGCCTCAAACCACTGCGCTGGGCCTGACTTCATCAAGACACCCTTAACCTTTGCGAGGAGAGCTGCAGGATCCATCACAATCTGGAGTTTCCATGGCGACCGGCCCTTACCTGGAGACCCAGACTCCTGATGAGCCTGGCTTCTCTCCCGTCGATTCTACATGAGCTGTGCTGCTCACGGGCTGTAGAGGGGATGGCTGCTCACCACTGCAGTCAGAAGTTTCATCTTGGTCTCCAAACTCCCAACTCAAATGCCAATAGTGAACAGTAGCTTCCCATTGGTTAAGCTCTCATTGGGTAAACTGTCATCATTCTGTGTGTCAGGCTTCAAATACAAAGCAGGATTTAGTTATTTTAAAACTCTAGCCGATGGTGTGCATACAGAAGTGCTCAGGGGTGCCGTCTGAAAGTGACAGATAGGAACATCGAAACATAAGATGGATTGATGGATGGCTATCGGGAGGGTGGATAAATGTGTGATAATGCAAATACAGCAAGATATTGATCTCAGAATGTAGGGAGTGGATATATGGATGGACGATGGACAATTCTTTCAACTTTTTGTATTTTATTAGCATAATAAAATCTGAAAGAAAAAAATTTCACTTGAGGTAATATGTTAAAATGTCTAATAATCAAAACAATATGGGCACTGACCCATCAGAGCAAATGTTGGCAGCTTAAACCAGCAGGAACAGGCCAGTCATCTACATTGAACCACCCCTTTATTCCGAAGCCCAGGAACTCTCAGGCATGCAAGAGGTATCAGTACAAGGTGCCTGGCCCTGACCACTGAGGGCCAGCACTGCGAGGGCGTATCAAGCGTGACACAAACACGGCCAAAAATAAAACTGACCCCCATGAGTGTCCTAGACAAAGAAATGGAAGGAGTAGTATGTACACAGGGAGCCCCCAAAAATGTACACATACTTTACCTGCTGATGGCTCAACTGCTGCTTCTTTCTTTCAGACTGAAGGCACTGGAATTCATAACTGTTCACAGTGTGTGTGCATCTTTGGGACGCCCGGTACAGACAGGCCTACAAGCAGATGTCCATTTCAGGAATCGCTCACCGGTGATGGGGGCCAGGAAGTCCCCCCACCCCCCGCCTGCTGCCTGCAGGCTGGGGAGCCAGACCAGCCAGCATGGGATGCGGTCTAGGGGCAAAGGCCTGAAAACTGAGGGGCCCGCAGTGCTGAGTCTGCTCTGAGTCCGGAAGCCGAGGGCCGAGAGCACTCATGTCCAAGGTCAGGAGAAGATGGTGCAGCTCCAACTGAGTGAGCAGACTCCCGCTCCCCACCCCTCGGGGCTCCCCTCGGGCCCCAGCCGACTGGATGACACCCACATAGGGGAGGGCCTTCCTGACTGGGCCCCCGGCTCAGATGCTCATGTCTTCCAGAGGCTGACCTGCCCGGGAGTCCTGTTTCACCAACTGCTGGGCACCCCTTCCGCCCGGCAAGTGGCCAATCCTGTTTGCTGTCACAGTGAGAAGATACGATTCTCCCACGTCAGTCTTGCCTCCCGAGCGCCCGCTATTGGAAGCAGAAGAGAGACAGCTCCGGTCAGGGCTTTAGCTTCCCCGTGATCTGATTACTCCGACGGTTCCCTGAAATAAGGAACCTGGAAGGTCTCCGTCTGTGCGGAGCAGAAACATGAAAGGCGCAGAGAGAAGGAAAGGAGTCCTCACAGCGAAGGCAGGGGGGTTTGTAGCAAGTCCAGCCGCTTGCTCCCCGGCCCCTCCCTCAGAGAGGCGTGCCGTCCAGCAGGGAGGCCGGGTTCTAGTCTCTGTCCTAGCCCGTTCCTGGCACCCGAGGAGCCGGGCAGCAGGGAGAAAAGCGGGGCCCGTTACCCAGTGCGCACCGAGGTGCCATTCGCTCTCGTTTACTATAATCGGGATTTAAAAGGACGCTCATGAGCCAGTTAGGCCTTTCAGTTAGCTGAGCAGAACGAGTGGCTTTGCATACGATCTCCCCTTAAATCAGTTAGCGCCTGCGGCACCATGAGAAGCAGATGTACATACAGACGCCCATAGACGCGTTTATTTAATGCGAGGATTGAACAATTAGCCTCTCAGGAAGGCAATGCCCATCATGGCACTGGCCCACAGGGGGCAGGGGGCGGCTGGCGTTCCATGTGCCATCCCTGGGCGACGCCTCCGGCTTGTGCCAGCGAGGCGACAGGGACTGGGACCTGCTTGCCACCGTCTCTGGTTACAGTGTGTTCACCAGCTCTGGGCACACTGGCTGGCAAGAGAGAAGCTGCCCACGGCCATGTCTGAGACAAGACCATTGACCACAGAGCAATGGGGAAGGGGTAGCTGCATGCAGGGGGCTAGGCGCCTGCAAGCCAGCACTGGAGGCTGCTCAGGGCACATCCCTTCCTGGGGGGCGGGGGGGGTGTTATCTAATAAAAAGGCACTCACGTCTCCCCCACATGCCCGGGCACACCAGGACCACAGCCTGGGGTCCCTTTTTGGCTCACGAACAAAGGACCTTCTGTGGACACAACACCGGAGGGAAGGGACTATTGTGCACACCAACAGCCAGCGGGCCCCCTGCTCAGAGCCATGGGGGACCCAGCCCACCCTCCACCCCCAGAGCCCAGGGCTCCCGTTATGGCCCAGTGTGCAGAGGCTATCACGGGGCATGAGAATGCCCACTGGACTGCATCGCAGCTGCCCTAGCTTTGGTCACACACATCAAATTGTCTGTTTAACTAACACTGGCAGTCCGTTAGCCCTGGCCAGTGTGGCTCAGTAAGTTGGCATCGTCCCCATGCACTAAAATGCCACCTGTTCGGTTCCTAGTCAGGGCACATGCCTGGGTTGGGAGCTCGGTCTCCAGTAGGGGGCGTGCATGGGGCAGCCTGGAGAGTGTTGCTCTCACATGTCTTCTCACATCAGTGTTTCCTCTCTCTCCCCCTAGCCCTTCCTCTCTCTCTCTAAAAATCAATAAAAATATTTTTAGAAAATAATGATTAGAATAAGTTAAATCTTCTATGTATGTCAGCCAGTCCACACAGTGATCTGAAGAAGGGGCGCCACGATTGTCCTGTGACAGGCGGGGAACTGGGCAGTGCTGAGGTCCGGTCACCTCTCCGGGATCACACACAGCTGCTCGCCCAGGTCCGCTCCCGGAGCCTCAGCCGAGAAGGATGTGCTCATGACACCTGCAGCGGCCCTGCTTCCTGCCTGTCCCTCCCTCCGCATCCCCAGCGACTGCTCGGAAGACGGTGAGCACAGCTCACATGACTAGTCCCACATCTTGTCCAACCTACTCCACGGGTCCTTCTGTCTTAGGGCGACAGACAAATTCTCATTCTTAGAAGAAGCAGGTTAAGGAGCCGGTAAGCAGATCTGGTCACCTGCCTGGAACGCTGCTTGAACTGGTGGAGGTATGCTGGGCACCTGTCCTCACCAAGCTCTTGGACGCCAGGCTGGCACACTCGTTTGGCAAACTCTCCTGATTCAGAATGTTCCAGTAGATCAGAAACCCCAACCAAAGTCGGTGATTTCTGATGCGGCGCCGGCGGTGCTGTCTCTGTGGGCAGCGAGAGGGAAGCTGGCATCGCACCGTCAACCCGAGTCTCAGGTGCCCAGGAGCTGCCCCGGGGCCAGGCCCGTCCCGCACCCTCTCAGCGCCTTCCCGCTGGGCGCGGGCTCAGGCGGCCCGAGGAGTGGGTGGCTCAGGAGGAGGGCTCAGCCGGCTGCGCCAGGGTGGCTGGCACGGAAGTCAGGGACTCAAACAACAGTGACACTGACTGCAAAGGTGCATCAGCTCACAGACGGACAGAGGGACAGGAGGTGCCGAAGGACAGTGACTGCCGTGGAGGTTGGAGACCGAGGTGGGAGGTGGGGCCAGGTCTGCAGGATCCCAGAGAGTCGGTGAGGTGTTAGGAACAGGAGGAGAGCGACCAAAGCAGAGCTTTTCTTTTCTCCATAGCACAGGGGATGCCAGCCGAGAGCCCCTTCGTGTGCATATCTCTGCTTGGATGAAAGCCCTTACCTTCAATGTCCAGGAATAGCCTTCACTCTAAACCCTGCATGGTTCCACCACAGACCAATGCACACCCACAGCCTTCCACCGGAGGCAGAGGTGAGCTCATTCTCACTGACGGTGACATCCGCTTCCCAGTAATGGCATGTATCATGTATGCAGGAAACATGTTTCACTGGCACACGTTTCCCCCGAACCCAAGGGGCTCCTGCCCACACAAAGGAATCCACCGCGGACATGGCACCGATTTAAAGAATGCAGTAACGAGCTCTAGCCGGTTTGGCTCAGTGGGTAGAGCGTCAGCCTGCAGACTGAAGGGTTCCGGGTTCGATTCCATCAAGGGCACTTCCCTTGGCTGCAGGCTCGTGCTTGAAACAACCAAGGGATGTGTCTCTCTCACATGGATGTTTCTGTCTCTCCCCTGCCCTTTCTCTCTCTCTCTCTCAAAATAAATAGAAAAATACCCTCGGTTGAGGAGTAACAAAAATAAAAATAAATGACGCAGCGATGAATGCAGAGTTCCAGCTCCACTCCATGTTTGCCGTCTTTGGACAACTGTGTCCAACACACACCCAGGGTTCAGGGCTCCCGTGTAGATTCCCTTCCATCTTAAGCAGCACTCCTCCCCCACGAGTCTTTAAGCTAAGACTGAAATTGGTCGCTAGTCCCCTTTTATTTTACCCAAAAAATAGAATTATTTAAAAAGGTATACTGGAGTCTTGGATTGTGTGATAGACTATTTCAATCATGCCCATTATTTCACCAGCCGAAGCACACATTAAACTAATGTTTCTCCCGTTCAGCCTCATTGCAGAGTGTGAAGCCTGGAGGGAAATCTGTCAGTTAGAGGGCGTGCCCACAGAGACAGGGGTCCAACCTGCCTCAGAATTTTTCAGAAACAAAAAAACACAGACAATAAATTTGCCAAGATATGTAACCTTTAAAGCGGCATTAAGAACTGGTGTCTGTGGACTCTTGCTTGAGGTTTAAAAAAAAAAAATCACTTCTCCATTGTTCTACAAGGAAGTAGCTAAAGCAAAATACTCAGTTCCTTCCATGGTGCAGGCATAAAAGAAAGAAAAAAAAAACGGAGAAATTTAATTAGGACATATGAAGGGAAATACTCCCACCTTGTGGCCACTGATGGAATGACACGCCTTAGACGTTTTCATCCCACACACCATCACAAAGGCACTCACTGCTCTTGAGGGATGCACCTGTGTGCCAGGCACCATGTTGGCGCCCAGTGTGAGCTACCTTCCTTAAAACTCGGAAGGTGCCACCTGCATCTTGAGGAAAATTAAAGTAACTTGGTGCTCCTGAAACCCCACTTTTAATTTCACTGGTGAAAACAACTGAGGTCCTCCTGGGACTCGTAGTCTTAATTAATCGTTTATTCTAACAGAGCTCGGACCTCCTGGTTTTCGGGTTTGTATCCAGATATCCCATTTCCTCCTAAATTCCATTCATCTCAGTCAGCTTGAACGGAAAACACTGACTTCAATATGAAAACCACCATACCGTATTTTTCCATGTATAAGATGCTACTTTTTTTTTTTTCTAAAATCATTTAACTGAAAACTGAGGGGAAATTAGCCAAGGAAGGAGCCATGATGGTGTGCAGCTGCCCACACCTTGTCAAACAGGCTTCCTCCAATCACGAGCCTTACTGTTACTGACGGCAGCTGATGCTATAATTGGAGGTGGAGGTGGAGAGGGCACAGATGCAACAGTGACCAGAGCGTTCTGAGCCCAGAAAGATGTCAAAAAATAAAAAAAGATAAATACAGGTAAGTGATTGTCTTCCTCTGCAAAATTCAAACTGAATGTAATCAGCTGTGCAGAAGAGCATGCAAACAGAGCTGACACATGGACCTCCTCCCGCTGAGTGGGCCTCCTCCCGCTGATCGGACAGTGGAGAAAACAGGAAGAACAGCTCCTTAAGATGCCAGAAAAGAAGAAGGCCTTCAGAGGAGAACCAGCGAAATGGGCAGACTTGGAGCAGAGGAGCAGCACCCGAGTGGCTCGTGTGTGTCAACCATGTTTATTCAATGTCAGGGAAGAATGTTTGCAAGAGAAATGGACATGGTTGATTTTACAGGAAAGGCAAAATGCTGCTTCAATTTTGTGAGGAGAGAAGGGCTGGCTATGAGAACATGAACAAAGTTAGCTCAGAAAATGCCACCAGTTTATGAGGAGGCTCTCACATATATAGACAGTGACTCAGAAGTGGCAGTGACACAATAGAAGTTAAAAAAATGGAAATGTCTGGAACTGACAGTGATGAAGAAGAGAGCAGTGATGCAATAGGGGCTGAAGAAAGCCATATCACGCCCTGGTATGTAAACATTACCTGCAGTAATTAGTAAATAAAAATGTGTTCTATTCTGTCTAAACCTTTGATTTCTTAATTTTGGGTCGGATAAGTGGGGGGGCGTCTTATACATGAAGTCTTCTTCCCAGTGGAGCCATCAACTGCACGCCAGCCCCAGGATGCTAACTCTGGGGTGTTTCTCTCTTTTCCGTGTCCAGCACAAAAAAAGAAGGGGGTTGGTTCCTGAGTGGAGGAGCTGGGGGGAGAGAGAGAGAGAGAGAGAGAGAGAGAGAGAGAGAGAGAGAGAGAGAGAGAAGGAGAGAGAGAAGGAGAGAGAGAAGGAGAGAGAGAAGGAAAGAGAGAAAGGAGAGGAAGGAAGGAAGGAAGGAAGGAAGGAAGGAAGGAAGGAAGGAAGGAAGGAAGGAAGGAAGGAAGAAAGGAAGGAAGAAAGGAAGGAAGAAAGGAAGGAAGAAAGGAAGGAAGAAAGGAAGGAAGAAAGGAAGGAAGAAAGGAAGGAAGAAAGGAAGGAAGAAAGGAAGGAAGAAAGAAATAGATTTATAAAGCTGGGAGCTGGGTGGAACTGCTGCCACCTCTGATGGAGAGGCAGGGACCCCAAGCCCACATTGGGCATTTATTTATATTTCCCTAAATACCAGGAAGTACCACCAAAACTTAGGATCAAAGGAGCTTATTTACATTCTTTAGTAGGCCCGAGCATTCCTGGTGCTTGCCTGGTTTTACATATCTAAGTGACACCTGGGCTGAAATGAAGGCCAAGCTGGTAACACTCTTGCCTTCTTGGCAAAGCCTGTTCCCAGGGCCTGGCTCTGCCTGTCGCCCTGAGTTCAGCTGACAATAATTAGAGAAATGCCCATGTGCCTTCAGGCGCCCTCTGCAGCTAACGGAGCGGGGCAGCTGCAGGCAGCGGGCACTAGGGCCAGGGTGGTCCTGACGAAAGGCGTGGCCACCAGGTGACCATTGGAGGATCGCCAGGTGTCCCCGGAAGGGCACCCTTCCTCTTTGAAGAGAGGGAAGTGCAGCCTCCGAACCCAACACTTCCATTTCAAAGCCAGAAGCTCTGACTTTTGGGGCTTCCTTGTTAAAGGGAAAATAGCCTCTACAGTGAACATCGCCGGAAGAGTTAGCTGACCCTTTGCTGAAAGGAAGTTGAAGATAGGAGCTGGTTGCCTAGCAGCAGAGAGAGCAAGGGAAGACAGCATGGATGTTACTAAAATGCACTTGGTCTAGCATCTCTCCTTTTTCCTGGGGCTGACCCTCTGCCTCCTCTCTGCTTTTGGTAAACAGCCAAGATCCGTGCCTCTCAAATAAACACAAAGGCTGTGGGGGAATCTCACATCCCAATCCGCAGGCACAGGGTGTATTTTGTATCAGGAAAACCTGTAGTCTGATTCCATCTCTGAGAGTTCGGCTAGGCTGGCTCTCAGGAGTGTCCCAGAATGAGATGTTTTGTTATAAAGGAGAGACGTGACTGATGGATGTTGATTCTCACTGCACAGACTTATACCTCCATCTTATTAAAAATTATTTCTGAAACATTTATATTTTCACTCATTGGAAAACCACTATCCTCTGGGATTCACACGTCACAAGACATAGCCTAACTGTCTCCCCTCTGGTTAGAACATTTCTAGATTCAAGGCAGAGGTCCTTGGAGGGAGTGGGAGTAAATGCCAGTCTGAAGAGCGGCTGGGGAAAGGAGGAGCTAGACGTCCCCGTAGACTTCCTGTCCCCAGGCGCATTCTCCAGGGTCACCCTCACTTCCTGTGACAGCACAGTCCCTGTCCTTAGCGCCTCATACTCTAGGGCAGTGGTCAGCAAACACATTAGTCAACAGAGCCCAATATCAACAGGACAAAGATTGACATTTCTTTGGAGAGCCACATTTTTTAAACTTAAACTTCTTCTAACGCCACTTCTTCAAAACAGACTCGCCCAGGAAGAGCCACACTGCAGGGGCCAAAGAGCCGCATGTGGCTCGAGAGCCGTGGTTTGCCAACCACGGCTGTAGGAAAACACTGACTCTGAGCTGGTTTCAGGATGACCCACCAGCTCCAACAGGGCCTGCAGGTCTCTCTTTGGGCCCCAAAGTGGGACCAATAGTCAGTGAAGCTGACACTTGTTTTCCTGTCACACTGATGCCCCCTGTGCCTTTCTGCCTCCACCCACTCCGACCCCCCCCAAAAAAAACTAATTTGAAATAAAGCCAATACTCATTTTAAATATATTGTTATTGATTTCAGAGAGGAAAGGAGAGAGAGATAGGAACATCAATGATGAAAAATCATTGATCCTCTGCCTCCTGCAACACCACTCACTGGGGATCAAGCCTGCAATACAGGCACGTGCCCCAACCAGAAATCCAACTGTGACCTGCTGGTTCATAGTCAACGCTCAACCACTGAGCAACACCAGCTGGGCCAAGGAAGCCAATAACCTTAACATGAGGAAGAAAATCAGCTCTCCTTTGACTGGATTTTAGCTATTAGCTCGCACCTTCCCACCAGTCACGTTGGCTATGTCACTGCCCCCCTCTGGCTGGTGGGAGTCATTGGACAGGACTCTCTTCTCCTAAAACTCCTAGATTTCATTTTAACCATCAACTTCCTTCGTCAGATCCAAATAAGAAAAAAAAAAATAGATATCAAAACTCCTGAAATTTAGTTCATACTTCTTTCATTTCCACTCTCGATTAAAATGTCTACTGTAGTTTGCGTCAACTGAACCAGGGTTTTGCTGTCTGTTTCAATTTCAGATGAATTCCAGATTGCATTCTTTAGGTTAGGAACAAAAGCCATCAACGTTAGTGTACGATATGTTACATTTCTGGAACTTTTTTAATAGGAGGCTGTTCAGACTGAGGTGGGGGGAAATGTTGGACACTCAAAGTTTAGAGTGCTTTGTAGGTTCTTGTCTAAAGGTGAATCAGAAAATAGGAAATGGATATTGAACATTAGACTGAGTTGATAAATATTTATCATATTCTTTCATCTTAGCCATGTGATGCTGTTCACGAAAGAAGCAGTCAAACCTGTAAAGAATTGTGAGTTTACTTGAGCCAACTGTAGACAATTGCTGGGAAGCGAAATCTCAACAGACTGGGATAGTGCTCCAGAGAATCGCAGCTTTTCACCTTGTTTTACACATTACAACTAGAGGAGGAAACACAGTGGGTTACATGAACTCCAATGGTGATAGATTAGGGAGGTGGGAGATAGCAAGGGGACGAAACCTCCGGGATTGGATAAAAGGTAAAATGGTAGACACACACTTCCTTTACTAAGAGTCAACAATTAACTTAATGACAAGGAGGGCGTGTGTGGTCTGGGCAGAGTGGTGCCTGTGGTTTGAGGGGCGGGGAGAAAAGGAAAATGACTTTGGCATTCCAAGGACATGTTATCACAGAGGCAAAAGGACAACAGGCTCAGTCAAGGCGAAGTCTGGCCTTTGTCAGGGAAGATACCAGCCGAGGACGTGACTACCCACCATCACTGCTTTCAGTTCGAGTTTTCATTTCAAACCAGCCTTTGTGGTTACCAGGTGCACCAGTTAATAATGCAGATTTTTTTTTCAATAGATGGAGTTACACACATGTTGATACATATGCTATTTGATATGTATGCTATTTGGTTGCATTGACAGCAAGCTTCAAAACTTCATATGTCAAATTTTCTGAAGGTGCTAACATCATAGATATTTTTATGCTTAAAAATGTCGAATTTAGTGCCGAGAGAGAGAGAGAGAGAGAGAGAGAGAGAGAGAGAGAGGGAGAGAGAGCGCGCATTTGCGGGAAGTTTCAATTCATTACTTAATTTTGAAGAAAAAGTTATTGTTTACATCGGGAAGCTTATGGTGAACATGCTCCATTTCAAGATATTTGTGAACTCTGGTTTAAACATTTTAAAAGTGCTGATTTCCATGTGAAAGACAAAGAATGTCCAGGTCAATCAAAAAAGTTTGAAGACCAACAATTACAAACATTGAATGAAGATGCGTGTCAAACTCAAAAACAACTTGCAGAAAGATTAAACATTATTCAGCAAACAATTTCTGATCATTTACAAGCAACGGGAAAGATTTTAAAGGAAGGAAATGGGTGCCACATCAACTGAACAAAAGACAAATGGAAAACCGAAAAGCCATCAGTAAAATGTTGCTTCAATGGCACAGAAGGAAGTCTTTTTTGGATCGAATTGTAGCTGGCGATGAAAAATGGATTTATTTTTGAGAATCCCAAATGCACAAAATCATGGGTTGATTCAGGTCAACCATCAACATCGACCGCAAGGCCAAATTACTTCGGAAAGAAGACAATGCTCTGCGTTTGGCAGGACCAGGAAGGTGTGGTATATTATGAGCTTCTAGCACCAGGTGAAACTGTTAATTCTGATCGCTACTGACAACAAATAATCAATGTGAACTACGCTTTAATCATGAAATGACCAGAATGGGCCAGAAGACATGGCAAAGTAATTTTGTTTTATGATGTTACACCATCACACACTACAAAACCAGTTAAAGACACAGTAAAAGATCTTGCCTGGGAAGCATTAACCCACCCACTGTATTCACCAGACCTTGCTCCTTCAGATGACCACTTGCTCAATCAATGGCATGCTCCCTCCAATCAATGGCACATGCACTTTCTGAGCAGCACTTCAAAACATGTGAAGAAGTGAACAATTGGGTCCACATAATTTTGGAAGGCATTTTGGAGAGCCAGAGCAGACTTAGCTAAAGAAACCAAGTCCTCCTGTCTCTCTCAACCCAGAGCTTTTTATTAACACAAATTGTCCTAAGGCAAGGTAGATATACACATCAAAGGCCAAGGTTTAGTATACAGAGCCATTGTTAGATTGGGGGAACTGCCTACAGCTGTTCAGCTGTTTGGCCAGCAGGAGGCAGTAACATGTAGATTGAAATGCCTTCAGCTGTCTGGCAGCAAGCAATTATCTAAGCATCCTTTTCAGGTTTGGGGAAATGTCCTCAGCTGTTTCCGACAGGCAGTAACATGTGATTCTCCAGCCTTGTTGAAGGCTCAAAGTCCACCAACCTTTGGGTGAACTTTTGCATTTCTGACTGCTGGAGTTAGCTCCCGGCATTACAGTGCTGGGAACTACAGAGATCCCCGTCAGCCCTGAGAGAGCAGCAGGAGTCAAAGAAATCCCTTAAACACAAGTTCAGAAAGCTCTCAGAGTAACGGGAGAGGGAATTCTGGGACGCCGAACAGCAAGATCTCCACTCTCCATTCACCGCAAGGATTTGTGATTCCTGCTCCACCGATGTAACGACATCTAAAACCCGCAGCCATTGGGTTCAGCCTTAAAATGAAAGACTAGCATGTCCCCAAAAGGTGTTGTTTTTTTCCTTAACCTCCCAGCCGAACATCCAGCCTGGCACTCTAGCCAGACCAGCACCAAGCCACCTGGACCCAGCAGACCCTGGGAAGGGGTTGCAGAGACACAGGGAAGATCAGACATGGAAGCTGCATCCAAGGTGATTGTCCTTTCTTACCCCCGAAGCTAATACAGAAGCATGTGGAATGTGAACTGTAATTTAAAATAACAGGAGTCATCTCTAGGGGAAAGGAAACCTCCTCCTCCTCCCCCTTCCCCACTACCTCACCCCAGGGCCACAGATGACGCCAAATCTGAAAGGCGTGAGTGGAGTGGCTCACCTGAGCGCTGCCCTGGCCCCAGGACAGAAAGATCGTCTCAGAGGCAGTTAGGGCAAGGTCAAGGTCAAAATTCGGCGGGAGTGTAAGTTCACGTCGGTCACAGGGTACTCCCTGGGAGACGGAGGACATGGACGGGACAGCTGATTGCTCCCAGGCAGGGAGGGTAGTGGGGTGCAGTTGAGGCAACGAATCCCAGGATCTGGACCACACCTGCCCCTCAGGGGACGGCCTCGTGGGCACCATTCACACTCCCCGCCTCTGCGGGAGGAGAGAGGCCCTGGCAAAGGATAGGCGCCTTTATTTTATTTGTTTATTTTATTTTATTTTATTTTTTACAGAGAGGAAGAGAGAGCGATAGAGAGTTAGAAACATCGATGAGAGAGAAACATTGATCATCCGCTTCCTGCTCCCCCCACTGGGGATGTGCCCACAACCAAGGTCCATGCCCTTGACCAGAATCAAACCCGGGACCTTTCAGTCCTCAGGCCGACGCTCTTTCCACTGAGCCACACCGGTTTCAGCAGGGACAGGCACCTTTCAAGGTGGTGGGAGCACTGGGCAGGGTGGGAGCACTGGGCAGGGTGGGAGCACTGGGCAGGGTGTATCTTCGTTGATGCCACAGCTGTGGATTCGGTGGGTGAGGGGCTCATCATTAAGCTGCAGCATAAACAACAGACCGAACGTGATTTACCATTGGTCTCTGCATGTTCGCCTCAGAGCCAGCAGAGTTCTCCTGGGCAGCACCCACAATTACCCGGAAGATGGACATCACTTTGAATAAAGCACTTCTGGTGTTTCTCTTGAAGTTTTTGTGTTTTCTTTGATTACAAAAGCTGTGTTATTAACCAGTACTCCTGGAATCTAAGAACCTGCAGTCAATACCACGAGGGAGCCGGTCCCAGGACCCTCTGTGCGGTGACTCTTCAGGTTCAGTTCCAGTTAAGGGCATGTACCTCAGTGTCCGGCACATGCAGAAGGCAACTAATGGATGTGTCTCTCTCAGATGGATGTTTCTCTCTGTCTGTCTCTCCCCCTCCTTTCCACTCTCTCTAAAAATCAATGGGGAAAAATATCCTCAGGTGAGGATTATCGACAATAAAATTAATCATGAGGAAGCCTGAGCATAGAGAAAGGCTTAGAGAGCACACAGGAGGAAGCAGACAGGAGGAAGCTGGAAGGACGTGGCAGAGAGATCTCTATATTCTCACTGTTGGAGGAACAAGTGCATTGTCTGCCCAAGATGGTGTCACCTATCTGTGAGGGAAGTGGCTAGGGCCGTGGTCAGCAAACTGCAGCCCACAAGCCACATGCAGCTCTTTGGCCCCTTGAGTGTGGCTCTTCCACAAAATCCCACGGCCCGGGCGAGTCTATTTTGAAGAAGTGGCGTTAGAATGTTTAAATTTAAGAAGTTTGGCTCTCAAAAGAAATTTCAATCGTTGTACTGTTGATATTGGCTCTGTTGACTAATGAGTTTGCCGATCACTGGTCTACGGGCATCTCTATGGGGAAGAAAAGGAAATCAGAATAAGACCCAGCTGCGTCTCCGTGGCCCTGCAATCCCACTATTGCTAGGGCAGGGACTGTCTTAGCTCTAATGCCCAAGTCTGACGACTGTTGACAGTTGCTGCCTGAAGCCCTGGGTGGAACAGGATTCTGAGGCTGCATTTGACCTCATTGGGAAAGAGAATGAATAAATAGAGTGACGGCACAGAGAAGCCGCTGTTTAAACACGACCCTTTCTCCTCTCTGCCCGTCCACGCCCTTTCTGGATCATTAAACCCTAGGACATCAGGTTCTGGTCAGCCTCAAGCTGTCTCAAAAGCATGGCCTCGGGTCTGTTGACCCATAAAGCAGGAGTTCATGGGGCCCCAGAGCTCATTGGGTCTGGCCCTGCCGAGGCATCGGGGGTGAGCGCACTCAATGTTTGACCAACTACTTCATAAGCTCTGAGTAGCTACCCATCATCAGCCAATACATTTAGCAATAGTGGTTCAGTGAGATGTCATTCTTGACTTAAGGGCAACTAAGATCTAAAACATAGTAGGTGCGCACTGGTTTCTGGGCTTTTAAAGTGAATCAGGAAAGACAATGAGGGTTTCCTTTGATCACGTATCAGGACATCGATTTCAGACTTCATGTGTCCTTTTCCATACCATGTGCCTAACACTCCCGAGAGCAATAGTGGTCAGTCTCTCGACCCATTAAATGGATCAAGAAAGAATAACTTACTTGTGAGATTTCTTTGATTAAAGGTATGAATTCCACAGAATCCCTTCATAATTTTTAATCATAGCCCAGTATCCTTCATACTTGGGGAAAAAATAGAGGCTATTTCTCACGTCCCAGTTCTCAATCAATTAAAATCCCACATGCTTGTTTATGCCTTCCTCCTACTTACCCTCACCAACAAAAACACTCTGTTTTGGAAGAGCTGTAAATTCCTGGGTTAGATCAAGTTTTGCCAAAAAATACAGTGGCCAGACATGACCACATGTTTCACTGCTCTGCGTTAGCGCCATTTTTCTTCCTTAAATTAAATCCCTTGTGACAGGTTTATGGGGAACTCAGAGAAATGGAAGAATGGGTTTGAATTACCCTCTTCCTTAGGAAGGGGAAACGTGGAAGGAGTCCGTTTTCCCTTTTATCCAGAGTACGGTGAATCCTTAAGGTGTTATTCCCGTGCTCAAAGGATGAGAAGGTGAAGAGCTTAGGCTAACACAAGGACCTCTCACAAGTCCGCTGAGCTGTAGGAAAAGACAAAACAGGCCGCATGGAGTAGAGAGACGTTGACTCTTTCCATCGGGGCGTCTCTCAGTCCTCCCGGCCGGCTCGGTGGCTACGGGCCCGTAAATCACCGCGCCCCCAGCCCACGCCTGGCCCTGTCTGTGTATGTACACTAAGCATGTGCTTCCTGCGACCACTTCAAAAGAAATGTAACTTTTTAAATATTATTTAAGTGCCGCTCGGAGGCTGTGAGCGAGGACGTAGGCCTGCCTGTGAGGCCTCCGCTGCCAGGTGGGAGAGAGGGCAGGGTGCCGGCCGGGGTACACTGACCAGGTGGGGCAAGGGCAGTAACGTGTGATTAACTGCAGATGGGCCTGAAAACCCGGTGAATCACAGGGATTAACGCGCCCGGGAGCGGTAAATAGCGGAGCGTAAACCACCTTTCACTGAAGGGGAGCAGTGACCCCCAATTCACGGGGGGGGGGGGGTGGAAATAAGGGACCAAGTTTAAATTACTTCATCTTTTCCATCTTGTGTAAATGTTTATGTACAGATGAACAGGCCATTAACCAGACGAGGAACCAGGGGACGTTGGCAAATGGGATAAATCAGCCCGGAGCAGAAAGAGCGTGAGTGACTGGTCCGCACGTAGCGCTTGGAAAGGAGCTGCAGAATGTTCCGTCACACGAGGAGCCCTAGAAAGAGGGCTGGGAACCCAGAAAGCCAGTCCCCCCCCAGACAGTGCCACGTCTGGGAAGAGGCCCTGACTCGGCCAGCGGTGCTGGGAGCTTGCACCTCCACCCCACCCCACCCCCATCCTCCCAGCCCACACGGTGGCACAGAGTGACCCCCATCAGCGCTGGGCCTGCTGTACTGCTGGTGGTGCTCCACGAAATAAAACCTTTACTAAGTGCATCTGTACTAAGAAGAGGGCCGCAAATAGAATTCAAATAAGTGAGCGTAATGGCTGCTATATGTGTTCCTACCCTCAGCAGCAGTCACCACCCTGTCCCTGTTTCTAGTTGCCTTCCTACCGACTGAGAAGCTCCTCTGTTTCCTCTTGCTCCGGTGAGCCCCTCGTTCATCACCGTCAGCTGCTGACTCACAGCTTTCAGCAGCTGGTTCTTCAAAGCCAAGTTGAACAGGCAGTCAGGAGTTTGGTGATGGGCTAGCCCAGGGGTCGGCAAACTCATTAGTCCATAGAGCCAAATATCAATGGTACAACGATTGAAATTTCTTTGGAGAGCCACATTTTTTTAAACTTAAACTTAGCTTCTAACATCATTTCTTCAAAATAGACTCGCCCAGGCTGTGGTGTTCTGTGGAAGAGCCACACTGAAGGGGCCCAAGAGCCGCATGTGGCTCGCAAGCCGCAGTTTGCCGACCAGGAAGCTAGGAGAGCCACAGGTTACAGAGTGGCCTTTCAGAAAACAAAGCTGAACTATTTCCTGCCACTTGCTTCCCAACACAGCTTCCAAGATCTGTCCTTGCAAAGTGTGGGGCCCACCCAGACTCATGTATCCAGAACAGGAGCCCTGCGAGCCACAGCATGGACCGGATCCCATCGGGAAGGCGGGAGGGGAATCCCAAAGTTTTCATAGTGAACAAGCAGAGGCAAAAGTCTGGTGTTGAAGAAACCCCGGAGACTAAGGTCTGAATTGCTGGTTCCTCGATGATGTCCATGTTTCCTCCCCCAGATCAGAGATTCCCGCAGGGCGCTGGTCTAGCGGGAGTTTCTGTTGAAAGACAAAGGAAAAGGATGTTGATGGAATTGTTAACAAAAATAGCATCCGCCAACACGAAGTCCAGGATAGAAAAGGAGGAAGCAGGTCCACGCAGAAGCTGCAAACTGAACCAAGTGAGAGAGGAGGGGAGAGTCTAGGGCTGGACCAGCAGGGGCCATGCCAGGCAGAGGCGGCAGCTCAGATCCTGCCATGACACACGTGTGGGTGAAGCATGAACAAGGAGTCCACAGTCTCCGGAGGCAGAAGGGAGAGGTGGAGGCAGGAAAGTTGGCAAGTCACCTCATCTCACACCTACAGTCCTCCGCCGTAACCACAGACATTCTAACGACGAAGCAAGAGACGCCACCAAATGTCGGCTCTGCCCCCATACAATCCCCTTGTTTGTAAGAGAGTGTTTCCCAGGAGGGAGGGCCTCAGCCTCCCCAGTCCTAAGGGCTCAGGACGGAGATCTCAGGGGCCCCAGGGGAAGCTCTCAGTAGCACAGTCAGCAGCTCCCCAGGTGTCTGCTCTCAGGGCGTGGGCTCCACTGCCTGATGGGCCGGGCCCGGGGCGGGCAGGGGGTCCTTATCCAACGCCCTCGGACAGGCCAGTGATCGCAGTTATTGATGCTGTCGCTGTGTTTGCAAGATCCGTCTTCCTCATCCTGGGAAAAATGCTCTACAGACAGAGGCTGGGAAAACACACACAACACAAACCCCAGCCCATTTCCTGTGCAGGATTAGGAAAATAAGGAAAGTGTTCAATTAGAGAGAAACTATTCTGACATTTTTCTTCCTTTGTATTCCCCCATGCATACTCCTGAAATAAAAATAGAATTAATCTTATCTCCCATCATCCCACTCCAGTTTAAAATAGGGTTGCCTCTATCCAGGGATGAAATGATGAGTGCGCCCGTACTTGAGGCTAGGAATAGAGTCTGTAACTTAAGAACCTTAAGAATTTAGTAAGTGGGTGGTGAACGCATAACACAATATACAAATGATGTATTATAGAATCGTACACCTGCAGCTTATATAATTTTATTAACCAGTGTCACTCCAATAAATTCAGTACGTTTTTATAAAAGGAAAAAAAATAATAGTTTAATGAGAGTCCACAGAATAGCATCCAAACCTACAAAAAAGTTTTATAAGAGTTTATTTGAGCCAAGTTTGTGAGAAAATGCTATAGTGATGGAAGATTTGCAGTTTCTTTCAGGCACTTAGAGTCGACAGAGAAAACATAAGGAAGGCACATGAACTCCACAGATGGTAGACTGAGGAGGTGGGAGAAAGCAAAGCGGGGAAACCTGGGGTCGGAAAGAGGCCGAGTGGAGCGGCAGATACTGCTTTCCCGTTGGTGGTGCTGTTAGCTCCTACTGAACATTCCCAGCCCGCCAGACGGCATGCGGGCAAGCAGCCTGCATGAGGGCTTCTGTGGCTGCAGCTCTGGTGGGCTTGCCCTCTGCAGCCTGCGGGTATGGCTTGAAGGATCCAGGAAAAAATACTGACCTTTCCAAGGCACGTTATCCTCGATGCGCAAGAACAACGGACAGAGCGCACTGAGGAGGAAGGTCAGTCTCCGCTAAGCAAGCTGTGGGCCGGGCGTGTGGCCATGCCTGCGCACCAGCACCTGCCCAGCTACGAGTCTGAGATCAGACCACCCTCGGTGCTGACGGTCGGTCACTGTGCTCGTCAGGCCTGCCATGGGTGCCCTGGGCCTCGTAAGATGCATAGATATCCCCGTTTTTGCTCACCATGAGTCTTACGTTAAGTGAAATAAGTCAGACGGAGAAAGACACATACCATCCGTCTTATATGCGGAATCTTAACAAAAGCAACCAAAGGGAACGGAAACAAACTCAATATCCCGAGAACAAGCGGGTGGCCCCGGAGCAGAGGTGGCTGAGAGGATGAACAGACGGGGGGAGAAGCACAAGGTCGGCTATGAAATGTGCTGGCCCGGCCAGGGAGCAGCGGGGTAACAGCAGGGTGACAGGCGTCCGCTGGGCTGATGGTGATCACTCTGTGAGACGTAAACAGGCAGAGTCACTATGTTGTTCACCGGAAACTAATATAAACCGTCTGTCAGCTACAAGGAAAAGTGAATTAAAGAGGCGAGGCTGGCGTGGCTCAGAGGTCGAGGGTCAATCTATGAACCAGCAGGTCAGGGTTTGATCCCCGGTCAGGGCACAGCCCCAGGTTGCAGGCTTGATCCCCAGTGTGGGGCGGGCAGGAGGCAGCCAATCCATGGTTATCTCTCATCATTGATGTTTCCATCTCTCTCTCCCTCTCTCCTCCTCTCAGAAATCAATAAAAATATATTTTTTAACCCTGTCTGGTTTGGCTCAGTGAATAGAGTGTTGACCTGAGGACTGAAAGGTCCTGAGTTCGATTCCCCATCAAGGGCACAGGCCTGGGTTGTGGGTTCGCTCCCCAATGTGGGGCATGCAGACGGCCAATCCATGATTCTCTCTCATCATTGATGTTACTAGTTCTCTCTCTCTCTCTCTCTCTCTCTCTCTCTCTCTCTCTCTCTCTCCCTTTCTCTCTGAAATCAATAAAAATATTTTTTAAAATAAGTAAAAATATATATTTTTAAATGAATTTAAGAACAAGAAGACATTAGTGAGATTTCCTCTCTTGTCAGTGATGGCTTATCCGAGCAGCTCTGCCTGATGCCCTCCGTCCCTGTAAGGAAGTGAGCGCTTTGCTGACCACGGGCCTTTGCAAAGGAAACACTTTTCTTGGCTCCTGGACACTGGCTCCATCCCACAGTAGCTCATGTGCTTCTACTTCCTGGAATCTTGGTGGGGTTTGCTGTTCATTTTTAAACTTGGCAGTTCTCTACCTGAAGACTCAGGTTCTGCCTAAAGCCATTGGAGTCCACTTGGATGTATCCCAACACAAAATGGAAGATAGCGAGGAATCAGCCCGTATATGTGAGTGGAAAACCAGCCAGGAAAACCAGCTCCAGGAAAACGCATGCCCACCACTCCAGGGCCTCCAGGATAGCGGTTCATAGCACGTGTTCGTAAGGATTTATTGGCGGACAGAGTAAAGGAGTGAAAAATAGTTCAGCATTAACAGTAAGTGTAGTGGAAGGACCCTAATGCGTGTAGCATTTAATTTGCTTTACTCACAACTGGGGAGCCGTGAGGGGCAGCATAGTTACCTGTGGTTAGTCCAAGATTACTCACTCAGGGGAAGACAAGCGGAACCCAGACTCTCAATTATATTCACACTAACACGTCTTCTCTTCACTTTTCCTTTTGAGATAATTGTAGACGCACATGCTTGTGGAAGAAATAACAGGGATTCTCCCACAATGATGCCGTGTGGAACCAGGGTACAATATCCCAGTCAGGAGGGTTACACTGACACACTCCATCAGCCTTAAAATGCATGTACTGTAACCAACACACTTATAGAAATATTCACTTCTCTCTGTGTGCGCATTCGGTTCTACACAATTTTATCACATGTGTAGATGCCTGTGATCCATTAGATGTCTTTTATTTGTTATAATTCCATCTTGTTTCAAAGAATGTCTGCCAGAGAGCAGGTGGAGTGGGCTGCAAGAGGCAGAATGGCTGGACCCAGGGGGTCTACTCCAGGGTCTGCATGCAGGAGCAACATAACCGACAAAGTGGGCCTCGGTGTCCCACATCGTACACAGTGAGGGCGGCACAAACAGGAAGAACAAGATGCGCCATGCAAATAAATAAGGACCAAGTAAGGGGCATCTGAAGGAGCCTGGGAAATGCAGAGACACAGGAAGATACACACTGAAGTCTGTTACCAGGAAAAAGGCAGCCGCGATGGGAACAAATGCACATGCGGGCTAAAGCATCCTTCTTTGTTGTCCACGGTTATCTCCCTTGTCCCTAACAGCCCTCCTAACTCCACAGGACAGCCATTAGCAAAGACCTGCCTGGCAAAACCCTTGGGCACATTAAAATAGGTAAGCATAGCACTGCATACACTATACAAGGTGGCAGGTTTTTCATTTTATTTCATTTTGCAGGCACACACATGCTCGCATGCACACGCGCGTGCGCGCACACAAACACACACACACACACACACACACACACACACACCGGACACTGACACCTGCTCTTTCAGGTAGAACAGCATATCAGGTCAATTTTTTAAAGTTATTGACAAGTCTTATGAATGTTTCTCCTTTGTTTTCACATCAGAGGCCCAGTGCATGAAATTCGTGCATGGGTAAGGTCCCTAGTGGCTGCTGCCTGCTAGCCGGGGCCTCCCTTCCCTGGCCACTGGCTGGCAGCTGGCAGCTGGCAGCCAGGCCTTCCTTCATTCACGACACCCCCTGGTGGTGAGCGCACATCAGAGTGAGTTCAATCAAACTCCGGTCGATTGAACTCCCGAGGGGACACTTTGCATATCAGGCTTTTATATATACAGATGCTTGAGAGGTTCCAAAGACAACTGGTACCCTATCACCCATGAAAGGGTACAAGAACCTGGAAAAGTGGTATACTTCTAGAAAAACACTCCAAAGCACTCCTGTTCCCCATGCTCAACGTGAAGCTAAATAGTAGTGATGCCTCTTGAAATCTTGGCAAAAACAAGCACTCGCCCTTTTGATCTAGTTTTCTTCTTCACGAAACTGCAGATTTATCTCTAAGGTTTTGCTTACACTGTTGGTCACGTCAATTAGAACTCAGAAGCCGTGCCTTTCCCTGGAGTCTCTGCAATGTTTAGACATCCGACTTCCTTTCCAATCTTGCATCCTGGTGTGTGAGAACTTTCAAAACCCTTTCCCAGGAGATCTGTGGGTTTTCTGTCCATTCCATTATCTCCATGGTAACTGACCCCGCACCTACCTATAAAATTGAAAGACAGAAATCAGTATGTTGAACACAAGAATAAACACAAAGAAGACATAAACAAATACATTGAAAGACCAATCCAAGGAAGTCTCCCAGAATTCAATACAAATTGATGGAGAGAGAGAGAGAGAGAGAGAGAAGAGAGAGAGAGAGAGAGAGAGAGATAAAGGATGAGATGGGAAGGCCCAGTGTCCCACTAGGAAGGGTTACTGAAAGAGAAAATAGAATTAAAGAAGAGTTTCATTATTCGCAGGTGTGGATGCTTTACAGAACATTTAAAGTACATGCGTGGCCTCTTTCAGTGGACAGGACTGCCCCATTGCTGCAAAGAAGTCCAGCATCCAGGCCCCGGACACCGACAGGCAGGCGGTGGCCTCCTCACGTGCCGGTGCAGGTTTGCATGCACACGTGTTCTAGGAGAGAGGCCGAGGAAGCTGTGGGTCTCCCACATCCCGGCCAGGAACGGGCCCTGGCATTGTCTGGGTCTTGTCAACCAGTCAGTACACTGACTGCGTGAGAAATGGAATGTGAAGTTTTTGTTGTTTTTTTAAAAAAGCAGATTAATTTCTTAAAGCCAAACCCAGAGGAGGCATTTCCAGAACGTCCCAGGCGGTCACTGGGATGGTGTGGTGCCTGGGAACCGCGGCGTGCCCGCGAGCCGGGGAGATGGCCTGGCGGGGCCTGTCTCTGTGCGGGTCTCGTTACCAGGCTCCTCCGCGGCGACGCGGGTCCCCAGGGTGCGTGTACAGTACGGCGACAGTGAGAAAAGGGGAAGAAATGCTGAGCTGGTCAAATGCCATGTCCTCTTCCGAGGGGTCAGCCAGCAGGGCTTGTCACAGCTCATATCCTAGACAGTGGGAATGCAGGCGAGGGACTTTTCCCTTCTCTCCCAGGAGAAAAAATAAATATCCAGGCAGGAGTTTTGAAATCCAGAAAATTCACAGCTGGAAACCCAAAATAACCCATCCCGGTTCCTCAGATGCTGTCTTTGATCTATTACCTCCGGGAGAGGACAGCAAAGTGGGACGTGAACTCCACGGGGGCTCCTCCGGCTTCTACCAGTGCCCCGATGACTGGGGGAACCTGCTGCTCGGGTTGAGGCTCCTTGCACCCCTTTACCTAATCTCACTTATAACTATTTAACATAAAAGATTGCCCTCGTTTCGGTCTCCCTCGGCAGCTGACTTCCATCCTGCTCTCCGCGTGCCCCAGAAGCCGTGTGCAGGGACCTGGATGGGCACCCCGGAGTACACATGTCCCGCCCACACGTGCCCCGCACACGGGCCAGTTCCCGCTGCTCCCACTTGGAAAGGCTTCCTCCTGCCTGATGCAGGGGGGATAGGGGATGGGACGTTGGATCCTTCCAAATTATTTCACAATCAGCCGTCCTCTCCACAGCTGTCTGGGCTGCCGTGTTGCCTCACTCTCATTTGGAAGCAAAAGGAAGTGATGAGAACAAGGCCCCAGGGGCTGCCTGCCCAGCCTTCTGCATGGCTGCTCGCAGCGTGACAGCCAGGCCCCTCGCCCACGTGGGCAGTGCCAGCGAGGCTGCCTCAGGGCAGACCAGGCCGTGAAGGGCAGGACCAGGACCAGGACCAGCCGGCCGCTCCGCCGCTCACCCTGCGCTCACACACCTGACACCCGCTCTTATGTCCCCGAGGAGTCTTCCGGGTGCAGCAACTTCTGCTGAGAATCTTCTCACGTGTTGCTAGCAGCTGACAGACAGCCCTGTGCACTCAGGTTGATAAAATACTCTCCCCGCAACGATCACACGCCATTATGTGGCACTTCCCCATTCCGAACACTAGTCTGGCATTTCACAGACAGACCTCTCTGTGCCCCACCGGGCCTGGGGGGCAGGCATGATCACTCCTCACCTCAGGGAAGAGGCGGGGAAACCGAAGACGCAGAGGCCAAGTAACGGGCCCACAGTCACCATGGGCTTGAACTAGCCCCGTGATGGGCAAACTCATTAGTCCACGGAGCTAAATATAAACAGCACAACGATTGAAATTTCTCTGGAGAGCCACATTTCTTAAACTTAAACTTCTTCTAACACCACTTCTTCAACACAGACTCGCCCAGGCCGTGGTGTTCTGTGGAAGAGCCACACGCAAAGGGCCAAAGAGCCACATGTGGCCCACGAGCCGCAGTTTGCTGACCACGGAGCTAGAGACCTCTGATCTTCACTCTGAGGGTCTCCTGCCTCTCCGACCCCCAACAGCAGCTGAGCTGTGATGCTTCCCCCGAGGACGCAGGGCCGGGGAGTTCTGCAGTGTTTTCAGTGTCGGGGTTCCACACCCAGAGAGAGCGCTGGCTGCGGGTGAGACCGCACAGGTGCCCCCGGTTCAGAAGTCCGCCGCTGCCCAGCTCTCGGAGGCTCGCTTGTGCTACACGGAAGCATAAAGCATTCCTGGAAATTACACCCAGTAAGGCATGAGGGCTGATGAGGACCATCACAATGCTGCTCATCACATTAACTTCCCAAACACTCACTCAGCATCTGCTTTCCATAAAGCACCAGGCGCACTAACAGGCATGCTGTGCTGTCCAGGAACGTCCAGGAACGGTGGCCCTGCCCACCTACGATGGCCACCTGGGCGGCTCCAGTGACACATGTCAGCGGGGAGACCCCCGATGACCCCAGCGAGGAAATGAGAACCTCCAGGGCGGGAGGGAGGGATGAGGAGGGCGTGGAGCCCCTGCTGTCCCGCTGTGCAGCCAACGCTGAGAATGCCGAGCCCGGATTGGGGTCCTGAGCGTCCGAGCCTGCTGCCCGCGGCACAGCATCTTCCTGCCTCTGTGTGTCTGTCCTTCCTGGCCAGGTGAGCTGGGTTCTACTTAAGCGACTTCAAGCGCCTGCACCTGGAGCTCGTCTTTGCTTCTCACTCGAACTGGCCGCGGCAGGGCATTGTGGGTGGCGGTGGTCACCGTGAGGTTTCCATCGGACTCGGGGTCTGGGGGCCAGCGAGGCAGGAAGCAGCCTGAGGAGCTGGAGAGGCCTGGGCTCAAGGACTGGCACGCGTCCTCGCTTCTCAGTTGCCAGGTGAGGACCCTGGGTGAGTCCCGCATTTTGTCTGTTTCCCTGTGTGTGAAAACGATGCCTGTCTGTGAGAACCATGCGTTGTAACCCGCACAAAGGCCTGGTACAAGGTAGATGGCGAATGGATGGCATCTTCTACCCGACTGCATTTCTCCTGCTACCTAAAATGAGCCCTGTTCTGCCCTGGCCGGTGTGGCTCACTTGACTGGGCGTCATCCCATCCACGAGGGTAACTGGTCCGATTCCCAGCCAGGGCACACGCCCAGGTTGCAGGCTCCATCCCTGAGTGGAAGCCCCCAACTAGGGGCTGTGCGGGAGGCGGCTGATCACTGCTGTTTCACTATCATGTCGATGTTTCTCTCACTCCCTCTCTCCTCCTCTTCTCTCTCTAAAAACATCAATTAAAACATTTTAAAAGTTAAAAGTGAAATGAACCCTGTCCCCTCTAGAGGCCCTCATTGCTGGGTTCTTTTAGGACTGCCTGCCGCTCGGGCCTCCTCTCCCCCATTCAGACACAAGTCGTGGCCACCCCATTCCTTTCACAGCCATTTCCCACACTGGACACTGAAGTCACATTCTGGCTGCTCCTAGCCGTTTCCCATTCTTCAGATTCTTTGGTCGCTTTCATTTTTTCCCACATCCTCAGACTTCCACTCTGAAGTGATCTCTGCTCCCGAGGTCTTTCCGTGCAGTTCCTTCCTGTCCGCTTTCCTCTCTGCTGACTCTGCCTCTTCCTCCCATCGCCTCCAAATGCACAAAACAGGCACGGGCCCTGTGTACCCGCTCTCTCCTGCAGCCGGTCCTGCTAGGAGTCAGGCTGCAGCCCCAATGGAGACTGCCTGTGGGTCCCTACTCAGCCTTCCTCTGCTGAGTGTGATAACCAGCAAAAAACCTGCAAGAAAATAAACTCCGTGAGAGAACCAGACAGGACGTATTAAGGGCCCCAATAGGACGGCCTGATGCGTCACATGTTCTTGAAGACTTACAAACTGCCTGTTGGTCTCACCTGCCTTAGCCTCTCCGTGCAGCTGAGCTTCATCCTTGCACGTAACCGCTACGGGCTCCCTTTTTCAAACCCAGAGCACTGTCATTCCCGCTTCCCAGCCCTTCGCGGGCGCTCTTATCAGCCGGGGAACAGCCTGAAGCCATGACTCAGGGCCCGCTATCTTATCTCTGCCGGCGCGGCCTGGCCCACTGGCTGCATCAGAGCCGCTGCGTGTCATTTCTGTTTCCCACAGCGTTCGCCAGATGATACATGGACGAGCCCCTAACAGATTACCTCTGTTCTGTGCACAGAGCAGTCTGCCCTGGGAATGCCACTCACCCCGAGGCCCTTCTCTCTCCATCACTACCCCCCCCCCTCACACTCGGAGAGGCCAGGCGTGGGCCTGTGAGGTGTGGTGGGTGACGGAAAGCAATGAGCTCACAGCCACTGTTTGCAGGCCGGCTCATCAATCTTCCCATTTCTAACCCAGCCATCTGCTCCTGTTTTCCCAGCCTCTTAATGCGGTTACAGCCGCCCTCTGATCACGTACACCTGTGCCCCTCACCGCCATTGTTTTTGCCAAATTTCTTCTCCCTCATCAGCTGTGAGGTGACATCGCCCATCCCCGCTGTCATACACAGAGCCCAGGGGCTTTCTCTGGCAGATGATTGTCCTTAAAGACTCTTTTTGACTCGGCCATGTTTTCGCTTAGTCATTCAAAATCTCCTGTGTTTCTCCATGCTTTTTGGTCTTTCTTTCTTTGTGTGTGTGTATATAACATATATATATCCTAAAAGCAGACTACTTCAAGGTAATGTCATTGATAGCTGTTTTCAAATAGGTACTAGCCTATCAGTGTTCATAAATCTTCATATGTGAAATTTGTTAGTCTTTAAAAGGCTTGGGTAAATGTGGATGAAGTATCATCTTCAAGAGCCAGAGGTTACTTAATTCACCCAAGGCTACCTGTTCTCTCCAGGAGTTTTATGAAAGTCGCTGTTCCTAACGCACCCCCACCACTAACCACGTGCTTTGTCTCAGGGCAGCACTAGGACCCAGAAGAACAACTCGGGGTCTCTGAGCAGGGAAGCCCATGTGCACAAGGAGCACCTGTGGGAAATCATGGCATCCACATGTAATGTGACATGTGAAGTCACCACGCTCAGTCATTGAAAATTGGAATGCACAGAACAGAGGTGCTCTTTCTCCTGGAAAAGCATCTCGGGAGGTGAGCACAGAAGTGGGTGTGAAACCACAGAAAATAGCTCTCGGCCACCCCATCGTCCTCACCGCCACTGAGACAATGCAAATACTTGTGACCTAGTTTAACGTGTTTACTGGTGAGGACACAGGTCTGAGCAGGCAGTTACCGGACCCAAGGAGCAGACCCTGTCAGTGACACAGCAATAAAAACAGAAGCCTTGCTGAAACCGGTGTGGCTCAGTGGATAGAACGTCGGCCTGCGGACTGAGGGGTCCCAGGTTCGGTTCTGGTCAAGGGCATGTGCCTTGGTTGTGGGTATGTCCCTGGTGGGGCGCGTGCAGGGGGCAGCTGATAGATGTTTCTTTCTCATCAATGTTTCTGACTCTATCCCTCTCTCTTCCTCTCTGTGAAAAATCAATAAAATATATATATATATATATATATATATATATATATATATATTTTTTTTTTTTTTTTTTTTTTTTTAAAGAAGCCTCCCAATCTCTGGCCTTGGGGTCATGCCGCCTCCCCCTCAGAGAGGTGCTTTGTGGAAATCACACTCTGACCACGAAAGCAGTGGTGGAAGGTCTTGAGATTCTGCTTAGACTGTGGAGTGTGCATCTCAAGGAAAAGAAGCAGATAAGGCTGGTCCCTCTCTGCATGTGCCCTGTGCTTACTGAGCTCTTGCATTGGTATCTTTGATCTTGGCACTAACAGATGGGTTGACGAGAGCTTCCTGCTGAGAACTCTGTGGTCTCCCATACGTGAGCCTATGGCGATTGCTATGACAACAGGGACAGGGTTCTGTAAACACTTGTCACGGGCCAATCAGCTGTGTTTAAGTTCAGGCAAGCTTTAATGAGTTGGAATAAGCAATATTTTCAGATGTGTTCTATCATATACTGATCACTGTCCTATAGACCTGACAACTGGTGCTATAAATCAGCCAACAAATAAACAGATTTCTGCAAACTTCATCTTTCTTGGAAGCTAGATGCTATCCCAAAGCCTCAGGAAGACATGGACGGGACAAACCGTGTTTATAAAAGACGATGAAAATGTCTGTAGACCATTCATAAGGATGAAGAGAGTAAACTGACTAATCTGAGCCTCACTGACCTCAGAACCCATGAAAGTTACAATCAGTATACATTTTCTTACGCAGCGGGGGTCACCATAATAAAATATCCTAGGCTGGAGAGTTGAAACAACAGAAATTTATTTTCTCGTAGTTCTAGAATCTGCAAAGCCAAGATCAATATGGCAGCGTGGTTTGGTTTGGGTGAACGCTCTCCTCCTTGTTTTGGGATCCAGCCTTTTCACTACGCCCTCAGGCCTCATATGGAAGGGTGGGGGGAGAGAGAGATATTCTAGTTTCTCTTCTTAAAGGACACTAATAATGATATTGGGTAAGGGCCCCATCCTTATGATTTGCTTTAACCTTAATTTCTTCCATAAAGACCCTGTCTCCAAATATCATCATGGTGAGCATTAGGACTTTGACTTCAACATATAAATTTGAGGGATACACAATTCAGTTCATGGTATGCATGATTCTCAACTAATATAGTACTTGGAATAAATGCTATAACATAGGCTTTTGATATTTCTAGCACATGTTAAAAAATACTTTATGTATTACACAATTGTATTGAAATCTATATTATATTATATTTAAAGTATGTATAATACAGAGAGAAAGCCACTTTTAAAACAGCATATGAAAATAAAATATTTAGTCACATGGATTTTCCAGATAAGTAAAAAGTACCATTGTAAGCAATGCATCTTCGATATTACAGCTATTTAACGGAATTATTTGCAGCATGTTCACAAGTCTCCCCCTTTAAATATAGACATGCGTATTTAAAAATAATTTTAAAGTATTTTCTTGACAACGCAAGGTAGTCATTTGGAAGACCAAGTTTTATCCTCTGACAGTGCAGGATACAGATGTGCAAAACTGCCTCCTTTGACTATGAGAGATGCATATTTAACATCTTCACACTCAGAAATCAAACCGATGCAGGAACACACAATCCCGGACATGTCAGAGGCAGGCCTTCTAGTGTGTTGTGTACACTGTTATTTTTTGTGTAATCTGTTATATTAAAGTAGAGGCCCAATGCATGAAATTCATGCAAGGGGGCTTGGCTCCTGCCACCTTGGCTTCATCCGGAATTTCATCCAGAAGGACGTCCGGTCTAATTAGCATATGACGCTTTTATTATTATAGATGTCAGTGTTTCCTTTTACCTTTCATTGTGAGTCAACAGAATGTGGGCTAAGGGGCCTAAAGTTTCATACCTGGGAAAAGGGTGCAAGTTCTGTAAATGTTGTTTGTTATGAGATGGTTCTTATTTATTTGTTTACGTGTTTAGATATGTGTGTGTTTAGTTTCTCTTAATAATTAAAGTTGCTAAAAGTTCAGTGATATATAAAGACATTATTTAAAATTAACCAAACTGCATTTAATTGAAATATTCTACAATTTAGGCTTTTCGTTAAATATATTGTCTTTAGAAGCATAAGTAGAAAGCAGCAGATTGGCTTCATGGTTTTTAATGAAACTTACTCCTGTAAATATTTCCCAGTCCCACTGGGAGTAGCTTAAGTACTATTTTTTATGTACGTATTTCCTTTCCTCAAAGGCTCTACATATTTAAGCAATTTGAACTGAATAAAAACAAATGTTTTGGTGGTCACAAAAACTTAACTCGGCTTTCTCATTACAATAATGCTGTTTTACATATTTTTCAACTTTGTTTCATTCCAACTGAAATGAACCATGATTCTCCCAACAATTTTAAAGTTGTGTTGATAGATTTTGATTACTATTGGTGAAACTAAGCCCTAAATTGTATTTTGCATATACAACATTCATTAATGTAAGTGACATTAAAGTGTATATTAAGCATAAAGTATGTCTGTATGCATTTGGGAGTTTTAGGACATATTTGCTTTGTTTCAAAATTTAATACACACAACTAACTCCATGGGTACATAAATAAACACTATTGGTTGTTACTATTAATGAAAAAATTAGTTCTAGATAAGAATTTATTTTTTTAAAAGGAGATTTGGCAAATAGTCTATGTTTGAATTTGACTAAAATTCCTGATTTGTTTTCTCTTAAGATTATACTAGTGCTTCCCTAAAATGTTATTCTCCTTGAACAAATTTGACTTTTACTTTCCGTCTGCCCACCCCAACCTGGGGGGTCACGGCACTTAAACCCCAAGATCACGAAGTAAGCTGCCACCCAGACTGCATGGAGTGGTTTAGTAACAGGATTGTTCCTGTAGGACCCCTTTGTGTCACAATCGCTGGCGGAAGCAATGTGGGACAGCAGAAAGATTTCAACTTAGATTCAACATTTTGTTTCCAAGAAATAGGGGAATATGTATTAAGAAACCAAACTACTCATATCCATTGTCTTCATACAGAGTATTTTCCTCTTGGGAGCCTCCTATTAAATATTAAAATATTAGTCAGAAAACTATGCACAGAGATGCTCTGATGCATCATTTGCAATAAACATGGAAAACATTTTGATTTATATGACAGAATAGTGTGATGGTCTAAACATGTGGACTGAGGTCTACAATGAAGGCCCAAGGTCATGTGCTGCCTGAGCACTGGTGACATCCGGAGGACCCGGAATGGCACGACCAGAAGTGTCTCTCCCAATTCTATTCCAACCCACGAGGCATAGGCCCTGAATGGCCCTTCCTTTTTTGTTTATTTTTATTGTTGGAAGTTTGACAGGTGTCCCTCTTTTTTTCCTCATTGACCCCCTCCACCTCGCTCCCCACCCTGCTTCTCCACACTATTGTCTGTGTCCATGGATTATGCATATTTGCACAGAAGTTCTTCATCTGAATGGCCCTTTCTGATGCTATCAGCAACCGTATTTCACTCGTTACAATAGAAGCCAAATACATTACAATACTGTCATTCAGATGCTTATACTCTGCTGTAATTATTACTTGACATTTGGAATGGGCTGGGGTTTGGGCTATTTTTTTTTTTAACTAGGATGATCAAAAGACCACATCTACAATAATTTTGAACATCTTAGGAGGCCTGTTTACATCTGGCCATTTGATATGGTGAGATTACAGGCTAATGCTCTCTTTCAAAAGGCCTCGGCAGCTGCCGTTTGAAGCATCCCCAGATGTGTGTGATGCGTCAGAGCTTAGCTCTGGGAAAGCGAGATTCATAATGACGGAAGATGGAGTGATAAAAAGGCGCTGCTGAAACCGAGTGAGTCCCGGGAAGAAGCAAACAACTTCTGAGATCTGTTCTGAAGTCAGCTACCTCTAAATAGATTGTGTATTTCACTGGAAAATTTAAAAATAAAATAAAAAGGAGTATCTCGGAACTGGGAGACAAATACCATCAGATAGGATTCTTTCTGATTTTCTCTCCTGAATGGGCTTTTGCTTTAAAAAAAAAAAAATCAATCTTTATTGTTCATATTATTACAAAGGTTCCTTATTTCTTCCCCGCCTCCACCAGGTTCCCACCCCACCCTCTGCCCTTTCCCCACCCCCCATTGTCCTCATCCATAGGTGCAGTTTATGTTCAGTCTCTTCCTGCATCCACCACTCCCCTTTTCCCCGAGAATTGTCAGTCCACTCCCCTCCCGTATCTCTGATTCTACTATAATCAACAGTTAATATTGTTCATCAGGTTTTTTAATGTCCTTGTTTTTTTTCTTTTTTTATTAATAACCTTTTATATTTTTAAGAATAAATTTTAAAATCTAATAATTTTAAATCTTGTTTTCTGCCCTGGGAACTGAGAAGCAAACTTCTTTACATGTAAACTTGCCCTTAGGCTATCAAAGGGTGTAGCCATTCAAATGTAAATGAATATATTGTTTAAAGATAGCTGCTGGCTGGAATTGGATTACCTGTTCTGGGTGGGAAGGGCTTGTCCTCCCCTTTCTCCATTAAAATTAAGGTGTTAGCTTTAAAACCTCTTTTTGGCAAGAGACCTTAAACTTTCAGAACTTCAAATTTTTTAGGTAGTAAATCAGTTACTTAGCATTTTCTCAAATCAATAATACCTCCACAAGCCCAAGGATACACTTCACACAAAAGACATTTCCAAATAGATCAACCAACCTCATCCAGACCCCACACAAGGCACTCACAGATCAACACCCCAGCGCTACAACAACTCAACACATCCAGATCTAAGCCTTCATCACTTGATTCAGCAGACCCTCAAGTTCCCCCAAAAGTTTCGAGCCATGTCTGAGAAGCAGCCCTGGGGCATGGGCTGGCGAGGAGCAAGCTGTTCCGGGCCCCGCTGCTCCGGGCCTGGCCTCTGTTGCTCGGGTCCGCTCCACAACCAGCTACTCCGGGCCTGGATGCTGCTGCTCCGGGCCTGGCTGCTCCCGGGCCTGGAGCAGCCGGGTGAGAAGCAGCCAGACCCAGAGCAGCAGCAGTCGGGCCTGGAGCAGCCGGGCTTTGCTTTTGTCCAGAGCTTTTAAATTCGTTCCTGTCTGTCTGTCTGTCTAGCTGTGGTTGGGAATGGAGTCCCTTTCCCACATGAACAACTCTAATTATAAGGTACATAGGCAAAGAGTGAGGAGACTACTTTTTTTAATATATTGATTTTTTTCACAGAGAGGACGGGAGAGGGATAGAAAGTTAGAAACATTGATGAGAGAGAAACATCGACTGGTAGGGGATGTGCCTGCAACCAAGGTACATGCCCTTGACCAGAATTGAACATGGGACCTTTCAATCTGCAGACTGATGCTCTATGAGCCAAACCAGTTTCGGCTGTAGTGACTACTTTTAAGAATATTTTGGCTGATTTTCTTTTGTGAACTATTACAGAATGTATCTAAAAAAATCATTAAATATATATATATATATTTTTTTTAGTGTATTGGTTTCAGAAAGGGAAAGAGAGAGAGAAACATCAGTGATGAGAGAGAATCATTAATCGGCTGCCTCCAGAACATGTCACAATGGGGATCAAGCCCAGAACCCAGGCATGTGTCCTTGACTGGAATTGAACTCAGGACCCTTCAGTTCACAGGCCAATGCTCTATCCACTGAGCAACTGGATAGAGCCGCAGAAGCCATTTCGGAAGGCATGCGAATGCGTAATTCTTACTGAGAGTGTCCTCCAGCTGCCCATGTGACCTAATTAACAGGGACCAGGACTCGTAATACGCGGCTTCAAAATACCAAACCCACCACTTGGCCTTCCATGGAAGGCTTTCTAGGGTCACTTCCCTAATGTTGATGACATAAAGCTTTACCTGCCTCAGAGAAAGGAGTGCGTCCCTGATAAGGAGAAGGACTGGGGCCTAGAAATGGGAGACTTACTGTGTCATTTACTTTGCAAAGGTACCAATGTCATTTATACAAGTGCAAAAATATACATTAGACCACACACACACACACACACACACACACACACATGAACATGCATACATGCAAACATCTTTGCCATTAATGAAATGTATTTCCTTATCACTAAGACTATACCTATTGGGTCAACCTTTAATTATAGACTCACTTTAGAATTCAGCTGTAAGCACAGTACTTATTAAATTAAGGCACAAAGATCCATTACTCTTTCCCAAGTCTCAGGACCAAAGACTAAGTTGAAAGTGTTTCACAGGCAGAAATCAGGAATTTGGACTCATGAGATAAAGAAATCAATGAAAAATCTGAACAACTGCTTTCTTGTTATTTTCTTTGACCCACAATAGCTTTGAGACTTGATTTTGCTTCACTAGGTACATGTAGGTACATCTAGTTGAGTATTTCTTGAGAAAAATACCAATAATACCCTTTTGCTACAATACCACTTGTTAAATATTCTCATAAAAATTGTCAGTATTGTCATATATTTTAAAATTCTTTTTCAAATTTAAATTCTCTATTGTTGAAAGTATTACGTATGATGACTAGATGTTTTTGAGATAAACAGTCTCTAGGGAAACTTTAAGTCTCTGTGTACAGGAACTCACTAGTTTCAATTAAATTTCCCCGAATTTAGATGACAGAGTAACTGACTAAAGTCAAGAAGAGAGGCTCTCACTGGGACCATGTGTAAAATTTGAGAATCAAAGACAAAGCCTAGAGTTTACAAATCCCAAACCTCAACTCCTACCCACACCCCGATGGAAACCCTGCATTTTCTCACACCTCCACACGCCCGGTTATCGGGGAGGCCGAACAGGGAAGTGCTCAAATACCAAAGGCATGACTCTTGTGTATTTGCGGCCAGACCCGCAGGAAATATCAGAACCCTCAGGAGGATTCTCTCCCTGGTGCTATTTCCAGCGCTATGTTTCATGTTTTCCAAGGTCAGCACAGTTCAAAGGGCTTCCTCAAAGGCAATGAACCTGAATCTTTCTCAAAAGCGAGTCCTGCTGAATCCAGTTTGGCTCAGTGGATAGAGCGTCGGTCTGCGGACTGAAAAGTCCTAGGTTCGATTCCGGTCAAGGGCATGTACATTGGTTGCGGACACATCCCCGGTAAGGGGGTGTGCAAGAGGTGGCTGGTCGATGTCTCTCTCTCTCATCGACATTTCTAGCTCTCTATCTCTCTCCCTTCCTCTCTGTAAAAAAATCAATAAAAATATATATATTTTTTAAAAACAAAACAAAAGAAAAAACGCGAGTCCTACAGAACTGTGTTCTTCAAGTTTCATGAGAGCAAGGAGAAATGTGTCCCAGAAAGCTGTTTCCTGGCCTAGGCACTAGATTCTATAACAAGCAAGAGTTCCCATCTACTTAAAAGGTTAGACCTAGCCCTAGCCAGTTACCTCAGTGGTTAGAACATCAGCCCGCAGACTGAAGAGTTTGAATCTGGTCAAGGGCACATGTCTGGGTTGCAGGCTCAATCCCCAGGAGGGGGTCGTGCAGAAGGCAGCCAATCAGTGATTCTCTCTCATCATTAAAGTTTCTCTCTCTCCTTCTCCCTTCCTCTCTGACATCAATAAAAATATATTTTAAAAAATAAAATAAAAAAGGTTTAAGCTAAATCTTACTCAAAGTAGTTACACAACTCTCATAGTTATACATAAGCCCAAGGACATGGCATACTCAGTATCTGTATCCCTGTTTCTCTTTGGCTTCTAGCAAGTTCCTTCGATTCTATTACAAACGCCAAACCAGGAGGCTGTCAGTGGCAGCAGAGCCAGGCGTCAGCGTCAGAAGACACAGAGGCTCAGGGACAATAGCGCACTGGAGGGTAACGGGTCTCTCCAGGCGGGCGCGGGAGGGACGCCTCCACCAGGAAACGTGCCTCCCAGAAGGAGGCTCAGGCTCCACAGTTCTGCCCCCGCCTCACCTCACCCCACCCCACCCCACCCCACCCCACCCCACCCCACTCTCTGACCCTTTCTGCCCAAGTGCACGACCCACAGCAGGCTCTGCTCTCTCCATGGCTCTGACCGAGGTCCCAGGTCACACGCCCACGCCCTGCCGCTAGCCAGCACGTGCTGGACGTGGCCATGGCTCCCTTCACGTCCACTCTTCCCGTGGTGGGAGGCCAGGGATGCTCGGGCGTTTTCTCCGGGCGGGATGGCTGTATTCCGAGGAGGCCATCGGAAGAAGAGACCAGGAGAGAGGCCTGAAAGCGTGTTTTATGGAGGGTTGGGGGAACTGGGTGATTGTGTGGGCCAAACACCACTTTTCTCGGCACACTGACTTCCAGAAGCTATTTACAGGCATGGGCAGCCAATCAATGATTCTCTCTCCTCAGTGATGTTTCTGTCTCTCCTTCTCCCTTCTTCTCTGACATCAATAAAAATATATTTTAAAAAATAAAAGGTTTCATCTAGATCTTCGATTAGGTGAAGAGAAGCTGCAAACCCCAATAGGAGGGGCCGCATGACAGCAGCCCAGCAAGGACCGTCGGGAGTGCGGGCAGAGGCGGTGGAGATGCTGGGGGTGAGAAGGGGGAAGTGCCAGGAACTGAGACTGGCTGGGAGGGAGGGAGGGAGGGAGGGAAGAATTGGGAGAAGGAGGCGTTCTCTGACTCAGGCGAGTGCGAGCGGGTGGCACAGAGAACGGTGTCACTGTGGGCATTTGAGGTCCCGGGAGACCTGCTCCGAAGCATTTGGTAGGCAGTTGAGCCTGTGCGTCCCTCCAAGTCTGAATCGCTCTCTGCCTCAGGGCTCCACTCCAGCTGCTCGCAAAGTGAAGCGGGAGCAGGCGTCCTGCCCCACAGCATCCTGTTCCGTGTTCTGGCGCCGCCCGGAGCGGGTGCAGCACCTTGAGCCTTGAACCTGGATGCAAACGGGAGGGGCCTCCGGCACCAGCTCCAGCGGCTTCTGCTGAGCCAGGAGCCTGGTGTCCTGGGGGGACGGATGCCCGCGGGCGTCCTGTGACTTCTGTGCTCACATGCTACGTCATCATACACAGCAGGCACATGGCGTGGCCGGGGACGCCCGTGTGGCTCAGCAGCTGGGGCTCCTCCCTACACCTCCTGACGGCTGGCGTCAGTCACCAGTGCCTCTCTCCCAGGAAGCTGCCTCAGGTCAAGCAGCTCCTCCTCGTGCACCAGGAAGGCTGCTGTGGTTGTAAAACCTTCCTTCACACCCAGACCTGCAGGGCCCGGTGGTCAGAGGACTGTTAGGGAGCACCCCTGGCTCCTGCTGAACTCGGGCTTGGGAGAGAGCACCGTGAGCCTTTGGCTCTTTGCAAACCATGGATTAGTGGATCTGACTAGGTGTTGCCGTGGATTCCCTTATCCCCCTCCTTCCAGCATAGCGTGGCTCCCAGTGACATTTTTTAAAAAATATATTTTATTGATTTTTCACAGAGCGGAAGAGAGAGGGATAGAGAGTTAGGAACATCGATGAGAGAGAATCATCGATCAGCTGCCTCTTGCCTTTGACCGGAATCAAACCTGAGACCTTTCAGTCTGCAGGCCGATGCTCTATCCACTGAGCCAAACCGGTTTTGACCCCAGAGACATTTTATCTGCTGGTTCCTCCCCATCACCTTCTCCCTGTAAGCTCTCCCTGACCCTGAGGCCTAAGGCCTGGAAACTACATTTCCCAGCATCCCTGCCTCCAGTTTCCACTCTAGACCAGAGGCACAGCAGGTGAAATTTGGAAGGAGAAGTGCAAAGGGGCCAAGGAAAGAGGACTTGGGAGCTGGAGTGGAGGCTCCTGGGCATCAGCAGAGGCTGGGGGGGTGCAGGGGGGACACCAATCTCCAGGCGTATTTCCTGGAAGGTACCCCCTTTGGTGCTAGAAGCAGCCCGGTCCTTGTCAGCCACTTCCTGCCATTCCCTGGCTTCCGGAGGCAGCAAACCTGAGGCCCAGAGGTGCCCTGGCTTCCTGCCCTTCAGACTCCCCAGGCGCTGGCCCTGTCTGGAAGCCTTTGATGCCTGGCAGAGGCCCTGCTTTCCCATCCTTCCCTCTCGGCACCGCCGGGGCGGGTCCCTGTGGGGACAGCCTGCTACCTTCCTTCTAGACTTTTCCATCAGAGGCTTCATTTCAGCGGCTCAGGGAAGTCACTTCTCATCTACTGTGTCTCTGCCTGAGCCCTGGGGCTGAAACCCGCCAGACGTGGACCAGACACGTGGGGCTGGTCAGGAGGGAATGAGAGCCGCTGTTTGTATAAAGGGCGTGGGGAGATTCACAGATTGATTTCATTAGCAGTGATGGTGATAGTTCCATTCAGTCCTTCAAAGGCCACACAAACATGACATTTAGGAAAAGTCACTTTTTCTCAAAATCTGGACATAGGTGACACAGAGGGAAGGAACCCTGCCAGAGTCTGCCTAAAATGCCAAATTCCCTGGAGAAAGGTGAGCGGGTGCCCAAGCCTCTGGCGGCCACTTCTCTGTGTGTCAGGCTGGCGTCTCCATTGGTTCTTGGGAGCCGAAGACGGGATGGCACCGTCAGGGGCAGGCGACTCTCTGCCCATCCGTTTGGATTTCCAGTCTAATTCCCATCTTTCACCTGTTACCCGGGGAGTTCCCTTTTTAATTATGCAACGTACAACGGGCGCATGCTCTTTCACTAGGACGTGTCAGTACGTCACGCCCAGTGGACGTAATTTTATATTATTATTTTTTTTATTTATACTTAATTAAAATAAATGAAATATATATTTTTTCGTTTATTTATATATAAAGCACAAAGGAAAATACAAAATTACAAATAGAAAAGAACACCAACAAAAAAATGGAAATATCGAATTAAAAAATTATAAATTTTACAAACAATTATAAAGATTACAAAAAATATATATTTTTTATTTCGATGCACAATAAAAAATATAAAAAAGTTAACAATTACAGAACAATAAACAAAAGCACACAATAAAATAGAAATATTGAGTTTAAAAAATTGAAATATAGATGTAAAAATTCAAAACTCAACTTCCATGTGATATATTTTAAAACAGTTGTTGATACGTAGTGCTACTTTACAATCCGGACACCAATATGTAGATTCTTTCCTAACACCTTTTTTGTAGCAAACTCGGCATTTCCTGGATTTAGTTTTCCTATATCGCTTTTCATTTGTTCTGGAAAATGCCTTTCAACTAAGCGAGATGGCTTAGATGTAGAGCTGCTTGTTGATGTCTTTGGGTGGGTTTTCACTATGTTGTTATCTACCAATTTCTCTACACACTCTATCAAACAGTGTAATTGATCCAAATGACCTTTATCTTTTTTTTGTATATAATATATGCATTGAAGCAGCACATATCAATTAATCATAGAAAAATTTTTTATAAAATTTTTTTACCCTGTTACGGGCAGCCGTGTAGGCCACCATAACTCCATCTCCCAAATCTACGCCACCCATATTCTTGTTATAATCCAGGACAACATTCGGTTTTTCTTGCACTCTTCCTCTCTTTTCAATCATTGTCTTTTCGTCATTATGAATAGAACTGAGCATCAATACGTCTTTTTTATCTTTCCATTTTAAAACCATAAGTTTGTCTTTGATTCTTACATATGTTCATTTTTCTGTAATTTTTTTGTTTTTATTTCACTGGGGATTCTGACTCTGTTTATCCTCATTGTTCCAACAATGTCTGTATTGTTTTGACACAAGAGTTCAGCCAAATGAATTGACGTATAGAAATTATCTAAGTAAATCCTATACCCTTTATTCAGTGAGTCATATGTTAACTCCAAAACAATTCTTGTTGATTGTTTTTCTTGTGGGTAGTTCGAACCATAATTTGTGTCCTTGCCTGTGTATAAAATTATATTTTGTATGTATCCAGATTGGCTTTCACTCAAAATAAACAACTTCATTCCAAATCTAGCTCTTTTTGTAGATATATATTGTTTCCAAGATAAATTCCCTTTCCATAATAAAAGAGATTTATCTACGCATATTTCTCGTTCACATACATAAAAACTTTTAAACTTTTCTGACAAATTATTGATGATTGGATCAGTTTCATATGTTTTTTTTACTATAGAAAGGTTGGAGATATAAAAAATATAAGTAAATAATATATAATATGAAAATAGGTGGGTAAGTGTAAGTACGTACCCGTCACTGCTCACCCAGAACACGTCCAACCGCTCTCAATAGCGAAATTATACTGATTCCCTCCGTGTCTTAAATTCATGTCGAGACATGTATGGATGACTAATACCTTTGTTGTTCGGAAATATATGTCCCGCCCGTTTCAGGGCGCGACATATATTTCAAGGACGTATTCATACTTCCTACCCGTACCCAATAGTGTTTACGTTTGACGTATTTATACGTCCCGCTCGGTTAACAGGTTAAAGGGCACAGCCGGTGAGGGCTGGTGTCTGGCTTCCCCAAGTTCCCCCCAGCTTTTGCCCAGTGAGACCAGAAAAGCTGCAAACCGGCAGGCACAGGCTGCCAAGGAGCAGGGAGCAGGGTGGTTTGGTTCAGAAGCACGTGGCGGGTTTTGCGGTTTGGGTTTGTTGGTGCTCATTTCCTCCTGACGTGCCATTTCCTACTCGTCTTCTTGCACGTTCTGTGGAAAAAGGTTTTTTTTTCCCAGAAGAGAAAATGAATACTAAAAATTGAAAGCATCCAGGAAGGAAACTCTTGCAATTTGGTCATTTATTTTCATCCTAATCCCAAATTCAATGGAAGATACTCTAGCAGAGTAGGTTTGCTTGGTTATTTTACACCAAAAGTTATGGTTGCCGGATTTCATACTCGTTTGGCTAACGGGTTTGATATCGGTTTCGTGTGTCCATTGTTCTTAAAGTGGTCAGGCACAGAAACCCCATTTATTCCTCTTGCAGCCGATACTTACCGCCTCCCTATGGGATTCGGGGGTTGCATGTGGTTATTCACGTGGCTGGTGCTAGGAATTAACCTCAATTCCTATCTGTCTCTCCTCAGTTTGGGGAACTCAGTTTGTAGATCCAGGCGATAGATCTTACCTTCCGCAGCCTGGGAGTGAAAGGTACCTCTGGGCCAGACGTAACTTTTCTGGCCTAAAAGCACATACACTGTTATGTAAAGAAAAGGCAGGGGGAACACTGGACTCTCTATTTTCTTTCTGGATATTTTTATATATTTTTATTGATTTCAGAAAGAAAGGGAGAAGGAGAGGAAAATAGGAAACATCTATGATGAGAGAGAAGCACGGATCAGCTGCCTCCTGTACGCTCCCTGCTGGGGATGGAGCCCTCCCCTGGGCCTGAGCCAGAGCAGGAAGCAGACCTGGTTTGTAGGTCAGCGCTCACAGGTCAGGCAGCACTGGCCTCCTTAAAGCCCCGGAGACGGCCCAGGGCACACACTGCGAGACCCAGCAGCCGACGTGACCCAGCAGCCGACGTGACTCATGGACGGAGCCTGCAGAGCCCGGGCCATCCCGCCAGCATTTCCTTTTTAGGAACGTTGGCTGCAGGCCGCACAGGAATGCAGCTGGTGTCCAAGCTGGCCGGTGCGTCCCTGGGAGCCGCTCCATCCTGCGCCCCAGCCAGAGGGAGGGCTGCCCTGCACCCCCTTCCCCCCCTTGCAGCCCAAAGGGTGCGGGGCGCTGGGCCTTCAGTGCGATGAGCAGTCCCAGGACCAGGCACGAACTTCCCGTTCCATGCATTGCATTCCTGGCAGGCCCTGTCCAGCATGGGCCAGGGTTAAACCTCTCCGAGCGGTGTAGCAGCTTGTACTGTTCTGAGGGGCTTCTGTGAGATTCCCTGAGCTTTCCAGGCAGAGCTGGTGGGACCTTCAAGTTCACCTGATCAAAGAGCAGGTGACCTCAAACTCCACCTTTCCATGGGGCCTCCACGTCCCAATTTAAAGCTCTCCCCCAGCCTTCCTTCCCTCCTTCCTGCGGTCCTCCCGTTTTCTGATGGTCTGTATTGCTTCCTGGCAGCCTGTGGAAGTGTCCTTCTCTTTGCTGACTGTTTCTCTCCACTAGGATGTGAGTGGGACGTGGGCGTCTTATCTGTTTCGTTCGTGCTGCTTCCCCAGCCGCAGACTAGTGCCTGGTCTACAGACGGCTCCATCGGTATTTGCTCCATGACTCCAGTAAATAATCTTACTCTGAAAATCACTGCAGGCATGTGGCGTGCGGGCCCTGAACCCAAGGAAGAGCAGGTGACACGGGGTCCCTTTCCTGAACCAGTCTGTCTGAGGAGGGGCCTGGTCTCACTGCCAACCACCTGGTCGCAGTTCCTTCTCTAACTTCATGAGAGTCTGTCTCTCTGAGTGCCTCCCCGAAGGGTTGCTGTGAAGGTTAAATACCATATCCATTGCATGTATGATGGTGTAGCTACTCTTTCTGCTTATTTTAAAAGAGAGATTAAATACTAATAACCCCCTAATTTTAGAAAGGGCATATTTAAGCCCTGTAGGTGTTAAGAAAATTACCGAAGGTCATGGAGCCAATAAATAATAGAATCTAAACTCTAAATCATCCACGCCCCAGCCTAAGCTTCCTCCATTACCACATGTAATTACAGGAAAGCATTACTAAATAAAAGGGAAACATGGATATGTATGTACATTTATATACTATACTAGTGGCCAGGTGCACGAAATTTGTAGGGTCCCTAGACCTGGCTGGTGATCAGGGCCGATCTGTGGGGGAACTGGCAGGTGATCAGGAGGCCCCCACTGGCACCCACCTTGGCTGGCCTGGGACCTGCAGGCTGGGGGAAGCTCCTGCATTGATCATCTGCCCCTGGTGGTCAGTGAACATCATAGCAACCGTTCTACTGGTCATTCTGTCATTCAGTCGATTTGCATATTAGGCTTGTATTATATAGGATGTAAATGAGTATGTAAATGCAATACATGCATGTCTTGCATGTCTTAAAACTTACATTGCTTTATTTTATATGAGTTTATCCAAAAGATCTTAGACATTGCTAGCTGACCATGGACATAGCTAAAAACGTGGCAGCTGATAAAGGGTTGGAAATAAAGTCTCCTCATCGATGTAGTGGAATGGCCTTCTTTGTGCTTTGCAGCTGAGGGCTTGATCATTGCCCACTTCAAAGGAAAACCTGTGCTTGAAAGATCAAAGGAACGCAGACCGAAGGAGTCCTTAAATAGCCAGCCCTGTTTTCTTGTGCATAGGGTCCCCAGAGCTGAGAAATACAAGAATGGGCATCTCATGATTTTAAGTCAAGGTCGCGGTCTTTCTACTGGGAACATGTGAACAGCAGTCCTGGTATTTGCGTTTTATTAATTTAACAAGTGTGGTTCAGCAAGTAGGTGAATGAATTTTGTGTTTCTTCGTTTTATTCTCATACTGGTTTGAGTTTTTAGGTTGTATATTACATTTTATTATTATAAATCTGATGTTTCTGTTACCCACTTTGAAAATCATAAGCACCAATCCTAGTATTTAATGATAATGAAGTATTGTTGTACTTTAAAATACTAGGTGACAATATCACTTAAGAAAATACGTCTCAGAAATGACTCATAGAAATATACAATATTTGCCCTGACTGGTTTGGTTCAGTGGATAGAGCGTCAGCCTGTGGACTGAAGGGTCACAGATTCGATTCCAGTCAAGGGCATGTACCTTGGCTGCGGGCACATCCCCAGTAGGATTTGTCCAGGAGACAGCTGATCAATGTTTTTCTCTCATCGTTGTTTCTGACTCTCTGTCCCTCTCTCTTCCTCTCTGTAAAAATCAATAAAATATATATTTTTAAAAAATATACAGTACTTGATTTAGGTACTGTGGCCCCTTCTTTCATAATGAGACCAAAGAAATAATGTGACCCAACTTCTTAGGTTAAAATAAAATTAGCACCAACAGTGAAATGGAAGACAAGGGGAAGTCCAGAACTAGAATAACTCTAGCACTGGTAGCCCATTAGGTCATTCAGGCTGAACCTTAAGGGATAAAAATGATAATATTGAAAGAAGAAGTGAGATATGTATATCATGAAATACTGCTTAGTCATAAAAAACTGTGAGCTCTTGCCACAGCATGGATGGATCTTATGCAAAGTGAAATAAGTCAGATGGAAAAGGACAAAAACCATATGATTTCACTCATTTGTGGGATATAAAATAAAAACAAATGAACACACACACACACACACACACACAAAAAAAAAAAACACAATAGATATAACAGATTGATGGTAACAGAGGAAGGGGCTGTGGGAGGGTAAAGGGTGAAATAGAAACTCGATTTTTGGTAGTGACTGTGCTGTACTGTGAACAGATATTGAATTATAATGTGGTACACCTGAAAATGAGTGAATAAGTCGTCGGTATTTATCTTATCTCAGTCCTTTGTTATTTTAGGAGATCTGAATTGCCCGTCCTGATGAAGGGCTTCGTTTTGGAAGGAAGAAGCACTGCAAACAGTCAATGTTCAGTCCTTTTGATGTCGCCTCGCGCATCTGTGCGAAGTGTCTGAGCTGTGAGTAATCTGCGATCATATGGAGACTCATACGTTACCAGCAGCGGAAAGAATGCCAGCGATCGGTCATCCAAACCGAGGGTTTCGCTTCCAGATGTGGCAGCTGGAATGTCCCAGCCAAAGTGGCTGGAAGTCACCGTGGGCGTGGCCCCACTCACTGTCACTTCCAGCAGTTTGTTCGGAGGATTTGTACTTCCTGACCCGACAAATATGGGCTCTGCAGGAAGAGGTTCATCCGAACGAGCGCTACAGCCTCTGGCCACTCCGCCTCGGGTTCCGAGATGCCAGGAAGCGGGGAGAGGAGTCACCCTCCGGGGCCCTGTGACACGAGGGCCGTTGCACCAGGAGGGCGCGGACGGTGCTGTCACCAGCCACTCCCAGGCCCCTCCGAGCGCCGTGACCGAGGCTGCAGATAACGGACAGATGCGTCAGCGATGGCCTGCAAAGGGCCCGGTGACCTGGGCTTACACCGCTCAGGTGACCAGGGTCTGGGTCACCCTGCCAGTTAGACCACTGGACAAGGAGAGACCCGGGCCAAAGGTGAGGCAAACCCAGAGCGCTCAGGGGAGGAGGGGGCGGGGAAGGCCTGCGGGGCCTGGAGCATTCCCCAGCACCCAAAGGTGCTCCCAGCGCTCCTGGGAGCCAGCACTCTGAGCGGCTCGAGGCTTGGCTGGCACAAACCGCACAGATGTATGTTCAGGGCTGAAGCTCTCCTTTCTCAGCTTCTGGACCTGCAAGCGAGGCCCTCTCCAGAGAGGGACCTGAGCGGGGGCACCCACCTTGCCCAGCGTGATCCCCGCTTCTCAGGGGCAGCAGATGCTCCACCAGGGCTCGTGCAGGAGCGGGAAGGCCGGCTCCCCACTCTCCAGGCCGGCTCCCCGCTCTCCCAGGCCGGCTCCCCGCTCTCCAGGCCGGAAGTGCGCTGTGGGGCCGCCCCAGCTCGGGAGTGCCCCATGGGATTGACGAGGCGCTGCTGAGACCTCATGGCAGCCCTTCTCTTCTGCCCAAGCCCCTTCCTCCATTCCCACCCACCGCCCGCCCCCACTCAGCCTCCTTTCTGGGGACACTGACTGCCAGCACCGCTCGGTGAGTGTGGAAAAGCGCTAACCATCCTGGCCAGTCAGCACAGGCCCTTCTCACTGCACCGGCTCTCAAATGGCATCTGGAACGTTGTGCTCATGCGTGCGCAGCAGGAGGTTCCTCGTCGGATAATTTTGTCAGAGGCCCGCGTGGCCTGAGTGTCTCAGTGAGCCGTCCGGGGACCACCCCCCTGACCACTCCCGGTGGGAGCGAGGGAGGGTGCTGCGCCTCGGAGATGAGGTGCTCTCCGGGGAGAGGCAGCGAGGGGACAAGGGCATCTGCAGGGAGCACGCGGCCCTGCCCAGGCCTCCGCCATCCCGTCAACGAGACACAGCTGCTTAAAATGGAAAGCTAAAGGACCAACTTCTGAATAAATTCATCTACAAGCCTCCGAGGGCTCAATTGTCTAATGAGCGTGTTTACTTCTGCAGCCAATCAAAGAACACGCACCCCAACTGTCGTGAGCATACACTGGTCATATTATTTTCACTTATTCTGGACACCAACAAACAAAACCGTGTCTATACTTTATATGTGCATATATAGACTGTATTAAATGTGTGATGTTTTAATGTATGTGCTCTTGGTTCTGTTTCTCTGGAGAACCCTGGCGGAGGAAACGGGGTGAGAGATAAAAAGGTGTTTTGAAAGGGGGGGCGGGGAGGAGGGGAGGAAATACACGCGGGAGGGAGCCTGCTGGAACCGAGGCCCGGCCCAGCGTCAGATCACAGGCCCCTCAGCAACGGAGAGCAGGTGCGCCCGAGCTCATGGGAGTGTAAGCCTCCCCCAGCCAAAACCCACCGGGGAGAGGTGATGGCTTCAAACAACGGGGATTCCCATCTTTATTGGCACCTCTCAAACATTTACAAACATCCTAGTGAGCCGTCCATTCACAGCAGTTTCTGTTCAATATCAGCTTTCTTGAGTCCCCACGGATCTACTCTCTGCCTTCCAGACAACTCCTTTCCTGCCTATTGCCGACCACCTTCAGCAGCATCTCCCCCATGAACTGTCACCAATCTGCCCAACAGCAGGAGGTATTTCTCTTAAGAGAACCTACGGACTCACACCTGTCCTTTCTCTCCCCCAGGCCAGTGGCGTGGGGGTGGTGGGGGTTGTGGCTCTCCTGATCATTATTGCCGTTGTCTCCTCAGACCATATTGGCCGAGATTGTCGTGGGGGGTCTAGGAAGATGGGGCCTTGTTCCCGTTGAGAAACTCTCATCAAGAAGGACGAGTTAAACCCTAATGGCCTAAGCCTTCCCTTGTTCGGGATGAATTAACTCATCTCCTGTGCGTCTGGAATTAAGCCAACTACTTCAGTCTTTGCTTCCAAGTTAAGAATAGTCACTCACATTGTTGTCTGTACACATAATTTTCCTATGTAGCTGGTAGAGAAAGGCTGATTTAGAGAGAAGACTGAGGTTAGAAACAATAGACTCTCTATGAATTCATATCACCAGAAGTTGTGACTATCAAGTTTTCAGTCCTGAGTCCTGGTATGCAACATTGAGTGCACAGCATTCAATAAAGATTTGTTGAATGAATGAATTTGATGAATGAGTGGCATGGCATCGGTAGTTCTATCCAGATAGATCTAAGCCCTAACAGGCCCAAAGTGAGGGAGCAGCAGAGAGCAGCTGTTAAGGCGCTATTGGTGCTTTGACTTGTGCCTGGAAATGTGTTAGTGACACCTTTCTTGCATTAAGATGGCACCACATGGAATTTCATCCTTCTCTCTCTGGGGAAGGGTTAGCTGTGCCCCTGGACGGTATGACTGAAACACAATGCACCATGTCAGACAAGGCATGCTCTCCAAAGACTACAGCACAAGCAAAACCCAAACCAGGGCTTTGCTTTTAGAACATACTTGTCTTATTCTTATCCTCAAACCTTCCACATTGTGGTGGAGGCAAGGTCAACACTTAAACCACACTGACTATCCCCCTTCGGCCTGCTACCCCCCACCAGCTATTAACAGCTTCCAGCAAAGCTTCCTGTTGCTTCTTCTGTCAGATGCTGTTTGATAAGAGTAAGGTGGGGAGGCAAGATGGGCCATGTTCTGCTTCTCATCTTTGATGAAGAAGGATCCATCTTCCCACAGGATGCCATTGTCAGTAAACAAATCAGGATAGCCCTCGCTGGTTTGGCTCAATGGCTAGAGCGTTGGCCTGTGAAGCAAAGGATCCTGGGTTCAATTCCAGTCAAGAGCACATACCTGGTACTTCGGTTGCAGGCTCCTCCCCAACCTGGGCCCTTGTCCATGCTCATGCAGGAGGCAACCAATGGATGTTTCTCTCACATGGATTGTCTCTCTGTCTTTCCCTCCCTCTTCCACTCTCCCTAAAAATCAGTGGAAAAATAACCTCAGTGAGGATTAACAAAAAAGAAAAGAAGAAAAAATCATGATGAAACCGTCAAGAACCTGCTGCCATTTTTCATCTTCTGTGTTTTGCAAAGTGCTCTCACCCTATTTTGGAGTCAAGGCCATAAATATTCCCTCCTTCTTCCTATGCGGCGCTGTTCCTACTAGGCTGTGGACTCTTGAACCGTGGAGATAACAGGGACCTGCAGGAAGTGACACACCTGGGTCCTTGATCCACTTTAACAACATCTGGAAGGACAGACACAGGATGTTCGATGACAGGGGAGGTGTGAGCAGCAGGCTCCCGGGAGGCAGCAGTCCCTCAGCCTTGAGTATGTGCTCACCCCAGCACCACTGTCATGGCTGGACCCAGCAGGAGGGGGATGTGCTTAGACTTTCCAGAAAGTTCCACTTCCACGTGGAAAAAACAATACATATCATTCTTTTCAAAGAGTGAAATAGACTACAGCTTCACACATGAGTCCCAGCTGTTTAAAATTAAACTGCTTAAAGGAAATTCCACATAAGAATATCCCCTAGAACTATTTTTATTGAATTAAGACCTAGACGATGCAATCTCCAAATTGAAGCCTCAGGTAGTTAAGTAAGGGTTGGTAAGCATGATGATTGTACTGTCTCTGTTACTTCAACTGCGTACATCAGCGGTCACCAACCTTTCAGGCCTCACGGACTACCAGTGTCCCACAGACCACTGCTTGGCGACCGCTGGCCTCCATTACTTTTGAAACACAAAAGGACCCACGTGATAGAAAACATGCATATCCATTTTCTTCAATAGAGGTGACTTGTATTCTGCTTTTACATCTGTGCCTGAATGTTGACATCCTTAGAGATTCCTACAGGTCAACCTTTCTGCTGCTGTTTCTCCCTCCTTGGTGCCTTCCCCGTGGACCACCCCGGAGTCTCAGAAGGACACCCTGGTCCTGGGCGAAGGGTGGATATTTCCTCCTCACTATTGGCCACCTTTGCCGGATCCACCATCATTGTTTTGTGGGAAATGCTACCCAGTTTTGCCCTGCATTGTCAGCAATACCAATAACCACTACTTACTGAAATGTGTGCTTTACTTCTGGTTTAACTTTGTGGAAAGGGAACTAGCAAAGATCTCCAAGATTTCTCTAGCTGTAACAGTAAAAGGAAAGTGATACAGCTCTTTCCCTCGCATACACACACACACACACACACACACACACACCTTAAAGCAAACACAGAGAAGATCTGGAGGTAGCAATGGTTTCGGGAGGGAATGGAATAAGAGGTAGTTTGGTCCACCCTGTGTCTACCTTCTGTCATAAAAGCCTTCTGCTCTCAAAAACCCCCTGTTGGCAGATGCTGGAGGTCTGTCTTCCCTTCACTTGCCTCCTCCGTGTCAGTAAAGCTGGGGTCCCAGGCTGCCCGGCCTGCTCAGAGGTGGGAAGACGCCTCTGGGGCAGTAGGTGGGAAAGGAGAGAGGAGGCCGTGGACAGAGCCCGGTCACTCTGAGTCTCAGCCTGAGAAAGTCTGTGGGAAGAAGAGCCGGCCCCCAGGGCCTGGGCTCTGACCAGCTCTTCCCGGCCTGGCCTTGCTCCCACTCCCACGGGAAGGAGGGGCGAGCCGTGCTGCCACCAGAGGAGATCAGTCAGGACCCCTTGGGCAGGGCTGGCCAGCCTGCCCCAGAGGAAGGATGCATTTCAAAGGGACTGATATGGCAAGGCACCAGCCAACCCACCCACGTGCGTTTTCACAGGGAAATAGCTTGATTTCATTACATTAAAAAACTGCCACATGCTTATTATACAAATGGTAAATGCACAAAGGAGAAAGAAGGAGAAAATCACCTGAAATAGGCATAGAGCTTCTTGCCGACCTGCCAGGCAAGCAGTAAGGAAGACACCGATGCTCTTGGGAGTTTATGGTCTGGTGGGAACGTGGCGTAGGAGGCACCCCATGGGATGGCAAAGATCTCCGGCCTTACCCATGCGAGCCCACACGGTGTTTGTCAAGTCCCCAGGACACGGGGCCCTCGGGGCCTTGCTTGCTCCCCTCAGAGAGAGCAAGGCGAGCGGAGGACCATGGGGAGAGAGGGTAGCCCAAGGCCTCTCCTCCGCCTGCAGTGTTGCTGTTTGATTGATGGTTGATTGATTGATTTTTGTTTGTTTGTTGGTTTTAGAGAGAGAGAAGAAGGGAGGTGGGGTGGGGGAGAGAAACACTGATTTGTCATCCCGCTTACTTGTGCTTGCTTTGGGCACGTGCCCTGGCGCGGACTGTTTTCAATGTCATTGAGAAACACAGTGAAGGAATCCTGACTCTTAGTTCAGAGTGGCTCTAGACAAACCGTTGACTTCAGACAAACTCGTTAAATCATTTTAGCCTTGATTACTACTTAAGACAAACAATCTCTACATCGCGGAGCTGTGGCCACATCGATGAAATAATTCAATCATCATCACAGCGCTAAGAGGTGGCTGGTTGATGCTGCCGTTCTGTGTGAGGAAACCCAGCACAGGCTGAGAACCAGCAATCTATACCCTCTGCTCCCGGGGAGGGTCCAGAGCACAGACACTGGCGATTGGCTCATGGCACGTCATTCATCAGTGGGCGACTAGCATCGGCTCCCAGGCGGAAAGGGTCACGCCGGTCACTGCCACACACAGTCGGCAAGAGGACCTTCCATTTGTCCTTTCTTTTCTGTACCGAGTCTCCTCCTCATGGGGCCTGCCTGCCCTGTGGACTCCCGGATCCATGCCAAGCTGTCGCACAGACCCCGATCCTAATATCAGTATCACCGTGTTTTCACTTCCGTCATGCAAGTGTTAGGGTTGCCGAAGGAGGAACACGGGACGCCAAAGGGGGTGAAGAATGTATTAGGTCATTGGGAAAACCAGATTGGCTGAGCACCAGCTACCTGGGCCAGGGAATCAAGAGATCTTACAGGACTGAAGGCGGCTTTTCCGGGCGGACAATTCTCTGGGTGGGTCCTGAGAGGAGAGAGAATGGTTTCAGCAAGCAGGATGAGGCCTAAGCAACAGGGAATGCTAGTTGTGAAGTGGCTTCAAGGTCAATACCCAAGGGAGAGGGAATCCATTCAATTATTTGGTCAGATCCAACAGGAAGCAAACCTGAATCTATTTTCTAGAAAAACGGACTTAGCAGCACACCACGTACCTCTCCGAGTCAGCGATTTCTGAAATCAGGGTCATCATCCTAGAGAAAGCACCCAGACTTCGGGGTTCTCAGAGGGAATGAGCTGAAGTGGAGGGGGACAACGAGAAAAGAAGGAAATCAGATCTACTTGAAAACTACACTTATGAGAAAAACCTGAAACTATTGAGTACAACGAAGTTTCAGGATTCTTCATTCAGTTTAATTATTTGTCTGTAGTTACCCCCTTTCTCCACAGGCAGGGTGGGCGTCTACACCCAGGAAGGGTAAATACGAGTGTTCTGTTCAGACTTTTCCCCCTGTATCTCCCCAGGGAAATGCCGTGCATAGTCAAGCTCAGACTGTAAAATTATTAACCGCTTTTATGGGCCTGTGCTACCAAGTGTTGAGAAAAGCAGTGGCCCAGAGTTCCTTCCTAACCTCCGCTCCTGCTTCTCTGATCTCCCAGAGTCATGGAAAATTCTGGGGAAACTTGATACAATTACTTTCTTAAAAGGAAAAGTCCAAGATGAGATTTTTTTTTTCGTGGAGGGAAGAGCCGCAGGCACCATGAGGTTCTGTTCTGAATCCTGGGTGAGGGAAGAGAAAGTGCGGGGAAACCGGCACCTGCAGAAGCAGGAGCCCGAGCCACGGACACCTGGGGCAGGGATGCCCCCTCAGCTCATCTCCCTGCGTCAGAGGAACAGCGCCAGGCTCCCCGCCTCCGCACCAGACCGCTGGACGGAGAGGCGGGGCCTGTAGGAAGGTTAGCACTGGTCCTGCCCGAGCAAAGCTTCCCTGCGCTTACAGTTCTTGGTGGGTTTTATTTTGTTTGTTTTTAAGTCTCCAAACCACCCAAGAACGCACGGGAAAGAGGAGAGGATGAGAAACACCCAGCAACAAATTAAAAATTAAATATACTTATTCCTCCGCTGATAGTGAAATTACAGCGATGCAGAACGGAGGGGAAAGACAGACATAAGGCACAAAAACGACACGCACCATGACGTCTCTCCCCACAACCAAAAGGGAAAACCCATAAAGAGGACACCGCTAAGCCAAGGCCTCACAACAAGGAAACAGCAAAACCATCTCCTCTGGAAACTGCACAGCCAGCGGCCGCACCTCAGCTCCAGGCCTTGGGAGCGGGCGGCAGTGTTCGCTCAGATAAGATAAGAAGCCCAGGAAGTCCGCCCTTCCCGGATCTGGATGGTCCGGGCTACAGGCAGCGCCTCTGCATTGCGGGAACAGTGAGCGGAGGCCCAAACCCCGTCCCTGGCACACGGAGGGTGTGGCCGCCTGGCAGCGGGCAGGGGCTCTGGCTCCGGGAGCCTCCCCAGGAATGCGATGTCAGCATCTGAGAATGAGGCCCAGGGCCCCACTTTTTAAAATACATATCTTTTTTATTGATGTCAGAGAGGAAGGGGGAGGGAGAGATAGGAACATCAGTGATGAGAGAGAAGGATGGATCGGCCGCCTCCTGCACGCCCCCCATTGGGGATCCAGCCCACAACCCGGGCCTGTGCCCTGACGGGGAATGGGACCATGACGTCCTGGTTCCTAGGGCAGCTCTCACCCCTGAGCCACACGGGCCCGGCTCACAGACCTTCCTTCGCCCCTCGATCTTGAGTGCCATGGCTCTCGTTCAAAGAGCCCTTCCGTGACTTGAAAACGACGGGATCCCCGTTAACCCTGTGTCACCGGACTCTCTTCCCTCCCACAGTTGTCCTCCGCCTCTGCCTGTCCTTCAACGTGGACGTGAAGAATTCAATGACCTTCAGCGGCCCCGTGGAGGACCTGTTCGGCTACACCGTGCAGCAGTATGCAAACGAGGAAGGAACATGGTAAGCCAGGCGTGGTGTATAGTCATGGATCGAGCCCACAACCCGGGCGTGTGCCCTGACTGGGAATCGAACCATGACCTCCTGGTTCATAGGTCAGTGCTCAACCACTGAGCCATGCCAGCTGGGAGCAGGGGCCCCCACATTGCACCAGCATCGAAGGTGACTCAGACCAGCGGGCCCTTCTGAGCAGGCTGTGTGAGTGATCTCGAGATCTTGTCTCCCGCGAGGAAAGGGGACCCTGGTCTAGTTCCTACCTGTGGTCAGAGATAAAATTCAAGGTGTTTCCTGGAAATCTGTGCAACTGCAGCAGGACCTCTGGCTGGTAAACCCAGAAATACTGCAAAATTCACAGATGCCTGGTCAGCCTTCAGGAGCACATCTCAGTGCCTGCTTCAGAGGGAAGGCCGGTGCCACTTGTTTCCGTCACCAGGTGGGTGACTGTCAGACACTGACTGGATTGGAACGGGAGTTTTCTAAATGGAATGTTTTAAAGTTATTCCCAAATAATCAAGATCGCAAAGAAAACAATGGGCCCGCCTGTGTCTTGTTTCTGATAACATCCATCTTCCTGGATTTCCTCCCTGCTCCGTGACCCCATAAGGAAACTCCCCTGAGGCACAGGGCTGCTCACAGGGTTCCCTGTGTCTGTGTGTGTGAGAATCCAAGCACGTTACTGACAGTAGTTCAATCCCCCTCCCCCCAGAAAACCATCTGCCGTTCCCGCCTTGACGGAGCTTGGGACAGGGTTTCTTTTTAAAGGGCCCCCGAGTCCCCTTGCTTTGCAGCAGAGTTCAGGCACATTATCGGCCTCAGACTGATCTCCCTTCGCAGGGATCATAAGTGACTTCCTCACTCTTCATACTTTCTCCATTGTGAGATCCTACATGGCCCACTGAGCACTCCATGACTGATATTGTCTACAAAATGATGATGTATACAGGATTCCTAGGCTCAGAGTCTTTTCTGGTGAGGGAGGGGGGGTTTGAGGTCCTATCCAAGCACCTCATCTCTGTTTAATGTAAGATGGTTCCCTTTTTGGGTTCTTGTTGGAGCCATGAATCATATCAGTCTCTTTTGTGGGAGGCTGAGGGTTATATTGATATGATCATCCTCTTACGCTGTGTGAAGTCACCTTCTCCTTCTTGTCCAGAGTCTCGGGTAACTGCAGCAATTGCTGGGCCTGGGTATTCAGAGAGAGTCCCAATATGAAATATTTTTCTCCCATTGCCAGACTCCATCCCATGATGTCAACCCACCCAGGACAGATTTTTCTTCGGAAATATCATTACAAAGTCCATACAAATGGCTGCCTTCACTGAGCGCCTTGGCGGCTCTGCCCGTCCCTCACCCCCTCTCAGGGTCTGTTTGATGGGAATTTGTTGAGGGTGACATTGACCTGACCCTCAAGGCCATGGGACACTAGCTCTATAAATTACATAATCTGTTTCCTGCTTTTGTAAGAATAGAGATTTCCTGCTGAGCAGACTGGCCTTGGTGTTAGCCCTCTCTTATCTGTTGGGCGCGTGTCTGCTGCTATTCTCCTGGTGATTTTTCTAACTGTGACCTGGTCTTGACCTCTGGTTTTCACCTAGTCTCTCGTTCCTCTTGCTCAGCTGCAGCCTCCTGTTTTTGACCGTCAGTGCTATCAGCCCCCATCACTGTGGTTCCGCTGGCCCAAGCCTTTTGTTTTAAATACCTGTCGCATCCACATCTGGAACTCAGCGTCACTCTCTCCGCCTGCTTTCAAATTCTCCACGATGCTGGCTCCCACCAGACATTCACCTGTCGTCTCTTCCCAGCCCACAACACCCACGCCCTTCCCTACTCCTGGCCTAAATTTCGGTTTTCTCTTCCCTGCCCCTTTCCCAGTATTTCCCTGGTAAATTTCTGACTATTGAGGCTACTAAGAATGAAAGCAGAGACCCACTAAGAGGTGACTTCCAGGGGAAATGGATGTAACCTCGGGGGAAATGTTTGCAATGCAACAGAAACGCCACTTTTGTAATGTGACCCTTCCTCCGGTCTACCTGTCCTGTGTCCTGTCCACTCCCTTTCTGAGTCATCAGGCTCTGGTCAGCAGCACACTGTCTTAGGAACAGGCCGCAGGTCTGCTGCCCTCAGAGTCAGAGCTAACATCTTGACCTCGGTGTGTTGGCCACAAGCCCACGATTGCTGAAGGACCTCAAGAACCACACCTTCAGGAAACCAAACAGAACGATCCGAAGGCTGGCGTCAGGGCCTGATATAACGACCGCCTCCCCCTCCCCTGGCCCGCCTTCAGGGGAGCCCAGACCCCAACCCCCTTACCCCCAAGATTAACGATCTTCCCTGCGGAACCCGCCCCTGGCAGCCATCGGCTCAGGCCTCGGAGCACGAGCTCATCTGTGGTCCTGGGTGGTGTCACGTCCTCACTAGTGAACGCTCCCTCTCCTGGCTGCAGATTCCTCATGTGCCTGCGTGGGCTCGGATCCACGCGGGCAAATGGACCCTTCAGTCAGTAACATGTTGACAACCAAGACATTGGAATTCAGCTTCCAAAAAGGGAGGCTATTCGTGAATATAAATTGAGAGGTGTTCTTTTCAAACACAAACCAGTTTAATGGCTTGATTTGTTTTTAGGGGGGGAAAATATCAAATTGGTAAGAAGATAGTAGAGTTAATTATTCAACTGACTTAAGGAGGTTTTTGAACCAAATTTCTGCCGGCAATTTTTATCAGAAGTCAAACTTGTTTGTACGTGTGGTTCGTTCTAAATACCCATCTACCTGGCCACCAAGAGCCTGGTCGAAGGGTGTCTTCAAACTATTTGCAGCTTCTCTACCTGTGGAGACATTCCTCTGTGCGCGGGCTGCTTATTGCTGCCGGTCCCTTCCCTGGCGATGTCTAGCCTGACCTGCAATCCACGCCCAGGACACAGATGCCGACCCCATGGCCGTGTCACACTCCGCCGTGGCTTCCCTGAGTGTCCGCGGAGCCCGGACTGCACGAGGGAAATGCACTTCAAAGGACAAACTCCGTGCAGCACGGAGCAAGCCGAGTGCCCTCAGAATCGGCGAGGAAAGAAATTCGTCGCCGGCCTCACTGGCCCCGGCTGCACTGGACACGGGTGTCTGGGGCCAGGATTGTCCAGAGGCAGAGAGACGGCGCAGGGGGCTGGTGCGCAGGTGGCAGCTGAGGTCTCGGGGTTCACACTCTTTCTAAGAGGCCCCCGCTATACGGCACCGAAGCAAGACCCACTTCGGACTAGGAGGAGACACTTGGGCACAAGCAGGACTTTCTGTGGTCTCCTTCCAGTCGGCCCCTCTTCAAGTCCAAGAGTCTGTCTCTAGCGCGCGCGCGCACACACACACACACACACACACACACACACACACTGTGCCTTAACTCCTAGATCTCTAATAACCTCACCCCTTAGTCAAATGACAATATGGCTATCACATGGCCCTGGCAGTTCCAAAACATAAAATTAAAACTACTTGGAAGTCACGTCATCTAACATGTTAATTTAAAGATGGGGACACTGAGGATAAAAATAAGCAACCTCTGAAGTCTCACCCACACTGGGTCTCCCTCGGCCCCAGGACAGCTCGGCTACCTGCCGGGAAGCAGCTGGGGAGGGGTTTTCCTCAGAGGAAGGCCCATCTGCGTGTGATGTGTGTTCCTCTGGCCCGCAGCCCTGGCTCATGTGAAGCCCAGACTCGGTCTCCATGGTGCCAGGGCGCCGAGGGCTGCCATTCTCCTCCCGGCTGTGGTGTGCTCACGGCCATCCATGCGCCGGGCACCATGTGGGCGCCTGGCTCAGACCATTCACTGCATCCTGTCACGGCCTTGTGTGCGGGGTGTCGCCACCCTCATTTCACACGTGAGGACAGGAAGCGGAGACAATAGAAGTTATTCCCCTCACAGTGAGCAGGTCCTCTGATCGCCAACCTTCTCCAGGCTTCTTCCCTGGATTCTATGCCAGGGCCCCGGGGGACAGAGGGCCCGGGAAGTCAGAGGTGCCCCCACGTGCTGGAGGAGGAAACCCCCAGAGCGCCAACCCACCGCTAGCCTGCTGACAGTCAGACTGGCAGGCACGAACCGAGGTTTGGGGAAGCGACAGAATTTGGCCATATTCCAGGGTGTAGTTTTGAGTTATTGGCACTAGCAGCCCAGGCCTGGTGGCCGAGAGGGAAAGTTCTCCGTCAAAGACGCTCCTCCCAGAGCCACAGGTTCCGTGTTGCCGGGCAGATTCCAGGGCCTCCTTCACCCCCTGGATGGGCAGACCCCAATGCCCTGCCCCAAATCCTGGTGCTCCAGGAGAGGCAGGGATGCGGGTGCGGCATTTTACCTCCTTAAAGTGATGTCTTCTAATTTGGGTTTCACGTCTAGTCCGGCATGGATTTTTGAAACAAATGCTCAAACCACAGAAGATTGAGAAATGTTATCCAAAAGTCATTGGGAAGACAGCCGGAGAGAAATAACGTTTAGGGCTTGAGCAACCCCTTCAACTTACCCTGACTTCCGGCAGTTTTGAGAAATGGATTCCATCTTAATAAATACCAGGTGTCAATTGCACACAGAATCTGGGAAGTAATTAAGAATAGGCACGATTCGATCCAAGACGTTATTTTGGTTGGTGTGGAAGTTATGAAGTTCAGTTTGCCAATAACTCAAAAATACACCCTGGAATATGGCCAAGGAGAGGAACACTGCTTGCCCTCAGCCTTCCCACTGAAGCTCAAGAATTCAAGTCCTCCCGGGAACATGGGTCCGGCTGACATGCGAGGTTCAGTCACTTCCGGTTAAACCCCCCCGATGGGCACTTTATTCACACTCTTCCCAGTACATTTTTATGGCTCTTCCTTCTTGCCTCATCTTCTTTATTTTTAGCCACTCCACTCACCCTACTGTGCAGTCACAGTCAAATTTTTTCCAAATTCTGTCACTTCTCCAAGCCTTGGTTCGTGCTCTTCCTTCTTTCTAGAACATTCCCTGCTGCAATGTGACCCTCCCCCAGCCCCATTCCCACACAGCCACCTCTTCCAGTTCTCACTCCCACATCCCTTCTTCCGGGAGCTCCTGCCTGACTCCCCAAGTCTGGCCTCAGTGAGTCCCCGGAAAGCCCCCTCATGACGGGTTATTAGAATTGCTTGTTATGTGGTTCCCTCTGCCAGCTGTAAGTCTATAAAATGGCAAAGGCCTGTTGCCAATTAGCAAATGTTGGTTGCATGTCCAGCTGTGCTAGACATTTGGGATACTGTGTTAAACTAGACATTTACGGTCCTATGTCTGCCTTGCCCAACATGGCATCCTAATGTGAAATATGTGCTTTTGTTCTCAGACAGGATGTATTCAGGACAGAAGGTGCCTCTAGAGACATCCTGGATGTTTGCAGTCCTTGCGACTCAGTGAGGCAGGGCACCTTCCGGCAGGGGGAAGCTGCTCTCCAGGAAGGTGGGATCGGAGTGGCCCGGAGGGCGGCCACTGGAGGCTCCCTCCTGCCTGGGCTGGATCAGGTGGGGTCAATGGCATACCTCAGCGGCTCTTTGGAATAAAGCATGCCAAGCCTAACACTAGGAACAAAAAGATACAGACCTTGGCCCCTCGGAGACAGGATGTCTCAAAAGAGCCTGGGCATGAATCCCTGCTGGTCTTGCTTGGCACTGCTTCTCTCATTAATAATCAATTTATTAGCTGGCACTAGCCCATTGTAAGATTACTTTTCTGTAGGATGGCTAATTTACTTATCAGAATTCATGGCAGGTGACAGACATGCCAAGTGACCAATGAGGTTAGAAGTGAAGCCGTCTGGGCATATCAACCACCGAAGGCTGTCATTCCTACTCAATACGCTTGCATTTTGCTCAAGATGCCCAATCTAGTTAGACCCCATCTCTCTGGTCCTGTAACCCCTGGACTAGGGCAGGCATCTCCTTCAGTTACTCAGACACATGAGACATGTGAGTTCGGGGCATCGGGAAGAATGGAGTGAGGTGATAAGTGAACCGCTCCGCCCGTGGACTTGGGAAGCCCCCTTTTCTCTCGGATAAACAGTGCAGTGCCACCAATTCCCAGAAGCTTTCACTCGTCATAGATGTCCCGGAGTCAGGGGAGTCCTTATATCCTGGATGACCAAGTCTCCAGTTTTCTGCTACAGTGGCTACAACTCATATATGTGAGCATCTTTACCCAAGAAGCCGATTGTAGCTTTTGCTTCTTTCCCTCCATTTAAGGGCCACTGGTAACGTGGAAGGTTGGGAGGCAGGAAGGAGATGAAGAAAGGAAATAGGATATTATATCAGAATAGAGTCCCAGTGCATGAAAATTCATGCACTGGAGGGAGGTCCCTCAGCCCACTGTGCCCCTCTCACAGTCTCTCAGGGGCAGGAGGCAACCCGGCGATCAGGGGAAGGTGACGCCCCATCACACCTCTGCTGCTGCCACTGCCAACAGCGCAAGCCTCGGCCAGCCCTGGTTACCTGAACCTCGGGTGGCCGCCATCTGAGGCTTTCCTGTGCCTCGGGCTGGCCCTGGGCAGCTGGGGGGGCGGGGGGGTGAGGAGACTGGGCACCGCCATCTTTGAGGGTGGGGCAGTCCGTTAGTGTATTCCCTTTTTATTAGATAGGATGCTTTAGGTGAGAAGGAATGAGCCCGCCTCTGGGGTGGCCTGGGGAGAAAGAGATGCCTGTTAGTCCTGAGTCCACACCGATAAATATATGATTCATTAAGAGAAGAATTTTGAGTGTCCTTTTCTCCTCAAATCTCTTTTAAAGGATAATGTAAGGAAGCAGTATCGGTGCCTCTAAGTCGATGCAGGTCTGATGACCGACTGAGCAGAGCAGGGGAAGTGAGTAAGTACCTGTGGTGAGGAGCCTCCAGGAGAGTGAGTCATTGCACTTTGCAGAGCACTCTGCAAGGCATCTGGGATGAGGGCCACCAGCCCCCGGGGCAGGCGAGGGCCTGGGGAGGCCCCCATTGAAAATGAAGGCCGTTCAAAGTGAATACAGGAGGCAATAATTAATCACAGGCGACAGTCATCTGAGAAAGGAACTCAGAGCAGCGATGTTATTATTTGCATAACCATAACAATATTAGCAATATTAGCAGGCCTGTTTAACCGAAATGTGTGGGAGGACTGCCGTGGGAGGCTGACAACAAGGAACTGGGGATGTAGTGACGGCAAGGGAGGAGGAAATACTCAACAACTGCAAGAGGAAGTCCATAAATCAAACTTGAAATTGATACTTCAAAAAATATCAGTTAGGAGCTGTATTTCTAAATATGGAGAAAACAGCAGGGGGGAAGCTGTAGGAGTTGAAAGTTGTTGCCTCTGACTGGTATGCATGCATGTAAGCCTGACCAATGGACCCAGACAAAGGGGGGTGAGGGTATGAGTGGGAGGGAGAGTGTTTTGGGGCAATGGGGAGATAAGGACACATATGTGATACCTTAACCAATAAAATAAAAGATAATGTTAAAAAAAAAAAAAAAAAGTTGTTCCCTCTGGAACATGGGATAGAGTAGGCTAGGAGAAGGAACAGCTTTTCAACAACAGACTTTTAGCTTTGTATGATTTCTTAAATTATGTGTATATGTTACTTAGATTAAAAAAAAAAAACTAAAACAAAACAAAAAAAGTTAGCAAAAAAGAGAAGTGACCTTCACGTTTTGTAGTACTGGGGATATGGGGCTGGAAGAAGTCTTGATTCCGTCATTCCACGTGCCCACGGTGCCAGCTGTGCGCCTAGGAGATGCCTGGTCCTGTCTGGATGGGGGTGTCTCTAAGGCCAAGCTTCTGCCTTGTTCCCTGCTGTATTCCCACGGCCCAGCGTGGGGCCTGGCTAACATGGGCGCCTCAGAAGCGGCTGTTGAGAAGAACATGGATGGAGATGATAGAAATGGCAGCTAACAAGCTATTGCTGATTTAGGTGGAGGGGGTGGGAGGAAGGAAGGAAGGAAGGAACCTCCAAGGAAGACTCAACTTGCAAAAGACCAAATATAGCTGGGAGCCATGCCAACCATTGCCCTTATAAGCAATGGAAATCAGAGTGAAATCGGGGTCAAACTACTAGTAAAGGGAAATGAGAATAGCATAAATTCAGCGTGGTATATCTGTGAATTTAATTTGCACCGTTGTATGCGGACAGGGTGGAGCTTATGAACCAAGAGGGCAATTCTTACCCCTTATATGTTGAACTGGTTGATATTTTTGAATTTAGAAAAATCAGGAAGGATTCATCATCTAGTTTGGATGGTCAAGAAAATGTATAAAAGCCTATGACATATATGACACAGCCAATCAAATTCAAAACAATTTTGAAAAGGTTTTCCATCTAAGTAGGAATATCAATTTAGGCCTAGCCGGTTTGGCTCAGTGGATGGAGCGTCGACCTGTGTACGAAAAAGTGTCCCAGGTTGGATTCTAGGCAAAGTCACCCAGGTTGCAGGCTCCTCCCCGGCCCCGGGGCAAGTGCAGGAGGCAATCAACCAATGTGTTTTTCTCACATCAATATTTCTCTGCTGTCTTATCCTCTCTCTTCCACTCTTTCTAAAAAAATAAAAATCAAAAAAATCAATGGAAAAATATCCTTAGGTGAGGATTTTTAAAAAATCAATAAACATATCTTAAAAAAAAAAAAAAAGGAATGCCAATTTTATGTTTAGGAGCATCTGGGTGCCATGACAGTGTATCGCAGATGCAGTAAGTGACAGTCTGGAGGCTGAGAGTCTGGGATAAAGGTGTCCTCAGGGCTTGTTCCTGTGCTCAGCAAGGAAGACTGCCCAGGTTCTCCCCCAGCATCCGGGGGAGCTGGCATGCCTGGCATCCCTTGCCTTATAGATGCATCACCCCAGTCTCTGCCATCATGGTCACGTGGCATTCTCGCTACCTGAATGTCTATGTCCAAATGTCCTCTTTCTGTGAGGACACTTGTCTATTGGGTTAGGGGCCCCGTTCTCCCGGACAATGACTCATCTTAATGCATCACATCTATAAGAACCCTATTTCCAAATAAGATCTCATTCTTATCGATATTTAACGGAGGACATATGAATTTGGGGGACTCAAGTCAATCTACAGCAGAGAAATTGTTTCTCTAGTCTCTTTTCTGGAATCATAATCCCCCATTCTGTCCCTAGTAGAAAATTCTATGGCGTTTGTACATTTTATTATAAATTCCCAAAGTTTCGTTGGAAATAAACAGACAATACAGTAGGGTGGGTGGTATGACTGGGCAAATGAATATGTCTGGTTGTGATGGTCACGCTGGGGGCAGCCCTGACTGTGGGTCAGACCTGGGGAACCAGAGCTAGCTGAGTGGGTGTCTGTCAACTGAACAACAGCGCTCTCAGCTGGAAAAATGCAAAATTCTGGATCGGGTCAATTGGGAAAGGCAGAGAGTCCAGCAGCACAGAATCCAGCTCACACTGCAGAGACCACAGCATCGGAGAGGGTCTCACGCTGATACACGGAACAAAACGGAAAAGCAAAGGCACTCCACACAATGGACGGGCCCAGGGCTATTATGCTCAGTGAGATGAGTCAGACCGAGAGAGACAAGTACCATGTGCCTCCACTTATGTGTAAAACCTAAAGAGCAACATGAATGAACAAACCAAGCAGAAAGGAACTGGAAGATATCGAGTACAGACTGACGGTTGCCAGAGGGAAGGGAGCTGGAGAACTGGGTGAAAAGGTGAAGGGATTGAGAAATACAGAGTGGCAGTTACAGAATAGTCCCGGGGGTGTAAAGTGCAGTGCAGGGAATAGAGCCAATGATACGTAATAACCGTGTATGCTGCCCGCTGGGCACAGGGAATATCAGGGGGACACTTGGTAAAAGTAGGTGATAGTCTAACCACTGCACAACCAAATCTCAACTGGAAAAAAGAAAAATGAAGAAACCGAAGGCCCTGAAGAGTCTGTGAGGAGATAACAGAACTCAGCAGGTTGAGCAGGCAAGTCTGGAGCCGGTGAGGAAGGGCAGGCTCTTGCTGTGACCTGCCGCTGTCCTCTGCTCTGTGGGGTGAGGTGTGGACAGATGAGGTAGCTTTCCATGGCCAGAATAATAAAAAGAATTATCAGAGAGGACTTAGCCAATTCCCTGTGTCACTTTCAGGGAGCAGATTGTGGGTCCTACATCCTCCTTGCCTTCCCCCTCCTATTCCTCCCCCTGGTCCCCCCAAAATCTAAGGTTTTATTTCATTCCCTAGTCTGGGGTCACTTGTTACTTTGAGTCCTTCTAGTTTTTCTTTCTGCCTCTTCACCGCCAGCAACCTTTAATGTCATTAAAATATAAACATTCCAAAGCTAGGAAGAGAGTCTGCCTACGGGAAAACTTGTTCAATGAAGAAACAATAGTTTTCCCTAAGAGAAAGGAAGAAAGAGACTACCTACTCTCTAGGAACTTGGAAGGAAAATATACCTCTAAAGCTAACCATTCATTAGTATGTGGACAGAAGGAGCCACATGTAACCTGACAGCTCAGGGGAGGCCTGCGTGGCAGTCTTGCAAACTCAGACCTAAAATAACCACAAACGATGGTTTGGAAATTAAATATCTAACTACAAACAGGTTATAGTGGGCAGTCATATCATAGACTGATGTTTTTCCTGACAAAGATCAACTCAGATCTTTCCTGAGCCCATTTGCCTTTTTGCCTCTAAGATAACATATCTGTGAAGTGTCTGGGTAATTTATAACTTCCTTTTAATGGACCCCTCTGGGCACAACAAATGGCACCTGGACATTCCCTCATTGTTATCAAGTTAATTGTCAACTGTTAATTAGTTAAAGTATCCTGTATCCATCTCTGTGAAAGAAGCTCATGTCCATCATTTCACCTTTTACCCTATCCCAGAGGTTTCCCCCGCTTTGCTCTGTCCCCCCTTCCTAATCTATTATCAATGAATTTCATGTAATTCACCTACGTCCCTTTCCTTTGATTTCAGTGTATAAATATAGATGTAACCCGCCATTCTCTGGAGCATTAACTCAATTTATTGAAGTTCTGCTTCCCAGCATATGTCGACAGGTTAGCTCAAATAAACTCACAAAAATTCTTTACAGATATTTCAGTAAATTGTCACTACATCAATTTTCAACTTCCAGGAAGCACCTTTATTACATTAAAATTGCATCTCCCTTCTCTTAATAGTGTAGCAATGATCTTCAAAAGACACCAGCACCACGCAACATTCTTAAGACTCTGCCACGATCCCAGATGCAACAGGTTTATCAATTATTTGAGGAATGGTGGGGATCATCATTGACTTTAATTTTCAAGCGTAATTTTGTTAAAAAAAAAAAAAAAAAAGTGGTTATTGCTTCAAAAACCAGGTTACTTTCAAGTGCTTGACCTTGTCATGTGTTATTGGTTCATGAACTAGTTAAGTTCCATCCACATTAAATGGAATTTCTTTTCCTATCTCTTGGTTTTTACCTGAAATTTTTTTTCTTTCTTTTTTTTCTTTTTCTTTTACCATTCCTCTGATCAACTCCTCGATGCCTGCACTCTTCCACCTCTACTTCTAGACCCCGACACTCATTACTACACCCAACCCCAGGACAAAGCGGCAGGCTCTGAGGTTGGCCACCTGGACTGTGGTAATGAAGAATAGAGAGAAACCACAAAGCATTGTTGAAAGTAATTAGAGAAGATCTAAAAAAAAAAATTTTTTTTTAAAGAGAGACATCCTGTGTTGATGAATCGGAAGGCTTTTCCTATTGTTCAAATGGCAATATTATTCAAATTGACCTACAAATGCAGTAATTTGTACCAAATTCAACTGATTTTTTTTTTAACATAAATGAGCAGGCTGATCCTAAAATTAATGTGAAAAGACAAGGGATCTTGGATAACTGAATAATCCTGAAAAAAGAACACGGGTGGAGGAGTTGTGAGAAATGTCCTGATTTTTGAACTTACTACAAGACTACAGTAATCAAGGTGGAATGGAAAGACATATAGACTGTGAAATGAAATTGAGAGTTCAAAAAAAAAATCCCATACATCTATGGACAATTGATTTTCAACAAAAGTGCAAGTTGAATGGGGAAAGAATAGTCTTTTCAACAAACAGTGCTGGGAGAATTGGACATCCATATTTGAAAGAATAGACTTGGGCCCCGACTCACACCACATACAGAAATTAACTCAAAATAGATCAGAGACCCAGAAGTAAGATTTAAAATAATAAGACTCTTAGAATAAAGCACAGTTGTAAATTTACATGACCTTGGGTTAGCATTTTCTTAGAAATGCCACTAAAAGCCCAACAACCAAAGGCAAATAAAATTTTTTTTTTTAAAATTGTTCTTCATCAAAACTGCAAACGTTTGCACTTCAAAGGATATTATCAAAAAAGTGAAAAGACAACTCATCAAATGGGAAAAATAATTGCAAATCATATATATGATAAAGTCTATTATTCTGAATATACACTGAGTGGCCAGGTTATTATGATCTCTGAATGCATAATAATCTGGCCACTCAATGTATATCCTATTTAATAAAAGGCTAATTGCAAATTGTCCCCTCAACCAGGAGTTCAACCAGCAGGCAGTCCAGCCAACCACCCAAGTCCCCTCCCCCTGGCTAGGCTGGCTGAACCCCTTCCAGGCACGAATTCATGCACCAGGCCTCTAACATATATATATATATATATATATATATATATATATATATATATATATATATATACTGAATTGCCAGATTAATATGTGTTCAGAGATCATCATAATCTGGCCACTCAGTGTATATCCTATCCAAAATTCTTACAGCTCAACAAGAATAAGATTTTTAAAAATTTAAAGATGGGCAAAGCATTCCAAGAGACATTTCTCTAAACTAGGTATGCTGGTGACCATTGAGCACACAATTCGATGATGCTCACCATCTTTAATCATCGGGAAAAGCCAAATCAGAACCACCACAGTGAGATGCTGCATCATATCCACGAAGATGGCCAGGACCCAAATAGAAGATAACAACCATTAGCCTCAACTGGGAGATGACTGAGCTCTTCGGCTGTCCAGGGAACAGAAGATACAAAGAAGATGGGAGATCTGTCTCATCCTTTGTCTTATGGACGCCTCCGGGACATCCCTGGACCAGGCCCCTGTGCCCAGCGTGTCAGCACGAAGCACGCATCCCGCCAGCCTGCCTGCTCACAGCGCCGGGTGTGCAGCCCGGCAAGCAGCTGCCTGGGGAAGCACTTGGTGCAGGAACACGAGGGAAGGGAGCAGGAAGCAAGGCCCAAAGTGCAACTTCTCTCTCTGACCCAGTTTCAGCGGAGGAAGAGGGTGGGGCGAGAAGGCCCGAAAATAGCCCTGGGTCCTCCTGGCTGGCTCAATGGGCTTCATTTTATGGAAAGAAATGGGCTGGTTTCTATGCAGAGTCCCTTCTCTGATCCTTTCTGTCACTTTTTAAAAAATTTATTATTATTATTTTTTTAATCTTTTTTCCTGCCACAGTCTTTTAAAATGTACAAGATCAGAAAATCATAGGAACGTATTTCCCACTGCCCTGTCATTTCCTGTTGATTCCAGAAATGTTTGCTCTACTGGTCGAGGTTATTTTTGCTCTCCTCGTTTACAATATTTACTTCATCAAACACATGTTCCACATTCATCGCTTTCCAGCCTCTGAAAGGCACCACTGTAGTTTGAGCTCTCAGCAATGACCTTTGAAATAATTCATAATTGAACTAGTGAATGCTGCTCCCTCATTTTCCAACCTCAGAGCTAGCAAGCAACTGCTGTAATAGTCTGTGACCTATAAGAAAGAATTCTAAGAAGCTTATAATCATTAGAGAATGGCACTGTTTAGGGAAAGAGCTAGACACGGAACGTCTTGTTCTGGAGGAAGTAAATAATAGGAATAAAAACATAATGTCTCTATACGTCTCCCTATGGTCCACCACTGAGGTGAAACTTTAACTCAAATGGAAAATAGTTCATTATTTTTTTATATTTAAAATATTCCTGCCGGGACCGGTTTGGCTCAATGGATAGAGCGTCAGCTTGGGGACTGAAGGGTCCCGGGTTCGATTCCGGTCAAGGGCATGTACCTTGGTTGCGGGCATATCCCCAGTAGGGGGTGTGCAAGAGGCAGCTGATCGATGACTCTCTCTCATCGATGTTTCTAACTCTCTATCTCTCTCCCTTCCTCTCTGTACAAAATCAATAAAATATATTTTTAAATAAATATTCCCACTATCTTCCAGATAATCTGCTCAACACAGAGATTCAGAAAGCACCCCACAGCTTAGATGGAGATCTATAATAATAAAAGCGTAATATGCTAATGAGACTGGACATCCGAACATCCTTCTGGACGACCTTCCAGATGAAACGAGGGCTGCGAGGGCCGAGCCCCTTGCACAAATGTCATGCGCCGGGCCTCAAGTAGACATATAAACGTGGAAATGTACATTCACTCGTCACTGTAATAACAGAACACGTATACCACACCGAAGGAGTAAACATTTAAGTCTGTGGAAACGTCAGGGGAATCTCCGCCCGAGGTTGGATGTCCTCACCGCAGGCTCACCCCGCACCGCGGCCCTGCCTTCCGTAGAAGTGATTCCACGGATGCACGTTCCCGTTTACCCGGCGGCCACTGTGTAATGTCTGTCTGCTCCACGCGTACGGAGCTCCATCCGGGCGCAGAGCATGTCTGTTCTCGCCCAGTAAATTCTGGATTCTCGGGATGGTAGCTGTCCATTGGCTACCATCGTGTAGTTAGATGCGGGGGTGAAGGCATTCCTAGAGGAGCACGTCAGGGGAGGGCTGGCTGCTGGGGGAAGGTTAGGCGTTTGCAGGAGGCTGGGCGAGAGCAGGAGGCCGTCTCGGGCCAAGCAGGGAGCGGCAGCTGCAGAGAGGCAGGCCCGCGAGAGCCGAAGTTTGCAGGGGCGCCTGGTGGAGGGGAGGAGGTGCAGGGCAGGAGAGAGGGCATCCTGAGCGGTGCCAGCTTTTACTCAGTGGGCCTGAGATCGCAAGTCGCCACAGCATCCAGGAAATGCAAGTCATGCCTGCACTTCCCTTAAATCTCAGGAGCCCATTCCTTACAGTTTCGTGTCCACCAGGGGTTAGGTTGCAAGGAACAGCAGTGTACTTGGGTTAGAAAAGAGAGTGTATTATAAGAATAAGCATGAAAGTAAGGGAACGCTCTGTCAACAAATATGGAGAAATGCAATGCCATCTACGGATGAGGGGCGGGTGGTAGAATTGTACACCCAAATCTAGGTTATTTTATTCACCTGTGCAGCCCCCAGTGAATGTAATTAAGCAGAAAAGAAGGAAAGGCTGGGCGTCTTCCCGAGACACAGGGCTTCTTGACTCTGGCCAGAGCGAGCTCACTGATGCCGGAGCAGGCGCTGATTGCAGCAGGTGGTCTGAGTCTGAGGAAGACACTGAAAGCGGCCCTTTTACAAGAAGCTTGAAGAGAAAGGGGCTTCCAGGCCAACAGGCTGCTGAGAATGTATGCTTCAGACCTTTCCAACACGTAGCAATGAGGGTGAGGTGTTCCACACACACACTCACACACTCACTCACACACATTCACACACACACTCATAAAAACATACACACACACACACACACTCACGCACTCACACACACATACTCACACACACTCATAAAAACACACACATACACACATACACTCACACACTCACTCACACACATTCACACACACACTCATAAAAACATACACATACACACACACACTCACGCACTCACACACACATACTCACACACACTCATAAAAACACACACATACACACATACACTCACACACTCACTCACACACATACACATACTCACACACATTCACACACACACTCATAAAAACACGCACATACACACATACACTCACACACTCACTCACACACATACACACACATACTCACATACATTCACACACACACTCATAAAAACACACACATTCACACATACACACACTCACACACATACACACACACATACACTCACACACACTCTCACACACACACACATACACACACTCACAAACACACACACACACACACACACACTGCACTCAAATACACTAGAAATACCTATGTGGTTGAAAAGCAGTGAGTGCAGGCTGGAGCCACCATGCTCCAGCTGTGATTTGGGGAACCCCGCCATTGCAGACGGAGCAGGGGCTGTGAGAGCGCCCAGCTGGCTGAACAGAGCCAAGGGTGTGGAGCAATTGTGGGCGGAGGAGGCACTGGGAGAGGGGACCCAGGATTGTGCTCTGAGCTCACCATGCTGCCTCCGGCTTCAGCTGGTCCTGTCCTGCTCCCAACTGGCCCACGAGGCAGGAGCTTCACACTGATTATAAAACCTAGCCCGTCCTGGAGATCCAAAGTGTGCAGAGGCGACTGCAAACCGGCCGAACAAGAGGGTGAGCAGTGGAGGGCGGCGGAGGCCTAGAGTATGTGTATGAGGAGTGTGTATGTGAGAGAAAGACAGACAGACAGACAGACAGACAGACAGAGAGGTCTTCTGATCAAGGTTAACCAGCCTACAAAAGTTACAAACCATGTGAAAGAAGCTAATGTGGAGAAAAGATCGACAAAAGAAACAATCAGCTAGTGGAATTCTTCCATATGATACTTATTTTATAGAACACTCAGACAAGGACATGTTTTTCAATGTCGAGAATGTCAAAGAGATAACTGAAGATGTGGTTTTTATTTAAACAGAATAGAAATAGAAACGTTGTTGTGCAAAAACAAACATAGTAAGATCAGAGACAGGTAGATAAGTAGATAGATAGATAGATAGATAATAAATAGGCATGCCAAATATAAATCTTGGAAGTGAAAAATAAGTAATGAATTTGAAAATGCAATAGCAAATTTCCAGGCAAAACAACCCAAAAACGAACGAGCAAAACAGAGAACTGAAGAATTCTAGTATGATGAGACAAAGATGAATCAGAAAACACAGCAAAGAAGTTAAGTAGACTGAGATATTCCAAATTTACAAAACAGGAGTTCTTGAAGAAGAAGAAAAAGAGAGAGTAGTGGAAATGCAATATTTAAAGAACTAATTATTGAGACGTTTCCAGAATCACAGAAGGATTAGGTGTAGGGGGATTAAATGAAAATAAATCTATTCTTGAGCCGAAATCGGTTTGGCTCAGTGGTTGAGCATTGGTCTGCGGACTGAAAGGTCCCAGGTTCGATTCTGGTCAGGGGCATGTACGTTGGTTGCGGGCACATTCCCAGTAGGGGGTGTGCAAGAGGCAGCTGGTCGATGTATCTCTCTCATCATCTATCTCTCTCCCTTCCTCTCTGTAAAAAAATCAATAAAATATATTTTTAAAAAATAAATAAAATAAACCTACACTTGAAAACATCATAGTGATCAAGGCAGATGATCTTAAAAGCAGGGAGACAAGTGTGCTTCCCTGGAGGTACTGACAGTGAACCTCACAGTAGGTTATTTGTCGGCATAACAGAGGCCAGAGGAATGAGGCAGAACCTCCGAGCAGGCCAGGAGCTGGCTAGCCTCGGTGGGCCAGGCCGCACTCTGTCCTGCTGACACTTTGGTCAAGGGTCAGACAGAGCACCAGGCCTGTGAGCAAACATAGCCACTCCCTGCTCAAGCTCGGGGACCCTCCCTAAGGGCCCTGCTGGCCCCGCTGGCCGAGGGCCCTCCAGGGAGACCTAGAACGTGCCCTGTGGCGAGGGAGCTGCTCCTCAGGACAGGGCCGCCCTCCCGGGTCCAAGGGCGGCACTGTGCGATGGGCACCTTGCTGCATGGTAATGTGAACGATCTGATCCGAGCGCCCAGTTCTGGGGCGCTGAGTACCCCGGAGGCCCAGTCTCAGGTCGGCGGGGCAGCAGGAGATCTCTCCTCCCGATCCCCGGAAGACAGGAGCTGATGGTCAGGCTGAGGTCGGCCGTAGAGAAGGGCTCTTCCCCCATCGCACCCATCGCTCTGACTCTGCACTGTCCCCGGAGGTTGATGACGGCAGCGCTCATGTCCAAGACTCCGAGGAACATACACTAATTCTTACCCGTCAATAACTGCTGCTTGGCCGCTTTGCCTTGGAGAAGTTTACAGGAAGATGTCATTAGCGAGAAGGCCTGACAAGGCAACACATTTCTGAGAAGCCTGAGCATGCTGCAATGGCGACAAGAGGTCAGAGGCCAATGGTTTTATCCTCAAGTGAACTGCAATAACTTCCCTGAAATGCACGCCCTGGAATTTGCAATTCCTATGAAGGAGAACTTATAATTAAAGGGAAAAACTAGCACAGCGTGGGGACTCGCATGAAATCAGAAAAGTGCCCACTGGTTCTAACACAATTAGCACCGGGGGGCGGGAGAGACCCACGTTGTCCGGAAGTCTGTTGGCACCTCCGAGTAGATCAGACAGGGGAGTGAGAAAGCGTTAGTGTTCTGGTTGAAGGTGGACGCACACTGGCACCATGAGGAATGCCCACCAGCAGCGGGAGAGTCCGTTTTTATGGAGGAGCAGCGTGTTCCCCAGCGACAGATTTGTCAGAAAGGTTGGAGATGAAAACAGCAAATACTTCCAGCAGCCGGTGGCCGGGCGCCCGGGACGGACCTGAGACACAGCTGCCTGCTCACAGGCAGGCCCCAGGGGCTCAGACTCCTGCTTCCCGCTCGCATGCCCTCTCACGTCCCGCACAGTTCAGGGTTCCGGTTCAGGGTTGGGGTTCTGGAGAAGGCCGCACACAAATGAAGAGAGAATAGAAAAGCATTAACTTGGCGATATTGGGGGCCAGTTGGGAGCCCACATCTAGTGGGACAACTACTGACGGCTCTGGCCTTGCTATCCTTTCATTGAGGCTGAGGGAACACCATGTCCCTTAGGCAGGAAACGGCAGGAGTTTACATAAGACAGGTGGAGCTGCTTCGCTCACAATGCCTCAACTAGACCGTGAGCGAGCGGTTAGAGCAATTAAGGTTGTTGACCAACCTTCCCGGCTTCCTGTCCGCATCTCTCTTTTAGTGAAACAGTGGTTGGTTTCCAGCACTATAATCCAAGTAACATTTACTGTAGTTTTAAATGCAAAGTCAAGGAAAAGTAGGCAACAGCATATTCTATTAAAAACACATCTGATATAGGAGTCAGTTGCACATGATCCTACATCTAGGTATTATTTCTGATAAACTGAGTGTCAGTTTACTGGCCTAAAAAAGGGGTCTATTTATAGGTGTCATGAAAAGTTGTGTAATTGAGGCATAACTTTGTGAACGTTTTTGCAATAGTACAGGCTCTAAGACAAGATTGCAATGTATAGGTTCACTTTTTTCCCCCTTTTTTAAATTCTTTATTGTTTAAAGTATTGCATGTGAATTCTTTCCCGCCCCCATTGACTTCTCCCCGCTCATCCACCGACCCCACCCTGCACTGCCCTCACCCCCGCTACTGCCTGTGTCCAGGGTTGACCTCTCCCCGCCACCCTTCCCCTGAAGTTGATGGTCTGTTCGAAGCTTCTATGTCTCTGGATCTACTTTAGCTCATCAGTTTACGTTGTTCACTACATATCTTATTGCTAGTTTTTGGATCAGGTATTGGCCAAATACCGTCTAGCACAAGATTGAGAGCGCCATACCTGGATGTCTCAGAGAATTGATTGGCGAGTTTTGAGCAAGCAGAGGCCTTCCGTGGTGGTCAGAGCAGGAAGGTCATGGGAAGTGATGCACTAGCAGTGACTATGGGGTTGTGCTGCTCTACAAAGTCCTGGAAGGTTCCAGACTGCGCCCTGATGTGGGCTGGCACCAGTGGGTAGTCTCACCAGCGCGCCACACCACCTCCCAGGACAGCCGGTGGCCCACTCGCCCAGCTTCCGCGACTCCCTGGCAGGCACTCTGCTTGCACAATAACTCCCAGTTAAATGCTGTTACTGTAAATCTCCCCACACTTTTCTTTCTCTTTGAAAAGAGTCATTAATGGACGAGGTCCATGAATGAAACATCCCTTGCCAAGTCTGACACCCACTCTAACTTGGCGAAACTGAGCTTTGAAGGCAGCCTAAAACATTGGGGATTTTGTGACCTAAACCTAACTTCCTATGGCGGACAGGAAAACTCCTGTTAACCTTCATTTGAAAATCCCCAAAGATTTTTCAGATACCACAGTCCTCTTCAAACCAAAAGCTGGAAGAACAAGCAAAAATAGACCAAAATATGCGTTTCCTTTAAAGTGTGCATTTGTTTTTTTAAGTTCAGGCAAAGGTCATTTGAAAAATTCTGAGTTGTACCAGCCAAACACATGTACACTGAGTAGCCAGATTATGATGACCTCTGGATGCATAATAATCTGGCCACTCAGAGTATATCCTATATAATAAAAGGCTAATATGCAAATTGTTCCCTAAGCCAGGAGTTAGACCAGCATGCAGGCCGGCCAACCACCAATGTCCCCTCCCCCTGGCCAGGCTGGCCAGACCCCACCCACGCACAAATTCATGCGCCAGGCCTCAGTAGGCTGAGTGGGGCGACCAGGCCTGCAAGGGGAGTAGTGAGGGACGACCAAACAACTGAAAAAGCAGGTGCATTGGGGTGACCATACCAGCAAGGGGGTTACATACATGCACACTGAGTGGCCAGATTATGATGGTGGAGTCCTCTGAAGGGAGGGAAGAAATGCATTGCCAATAAGCCCTAAGGAGTGTGTAATAATCAATGGGTTTAACAAGCCATTGGGGTTGGGATAGGGAGTGTTTGCAAGTGAGGAAGAGCTTGACTGTGGTGACCTTGTGTTCACACTTGACTCCTCTCTTTCTCTCACATTGCTCACCTGACCTCTTCAGCAATGCTCTTGGCTCTATCTTTAAAATATCTAGACTCACTCTAGCCGGTGTGGCTCGCTGGATAGAGCATCAGCCTGCAGATTGAAGGGTCCTGAGTTTGATTCCAGTCAAAGGACACGTACTTTGGTTGCAGGCTCCTCCCTGCAACAATTGCTGTGTTTCTCTCACGTTGATGTTTCCCTCTGACTTTCCCTCTCTCTTCCACTCTCCCTAAAAATCAATGGAAAAACATCCTCGGGTGAGGATGAACAAATAATAATTATGATGATGATGATAATAATAATTAAAGTAAAATAAAATAAAATACATCCAGAGTCTCACCATCTCTTATCACCACCATTGGTTTGAGCCACTCTTTCCTCACACTTGGATTATTGCAATTGTCCTCGCTTTCCTCTAGTCCCCATTACAATTTTATCTCAGAAGAGTGAACAGAGTGATTCTCTAAAGAGATAAGTCAGATGACGCCACTCTGCTCAAAACCCATCATGGCTTCCATCTCTGGATAACAGCCAGGTCCTCTGACGGGGCGATACAACCTGTCTCCGGACGATCTGACCTCGCCTTCCTCCACCCTGAACCTCCCAGAATGCTCCTGCCTCTGAGCCTCCTAGCTGACCTCTGACCCTGCATTCCAGCACACTCCTGCCTCCCGGCTTTGCTCTCACGTGGGCCTCACAGGGAGGCCTTTCCAGGTTCCCTTCCTCAAATTCACCACCCAAACCCCTGCCACCCACTTCCTCCTCCTCAGCTCTATCTTTCCCATAAAACTTACATCACCTAAAATATTATTTCACATATCTGTTCTAATTTCCTAAACTTCTCCATTAATAAAAGCTTCACTAATATGCTTCTTTTGATTTGTTCATTGTTGTATTCACAACACACGGAGAATTTCCCAGCAGGCAGCGGCCGCTGCAATAAATTAATACAACGAACTATTGAAACTTTCGGGATGGAGATGTGATTAAAGAGAAGCTGGTAAACCTCCAAAGGTTTATTGTTGGGACAGAGTTTGCAGGCATTTTAGCTAATTTACTTGTCTTCAAATGCAATTTTCCAGTTTTGATTCCTAAGTTGGCCCACAGCTAAGTATTGTTTTTAAGAGAATTTCTCTCAACTGAGAAGCATGGATCTGGCTTGGCCGCTCTTGAAAAATGTAGAAGCAAGGAATGTTACAGCTGGATGGGCCACTGGGAACCCACGCCAGGGGTCAAAACGACATTCCCACAACAGGGGACCAAGATTCCCCACCATAACATTGAAACTGCAATGTTTCTTCCCATTTGCAGAAATGGGAAGTTAATAACAATAATTTTCTCAAATAATTTTTTTTCTCTAACAAATTTCTCTTAAGGAATTGGTATTGTGCTTGTTCGTCAACTAATGAATACTAACAGACATCAAAAACTAGTCAGTCAGAAGCAAACAGATCAAAGGGGAACAGCCCAGGAAGGTTTTCTGCAGCAGCTGGGTTTGTCCTGAGCGCACACAGATGGCACTGACTCTCTTGTGCCTCTGTGTAACCGCATTTTCTACGATGCCACTTCCCTTCCGGTCAATCTGAAGATTGTGTTTCTATGGTTCCCCTGAAAACCAGGATTTGAGCTACAGGGTCTCCCTGTCCTACAAGTTTGACAACTTCTGGTCGAGTCCCTTAAATCCACAGATTTGGCAATTTACACCAAAAAGACGTGCTCAGGCTCACGTAGGGAGTGACAAGGCTAGCTGACTTATAACTGTTTTCTGCTTACCTCTTTCTTCCTCATTTCATGCCTCAAGGATTCCATCCACCTTGTTCAAGCTCCCAGTGTTTAATTTGTGGTGTGGGAATGAGCTACTCAAGCATCTGCCGGCTGCGTGGGGTGGAAGTTCCCTGGCACCACCTCCCTCTCTATCCCCCAAACAAGCTCATTTTTTAATCCCTGTGGAAGTCCCGATGTCTTAAAAATAAAGTCACAGAACGACTCAGAAACATACAGAGAAGGGGAGATGTCTACCTAATTTTCTCTCAGACGTGGTCACAGGTCAGAGACCCATGAACTCTTCCCAATCTCCACATAGGGCTTCCTTGAGGAATTTGGGAAAGAGGGGAGGGCCAACATATAAAAATTAGATGATTTCCAGTTTGATAAAATTGCACATTTCTGGATTCCTTTAAAACACGGGAAGCTATTGCTACCCGAGGCCCACACCTTGGATGACAGCCACTACCAGGAGCAAGTAGCAACCGTTCCCTGGTATAGGACCTAGTGTCTCCTATTCCCCCATTCTCTCCACCCTGTTTGCCAGCAATGGCCCTGTCCCTCTGCTGTCTGGTTTTACGTGTGTTTTTATTTTATTGTCCTAAAATCTCTCTCAGTCCCCATGTCGCCATGAAAGTGAGAAAGTAAATAAATACGCCGAGATGGTAAGGAATGGTTTTCAGTGAGAAGAATCACATTCATTTTGTGGAAAGAAAGCATGCTCCTGTATGTGTTTTAATGTGCACATGATGGGTGTGCAAACAACTTAAGATGGCTTTCTTTACGACTCCAGCCCATGCTGTGTTTGCGTTAGTGTGGTCTGTTTCATAGTCATGGTTACCAGCTCACTGCGGCGACAGTCACTGAAAGCCACAGCTTCCTGTTTGCGTGGCTCCTGAAGAACTGTTAGTGTGCTCCGGCTGCGCACCAAGGTGGGCCTATGTGTCAGGCCTCATGTCTCAGAAACTCCCTTGCTCCCCGCCTACCCCCCTCGCAGGCACACACAAACCTGTGTAAACTTCACGTTCGCGGAAATAGCTCCAAACCCTTCTGGGCAGAGGCGTCGGCCTTTGTGACATTTCTGGGCAAGTGCCCACGGGCCCTGCGACCTGGAGACCTCCAGGCCCTGAGGGGGCCTGGCTTCTCACTCACCAGACTTCGGATTGGGGTTGTATATGATGTGCATTGTTATATTTGTAACATTTCAAATTTTCTTATTTTATGAGAATGGCCAGGTAGTAACGAGAAAAGAAGTGGGCCATGAGAAAAGGGGTCGTTCCATTGCAAAATAGATGCATCAGCCTAAATTAAGTTACGTTATAATCAAAAGAGATTTATTTACATGTCTTACATTTCAGGGAACTACCTTCTGCTCGGCAGCTCCGTTGTCCCCCGTGGCCTCCCTTGGTTGTTCATGAAACCAGAAGTCCCCATGGTGGTTGCATGAGTCTCTAAGTGATAATATTGGTAAAGGATAAGACAATAAATGAGGAAAACTTGCCAAAGTAACCCAAACATGGTTTAATCAATTTTTATAATATATGGTTCTAAAGGCCCAGTGCACAAATTCATGCGCCAGTGGGGTCCCTCAGCCTGGCCTGCAGGATTGGGCTGAAACTGGCTCTCTGACATCCTCCTAGCAGCACCAGATTGCAAGAGGCCACAGGCCAGGCCGAGGGACCCCACCAGTGCACAATCAGGGCCGGGAGGAACTACAGAGGGCTCCAGGGTGTGTCTGGCCCATCTCACTCAGTCCCAATTGGCTGGATCCCAGCAGCAAGCTAATCTACCAGTTGGAGCATCTGCCCCTGGTGGAAAAGTACACATCATAGTGAGTAGTTGAGTGGCCTTAGCATATCATTAGCATATCACCCTTTGATTGGTTGAATGGACGACTGGACACTTAGCATGTTAACCTTTTATTATGTTCATCAGTCATGAACAAATAATGAGAATGCAGTGCTAGCATTTTTTTAAAAAAAGTCACAGAACTTTTTTTAGGGCTCATCCCAATTCAGAATCCAGGTAACCACCATCAACTATGACTTCAGGTGGTGTATTTGGTAGTTTCTCTCCTGATTTTTGCCCAGTTTTGTCACAGCCTCCTATTTCATTGATTTTTAGACACATAGGCAAGTCCAGAATTCCAGGGGGAGAATGGTGAGGGGGCAGCCTGTGAAGAGAAGCTCCCTCCTAGCCTCGCCCATTCCTGGGAGACTGAGGCACGCAGGCGGCCAGACCTGAGATGACCCAGGAAGATCATGGGCTGATCTCCCAGGGGTTGCTGCCAAGACTTCACGGGGCTCCGTGTTTTCTGGAACTTGAGCACTTCCTGTAAATCTGGACTCCCATTTATACCAACAGACCGACAGTATGGGCATTCCATGGCGTTACCAACCTTGGAAGTAGGTGGGAAATAGGAACTGAGTCTCCATTCACTCAGCTTCCGAGCTCAGTCCGAGTCAGAATATCTCACTTCCTCAGAGACAGAGGGGCCCTCCTTGTCTAGTTTGGTTTTTCCCTTGCGTGGGTTAATCTCTGCTGTCACTTCCTAATATCAGCCAGGAGTCCCTGAGCCACAGGTCTGACAAATTGGTTCCACAGCTCTCTCACTCAACATGTGATATCAACAGGCAGTTTGATCTCTTCAACATGTGTTCACCTCTTCTCCAGCTGACAGAAGGGAAATAAGCAGATTGCTCGTGTCCTGCTTGGAATTCCTACCTACCCTGCAGGTATAGCCATGAGTGTGCAACCGTTTCTGCTGTCGGTCACTCCCTTTGTCCTCCCATGGATTGAACCCACCTTGGCAAGCTCCTAGCAAGCCTCACCTGATAACTTGGACAGGAGGCACTCACATTTTTGGGGGAACATGTGAACACACCGTTGAAATCATATTTGGTCTCATTACCATGCTCCATCTCAAGGAAGTAAATCAATGTTCCAAGGTTTGCTGGCAAACACTTCATGATCCTATTCTTACAACATTGCTAAAGCTTTCAGACAGTCTGCACTGGGAGGCAGGTGGCCACAGCCGATCTAACTGAGAATATTTCTTTACAGCCCGGCCAGGGTGGCTCAGTGGCTGAGCATCAACATATGAACCAGGAGGCCAACGGTTGGATTCCCGGTCAGGACACAGGCCTGAATTGTGGGCTCGTTCCCCAGTAGGAGCTGTGCAGGGGGCAGCCGATCAGTGATTCCCTCTCATCGTTGACATTTCCATCTCTCTCTCCCTCTCCCTTCCTCTATGAAATCAATAAAAATAAAAAATTAAAAATGTTAAGAGTATTTCTTTACAGCATCTACTCCTCTTATTTCCCCCAAGCGTGTGGGCCAGTTTCTTGCAGGCTGTGTCCTTGTTCACCTGAAACAGAAGCAGCAGACAGAGTGGTGCCTCCGAGGCCGGTCGCTTCCTATTACTGCTCCAAGCCAGCTCCTGCATCCGAGGGACCTACGTTAACCGATGCCAATGCGGCGGTGCCCACAATCCCTGTTTGATTCATGGCTGAAGTGACACCAGGCAGAGACACCGGTTTTAAAGCAGCTCAGCTGGCATGTTGCTCTGTGTGACCTGGGAATCCTCTCTTTTTGTATCTCCTCTGGCTCGTGGTGTGGGCCCTATCCACAGCCGTGACTCCTGGAGACATTTATCTTCCAAACTGGATTCTGTCTCGTGCTTCACGTGTCTTCCTGGCACAAGCTTAAACATAATGTTTCATTCTCATCCCGTGAACTTCTTTACTCTTTTGCCTCATGTTCACTATTCCACGGTTCCCCTCACTCCCCGGCCCCACTGGAGAGACCCGGTTAAAACTCGCCTCGCCCACGAGCACAGCTTGAGAGCCTGGGAGCAGGGGACCCTGGAAGAGGACTGGAGGGCGGTGAAGAGTCAGATGAGAGAAGCGGGACCAAAAGTGCGCTGACTTTTCTGTTTTCAAGATTCACCGGAATGCGCAGGCCCCGGGCCGCAGGAAGTGGCTTCCTCTCACCGGTCACGCCTCCTGGGCGCCAGGAGCCGAGAGCTGCCCACGTTCCTGAAAGGACCATGTGGGCATCGGTGCCCATCTGAGGGCAGCCTCACCCAGGAAGGAGGACCTGGCGGTGCCTGACCAGGAGGAACCACTGTCAGAGGCGCACCCAGAGAACGCCAGCAGCGCGGCTGGATAACCAGGTCGCTCAGGGATGTCCTGTAAACAGGAGGACAGTGCTGGTTGTACTACAGATAGCTACACGGCTATTCATCTGGCAGGGACTGGAGCAAAGACAGGGGAAAGCCATTGTATCGGACCCCGAGGATCAGTGAGCAGAGGAAAGCATTTCAAGAATGTTCTGCTGGGGTTACTGATTAAAGGAGATTCAGGAGAAGACCGGGTGTTCGCTGTGGGTCTTATCTCTCGCCATCGCCTACAGCTGGGCTCCTCGGGTCACAGCGGGCAGGTGTCAGCTCCGAGGTTTCCACTGCTGACGAGCCTTCCCTGACCTCCTGCCCCCGTCATGTGTGCGTCACGTGTGCTGCTATTGCCGGCTTGCCCTCCACAGGTGTGTAAAGACATTGTGTATAATAACCAAGATTGGAGGTGACTTCAGCGGCCAACGCACGAGGGTAAAGCAAGTCTGTGCCATGAAACAGAGTCATTGAAAGTCATGGATATGCCATTTCCAATCGCATAAGTGTGTTCACAATAAAACAGATTTCATGGTGAAATCTCCGGCTGAAAAAATAGATGATGAGAACATAGTATGCGTAGCATGATCACAATGTAATCGATATCCATGTGGACATATGTACATCATACGTTTAAAAGGCTGTAAACGTTATGAACATGTTATCCCTGGGTGGCGAGACTACATAGTATTTATTTTTATTTAACGTCTCATTTGTATACTTAGTTTACTTATTATATAATTTGCACACTACTTATTCATTGTCTGATAGACTTCTTTTGTCACGAGGAGAACAAGAAGCATTACGGGAACGAGTGTTTCCTGAGCAAAGAGGCTCCTTCTCCCAGGAAGGACATTGGGAGGCCACGAGGAAGGCGGCGGCCCCCAGCCTGGACTCGGGTCAGAGAAAGCGGTGGACCGCGCACCTACCTGTGAATACGACTTTTTTTCAATCAAGCTGCTCCTGGCGCCAAGAGCTATTCATCTCTGTGCTGGGTGTGTTCCTAACGAAACCGAAAATGTTCTCCTCTGACATCAACACGTCCTACCTCCGACCGGTCACTGGATTTCCTGTCAACGGAGCCCACGGCGACCACACCGCAGCACAGCCAGCCCCTGCCAGCCCCTCATTGTCACCGCATTCCGGCACAGGCCGCGTCCTGTGTGACAGGAAGGGGGTGGAGGGCCCGGGGAGCGGACTTCCAGGCCCTGTTTACGATCGCTCAGGCCTGCTGGGCGGCTGCCCCGTGCTCCGCCGCCAGGTCCCGGCTTCGTTCTGGCGTTATCTTCACGCAGCACACGGGTCACGCTTCCCTCTTATGTAACACATGCCTGGAACACGCACAGGCTCCCCCATCGGCCCCCTGCCTGGATTCTGCCCAAAAGCCAGGCTGCTGGTAACGTCTATTACATTCTGGGTCATGGCTGACAAACCAGGAGGCAAATGCATGCACATTTGCAAACATACATGAACATATATGTTTATGTGTGTGGCTCGAGAGGTCTCGTTCCTAGTGAGGGAACTTGGACTTCTACAGAAACAATGACCTAAAAGCTGCAGACACTTTCCCTCCAGGGAAGTGAGGAGAGAAGGGAGGGGAGGAAATGAGACAGAGGCAGCGTGTTCTCCGCCTGAAAACAATTTTTCCCTCCCGCCTGCTGTCACCCACCAGATTCTGGAGCAGAGAAAACAGAGGCAGGCATGCTGCTTTCACCAAAGGAATTCTCACTCTCAAACCCTCCGTTAATATTTTTTAAGATTTAAACGAAGATTTCTTAATCTAGCAAGTTAAAAACGGAGGGCAAACGTCAGTACATCTTTCCAGCCGAATGTGAGCCACCTGACCGACATATCCCGCCACTCCGAAGCTGTGCGCCCGGACAGGTAGCGGGCGCCTGGCCTTCCAGCACAGGTGTGGCCGGAACACAGAGTCCGTGCCCTGCACACACGCCAGCATCAGCATGAGAGCGTCCTGCGTGAGCCAGCTCTGCTGGGTGAGGCCCTGAGAGCTGTTGGTATTTAAAAGTCACTGCGCTCTTTGCTGAGACCTTTATTTGTTTCCCTTGGAAAGCGTGTCATTTCCAGGTCGCCTTCCTCCCTGATGACATTCCAAGGTTGGCTTTATTCTGTGAGAGCTTTGAGAGGGATAACCGGCCCCTCAGTCCCAGCGCCGAGACAAACATCCTCGCGCCTGCTATTGTCATTTCTTGAGGTTTTCAAAAGCCAATTTCATTCCCTAGCCGCTACCTGATGCGCACAATGAGCAGGAAACAGATGTGTCCTAGAGATTTATTTCCTAATATTTTGTGTATATTTACCACAAGCAGACACAAATTCAAACACAAGCCTTACGTAAAACAAATTCTCCTGACAGTGTTCCCGGACTGTGGGCACACAGAACTTTAAAACAAAGGCCACACCCTCCAGAGGTGGGTTCTGGGGCCAGTCCTGGCAGCCGTGCAGTGGCGGCTCTGAATTCCTGCAAACCAAGGAAATCAGAGATATATACCTGCCCAGCCTCCCTCCTGGAGAACACGTGGAATCAAATGCAATGATAATGAAACAGTCCTCAAGGATTATAAAAGGTCATGCAAATAACACTTATAATACTACCTGTGTTCTTCTGCGAATAGTTACGAAGTGAAAGGAATGTTGAACTCCTCTTAAGTTTGGAAAAACACTGCATCTTTGCAAACAACGGTGAAAGACAAGGTCATGGTGAAGCTCAAATGCAAGGGCGGAAGAGGAAGCGAAAGGGTGGAATACCGCAAAAAGCCACCCACAGCTACGTGGTGGAGCGGTCCTCGCCCTGGCCTGGGTCTCTGTGTTGCCAGTGTCAGTGTGGATGATGTTCTGGGATCTGTGTGTGTGTGTGTGTGTGTGTGTGTGTGTAAAGGGCTTGTAAGCAGGCTCACAGATCCTACATGCGTTTGCAATGTTAAGACCCAACCAGACTCAATTTTCTGACTTTATTAGTTTTTGACTGAAGAACAGTCAAGCCTTCTATTTTTTTAAGTTATTGCAATAAAGTCGTAAGATTGCCCTGGAATACAGTCATTTCAAGCCTCTGTTTTGTCCGCTTTTAATTCCATTTCATCCTATGTAATAAAGAGGTAATATGCAAATTGACTCTCACAGCCTTGCACAAGATGGCCACCCCCACGTGGTAAAAGATGGCCACCACAGGATGTCTGGCAGGGGAGAGTAGTTGTGGGAAATCAGACCTGCAGGGGAGGGCAGTTGTGGGGGGGACCAGGCCTGCGTGGGAGGGTAGTTGGGGGGGACTGGGATGGCAGGGGAGCAGTTAAACATTGATCAGGTTGGCAGGGGAGTGGTTAGGGGTGATGAGGCAGGCATGCAGGCAGGCAAGTGGTTGGGAGCCAGCAGTCTCGGATTGTGAGAGGGATGTCCCCCAAGGAGTCCTAGATTAGAGTGGGTGCAGGCTGGCTGAGGGGCACCCTCCCCCCCAGTGCATGAATTTCATGCACCGGGCCTCTATGTGGTTTGTAAAGAGGGTTAGGCTAATTCTTAAAATCAGCCACTGGAGTCAGGTGCAGACCCTAGGCAGTTGCTTACCTGCTGGGGTTTTATTTCCAGTGTGTCTTCCTGTTCTCACTGTCGGGACATCTGATTTATTGGGAGAGTTGTCTGGCGATTGGGTGGCAGACTGGAAGCCATGGGAGCTCTCCTGTGTCACGTGGCCCTAGGTCCAAGTTGCTCTCTGGTCTTTCCCCCTGAATGGACTTCTAGGTCTTTCTTATCTGTTTCATGCAGGTGCCTCACAGTTTGGTGATGAGCAGAGATATTCTGGGTGAAATTTTACAGTCTCACACTTTCTCCTATTTAGTAGCTACTATTGAATCAGTGCCTCAGCCAGCGACGACCGTTTAAATGGCCCACATTCATCTCAAAGGAATCTGGGGGTTTGTGTGTTTTTGTAATTACTGTCAGGATGGTACTGTACGTTATTCTCCAGAATTTTCACTCGTGTCAACTTGAGAACTGACACAGTACGTATTATTTTCCACTTGTTCCCTTGTTATTTCTTTTACATAAATTTTTTTAAGTTATTTTCTTTATAGTTACCCTGGGGGTTATAGTTAACTTAAAACAATCTGGTTGGAATTACTTTTAATTGTATATAAAAAATTTACTCCAATGTTGCCCAATTCCAGCCCCCTTTTTTGTATTATTATTGTTATGCAAATGACACCTTAATAATTAGAAGTTCACCAACATAGTTTTATAACTATTGTTCTGTGCAATGCAGTTACTTTTAAATACGATCAAAGAAAAGAAACAAAATCCACATGAAAGATCCCCCGTTACATACATAGTTACCTTCATTGGAGTTCTTTAATTCTTTTCTTTTTTTAACCTTCACCTGAAAATCTTTTGTATTGGTTTGGAGAGAGAGAAAGAAGGAGAGAGAAAGAGAGAGAGAGAGAGAGAGAGAGAGAGAGAGAGAGAGAGAGAGAGAGAGAGAGAGGGAGAGAGAGAGAGAAATGTTAATTGGTTGCCTTGCATACTCATCACAACTAGGAATCAAACCCACAACCTGGGTATGTGCCCTGACCAGGAATCAAACCATCGCGCCTGCCACCTTTAGGTGTACAGAACAGCACTCCGACCAACTGAGTGCCCAGCCAGGGCTGTTCTTTATCTCTTCATGTGAACTTGAGTTACTGTCTAGTGCCTTCATTTCAGAATCAAGGACTGCTTTGGTATTTGTTTTTTGTAAGGCTGGTCTGCTAGCAATGACTTAACTCTGTATGTGGGAATGTGTACATCTCTCTCTTTTCAAAAAGAGCTTTGCTGAGTATAATTAATAGCCAATTTCTTTCAAAACTCTGCCCTGCAGGTGTGGCTCAGCAGTTGAGTGTCAACCTATAAACCAGGAGATCAGGATTCCATTCCCGGTCAGGGCATATGCCCGGTTTTCCTCTCTGAGATCAGTAAAAAATATATTTTTTAAAATGTAAATGTCATCCTACTCCATTCTGGTGTTTTTGATTTCTGCAGAGGAGCCAGCAGTCCATCATATGAGGAATCTCTGTACATGGTGAGGGCTTTCATTATTCTCTCTGTGCTTCCGTTTTCTTCATTCAACAGATAGACTATGATGAGTCCAGGCGTGGCTCTCTTCAGATTTTTGTTTTTCCCGTTAGTCATTAAGCTTCTTGGGTATGAATATTTAAACGAAGATTTAAGCTGAAAGTGAGTAACTTGACAATCCTGGGCATGTTCAGACATTATTTCTCCAAATGTGCTTCCTGGGACCTCCGTTGTGCACACTGCGGTGCGTGTGGCGGTGTCCCTGGGTCTCCGAGGCTTGTGTGTTTTGTTGTTTGTTACTGTTCTGTCCCTCTTCTGCCAGCTCACATCTGCTGTTGAGCCCCTCCTGGTGAATTTTTATTTCAGCTGTTGTATTTCCCAGCATTATAATTCCTATTTTTACTGATATATATCCTTGATTGACATTCTGTACTTGGTTAGGCACCATCTCATTCTTTTTTTTTTTTTAGTTCTTTGGATATAATTTTAGTTCTTTGAATATATTTATTATTGATTTAAAGTTTTCTCTAGTAAGCCGGCCATTTTGGATTCCTGGGGGACAGTTTTCCTTGCTGCTGTTTTCTTGTAGTTAGGCTATATTTTTCCTTATTTCTCTACGTGTCTTTTTCGTGTTGAAACTGGACATTTAAAATATAAGGTGACAATTCTGCAAGTCAGCTTCCACACTCCCTGGGGTTTGCAGGCATGGCTATCTGTTTTGCTGCTGCTTCTACTGCTACAGGCTTAGTAAGTGGCTTCCTGGCCTAATGCTGTGAAGCCTTTATGCTTTACTTGTTATGGCTGCTGAAGTCTCTGAATGATTAGCTTAATGGTCACTTAATGATTAAACAAAGATTTTTTTTTTTTTAATGCCTGGAAACACCGAGCCTCCCAGCCTTGGCCATGGGCTCTCTCTGCCTGGGCGGGCCCCTCTCAGGCCAGCAGGCAGCTTAAACTCTGCCTTCGCCTTGACTTCCTGACTGCTTCAAGGTCGGCCAGAGGTGAGAGATGGGGCTTCTCAGGGCTTCTCAGAGAATGCACACAGCCCTGTACATGCACACAACCTGCTGGATTCTCCTGAACGTGTGGGACCTTTCCAGGTGTCCTACAGCATCTGACTGTCCAGTGTGCTCCTGGGTGTTGTTTTGGTTCGCTGCACCTCAAGCTGTTGTGCTACACAGTGCCCAGGGATTTCTAGTTTCTTTACAGATGTTCTTGGAAAAGGGCTGCTTGCACAGGGCTCCTAGCTCCGACTCAGCCCAAATAAAGAGAAACCTTGAGAAGGGAGCGTTTCAGGGAGCTGCCAGTCAGGACAGGGAGCGATGAGTCCCAGGGCCCAGGACCCGGGAGGTGGGAAGCTCTGGGACCTGTGGTCTGCAGTGGCTGCCCAGCGCTGTGGTCACGGCCCGCTGTGCGAGGCGCTTTGGTCTCCAGGTAGCACAGAGTTAAGAGGAAGGGGTGGAAATAAGCAGATCACAAGGCCAGTTTGTTGAGATTCAGCAGTGGTTTTGTGTTGTTTTGTTTTTTTAACTTTAAAAAAAATGTTTACAACTCCCTGTTTAATCCCAGCGTTGTGAAAGGGCTGATTCTGGCAAACATTTGCCAATGTTCTCATGACTTTTTTGGAGGACCCGAGATTTCAGGTATTTCCTTCGTAATCCCAGGAATACTTCGCCCCTCTCGTTTATTTTAATAACGCAAAGCATGCCTATTATTGTCATACACACAAAACAAATCTTTCTTTTCTTTTCTTTTTTCTTTTTCTTTTGTTAATCCTCACCCGAGGATGTTTCTCCATTGATTTTTAGAGAGAGTGGAAGAGACAGGGAAAGAGAGAGAAACACCGATGTGAGCGAGACACATAGATTGGTTGCTCCTGCACAGACCCTGACCACAGCCCAAGCCAGGGAGGAGCCTGCAAACAAGGCACATGCCCTGGACTGGAATCGAACCCAGGACCCTTTGGTCCACAGGCCAATACTCTATCCACTGAGCCAAACCCACTAGGGCCAAAATGAGTCTTTCGTTAATACATTTCATAAAATAAAAATGCCACATTTACTCAGAAGAGTTAATTTTGATCGCCAGAAAGCAGAAAATTCTAATTCACCTCCCCTAACTCTTAGAAATATAACATATGAAACAATCTCAACACTAAGTATTGTGGAGATAATAAGAAAAATCTAAATATTTGTACTCTAGCTAGATGGAATGTATGTCAAAAACATATATTCTACTTGTACTTTGTGTGTTTTGGCAGATGGCCATTAGAAAAGTGAGTTATAAGGTTTTATAAGACAGAATCATAAATATCCAGTTATGACATAGTTAGGTGATTGCTATATAGAGTTTGCAACTTCCCAGGCCTGTGTCTGAGCAATTTTTATTGGGTTTATTGGAGTGACACATTGGTCAATGAAATTACATGGGTTCCAGGTGTACAGTCTATACTACGTCATCTGTACATCGTATTGTGTGTTCACCACCCCAAGTCAAGTCTCCTGCCCTCACCATGTGTCTCCTTTACCCTCCACACACCCCCTTCTCTCTGGCAATCATCGAGACGTTCTTCTTTGCTTAATCCCTTCATCACCTTCCAAGCACCTTAATGTCTCATTTTGCTAAGCACTGGTAATGATTCCTAGACTAACTTAATATAACTTAGTTTTCATGAATGTACTAGAGGCCTGGTACACGGATTCGTGCACACTGAAAGGAAATTAATTAGAAGGTGGGCTGCAGGATGGAACTAGGCAAGACAGGCCAGACATGCCCTGGAGCCAACCTCCCATGATCCCTCCTGGACCAGCCGCACCTGGGGTGGCATCGGGGCTTGAAGGGCCTCTGTGAAGTGAGCTGGATCCCTCTGGCAGGTGGGGCCCCTCAGCTCCGAGCCTACTCGCAGGCATACAGGCTCAGAGCCGCCTGGCTCCCGAGGACACCTGTCCCACATGTGGGGTGGGAACATCATGGCAATGTGGTGGGCGTTCCCACCCTGCTCTGTGCCTGCATGCGGGATCCACTCCAGGCCTATGTGAGGGCCCACAGGCTCGGAGTGCCTGGGTCCTGAGGACACCTGTTCCCGGACACAGGCCACTTGGTGCCGGCCCACATGCAAGGGGCCACCCCACCCCCAGCCACTCTGCACCTGCAAATGCAAAATAACCCACCACCTTTGTTGCGTTAATTTGCGTCCCCACTCCTGATTGGCTGGTAGGTGTCAAAAAAGTCAATTTGCATATTTCTCTTTTATTAGTCTAAATAAGGGATGCATTTTTTATGTCCCAACTCAAATAAAAATTTAATCTCCTCCCAGGCAGCCCCCCCAGAAGGCCAGGTGTGATGGATGGAAGGCTGTTTTTCTTCCGACATGACCACCTCTCCTCCAGGGACGCAGAGCCCACCTTAGGGTGCTGTAAGTGCCTGGATACTTTTTTTTTTTTTAATATATTTTACTGATTTTTTACAGAGAGGAGGAGAGAGGGATAGAGAGCTAGAAATGTCGATGAGAGAGAAACATTGACCAGCTGCCTTTTGCACACCCCCTACCGGGGATGTGCCTGCAAACAATGTACATGCCCTTGACCGGAATCGAACCTGGGACCTTTCAGTCCACAGACCGATGCTCTACCACTGAGCCAAACCGGTTTCGGCTAGATTCTTGACAGTTTTGTTGTCTTCAAGGGTGCAGTGACTCAGGCCATGCCCAGGACAGTGCAGCAGCCAGCCACGCCGATGGGGAACTTTATGTCACTGCGTCCTCTCTCCGTGATTCTCTCTGCTTACACAAAGCATCTGGTGGGCCTGTGAATGAAGGCAGGCACTGAACAGGCTCTGGGCCAGCTGTGGGTGCCAGTACGTGCTGGTTTCTGGATGCTCTCCATCTTCATCCTGCAGTCTCTCTAGGTCTGGACCCACCCAAGCTTAGGAACCCCAACGCCGCTCCATTCTTGTCATTTTAAGATTCTTTTTCATCCAAGGAGTCCAAGTATAATAGCTCTTTGAAAAGGAAAACTCATTCTCTTGGTCATATTTTCTTCCATTTTCCTTTTTCTTCTCAGCAGGACTTAAGATAAGGGGTGAGGGGGGAATAAAAATAAAGTCAAGCTCAGAGAAAGGAACGGGAAAGGGGACACTAGGTTAACTCTCAGCACAGTAGACCCGGGGCTTGAGAGAGAAATGAAGAACAGCCTCCTTTCTCACTTTCGTGGCTGTGAAATTCTTCCCTGCAATGTAAACATGACTGTTTAATATTTCCATTTTATTAGCCTTACTAATGCACTTGATATTATAATTACTTGTCCTGTTACTTTCATGGCTGGGATAAGTTTAGCCAGAGCTCCATGGGAGCTCCATGAAACTCTCCTCATTCCTCCGAGGCCCGTCGGAGCCACTGGAACAAAACCCCAGTCAGAGTCTGGTATTTGGGGCCATGGTTCTGAATTTCACAGCTTGGTCCACAGTGCTCTCATTGCCACTGCCTACTCACCCAGGGCTTCGCCTTCTTCGCACCTGGCACCCAGGGGGGCCTTTACCTCGCAATCTCTGGTTCTCCTCTCAGCTGCCGCACGTCCCTGCCCAGGAGAGGGAGCAACCAGCCCTGGCTTGTCCCACAAAAAGTCCAAGGTCCCCTGTTAGTGGGCTCCGGCCCACACAGCAGACTTGGAGGACTGTGAGCTCATGGCTTCCTTCACTCTAGGAATCCACTTTGGGGTCCAAACACTTACAGTGTCCAATATTGATCATATATCTGTACTAATTTTTAATATGTTTGTACTGACTTGAGAGAGGAAAGATGGGAGAGAGAGAGAGAGAGAGAGAGAGAGAGAGAGAGAGAGAGAGAGAGAAACACTGATGAGAGAGAGAAACCTCAATGGCCAGCCTCCTACACACCCCTTACTGGGGACTGAGCCTGGGCATGTGCCCTGACTGGGAACTGAACCAGAGACCTCTCAGTGCATGGGACGAAGCTCAACCAACAGAGCCACAAGGGCCAGGCCTTGACTAATTTTTAAATAACTGTTGTGTTGTGTCCAACTGGAGTATCTAAACTTTCTGTGGGCATCGCAGCAAGTGGCTTTATTATGTCTGTCCTCTGCAGTGTTCATGGAGGAAAGGGGCTGCCTCTGAGGAGGGGCCAGGCTAGGCCAGGTGTCCATCTTGAGTTCTGGCTGAGGTGATGGTCCTCACCCTGAGGTGCCTTCTAACTGGTGATGGACCCAGGACTGACTCCTGCCGCCACCGCGACTGGGACCCAGGACTGACTACGGCCCGCACAGCCTGCTATTCGGCTGTCCATCCAGTCATTTAGGTCGTGACGGACCCTGGCTCTTTATATATTAGGATTCTATGCTTCTGAGGAGTCCACATTCCTTGGCATCCTCCTTCCAAATCCGGCCCCAACTCCACTTGCCTACCCTCACTTCCATCCCATCCTACTCATCCCTGCCCTGCTGCTCTGCCGAGAATGCCCGGCACCCTTTTCCTCTGCCGTGTCCACCTCCCGTGAAGCTAAGTTCCAGCGCCACCGTCTCCATGGAATGTGTTGCTTTCCTCCTGCTGACTTTGTCTTCTTGTCTATGGATCGTCAGCCCCGATGAGAAAGACCATTCCTGCCTGTCTCTGGGAGCTCCTCATGTCCCCTTGGACAGGGTCAAGCACACATCACCATCTCTGAATCTCTAGGACCGAGGTCAGCAAACAGCAGCTCTCGAGCCACAGGTGGCTCTTTGGCCCCTTGAGTGTGGCTCTTCCACAAAATACCTCGGCCTGGGCGAGTCTGTGTTGAAGAAGTGGCGTTAGAAGTTTAAGTTTTAAAAATGTGGCTCTCCAAAGACATTTCAATCGCTGTCCTGTTGATGTTTGGCTCTGTGGACTGATGAGTTTGCCGACCACTGCACTAGGATGTAGACGACTTCCTCTGGACAGAAGAAACTCCACAACCGTACGAATGAGTGAATTACAGGGGGAGTGGGCAGAGGCTGCTGGTATAAAAAGGAGGAGCTGACTGTCTGGGTGTGGATTAGGGTCCGGTAGAGCAGATGAAAAGTAGACACATCCTTAGAAAATGAGCTATTTCGTGCAATTGTTTTAGAGCCAAATTATACACATGCTTTTTCTTTACATATTTGCTTTCTATTAAACACTAAAGAATATTTCCCCACATACCTATTTAGTCTTATTATTACAAGAAATGCCAATCTTTTTCATTTGATTACTAATAATTTATTTCTTGCACTCCTGTGATTTTTAGAGACCGCCTACTTGAGTTCATGTTTTAGAAATAGGTTAAAGCCGTGGTCGGCAAACTGCGGCTCGCGAGCCACATGTGGCTCTTCGGCCCCTTGAGTGTGGCTCTTCCACAAAGTACCACAGCCTGGGTGAGTCTACTTTGAAGAAGTGTTGTTAGAATAAGTTTAAAAAAGTTGGCTCTCAAAAGAAATTTCAATCGTACTGCTAATATTTGCCTCTGTGGACTAATGAGTTTGCCGACCGCTGGGTTAAAAAAAAAAAAAATAACTAAACCAACCTGCTCAAGACCCGCCTGACGGCTACCGCAGAATTCATTCCCTTTTCACGCGCGTGGTGGCTCCTCTGAGTCAGGCAGTGACGCCTGGAGCAGCCTTGCCAGGCACCCCCCACCCCGGCCGCCTCCCCACAGGCCGAGCGTGTCACCCACGCCGGAGTCCGCCCAGAGCTTTGGGGAGGCTTCCTACACCGTTACAACGGCGCCTCGCCAGGATTCAAAGCTCATTTCTGTCCTCAGTGCCCGTCGCCCAGACGTCTCCGGACCAGGCCCTGGCACAGACCTGCTCAGGAAACAGGGCGGAGGAACACCTATTTGACATTCTAAGTGCAAAAACACTCACAGGCTCATTGCGCAATGATGCTTTTTAGAAAGTCGGCTGGTGGCGAAGCCCGGCTCCACATCTGGTGCCTGTGCTCTGGTTATGGAAGCAGCAGCCTGAGGCGCCCGCAGTGCAAGGAACGGGGCGCTGTCCCTGGGCGGCCGGCCGAACAGGTGGAAACGGATGCCGGTGCTGGACGTGTGCACAAAGCTGATGTTTTCTGGTCCTACCTTCACGTGGAAGAAACTAATGGGCAGCAGACTTTCAGGAGAAAATCAACTGTCCTATTCATTTTGTCCCTGCAGTCCCATGCATTTGCCTCGATTTAACAGGAAGATCAATAAATGTTGCCACAGGATTCATATCCCACCTGCAGATTTAACGTTAGCTGGCGTAGTAGTGGTGGTGGCCAGCATTAGTTTGTAAGTCGCAGAGGAGGTAAAATATTTATTAACCCCCGCCCCCCCCAAAAAAGGGAACATACCCAATAACTAAAGTCTTGATCATAGTATAAGTGTGTTTTAACCCTACTGTATTTCAATAAGATATAACTTTACAATGTCCCTTTTACTATTTCCTTTAATATATTGCAATTTTCTACAAGCCCATGTAGGTATATGCATGTGTAAATACATATATATAATACACACAGATACATGCACACTAATATCTGTTTTGAAAACAGCAAATTAGATAAATTTCTCTGTAATAAAAAACAATAATTTAGAATCAAATATTTGTTATAATTTTAAATGTCTAAGCATTAGTCAATTAATCAATTCTTATTTTTTAAATCTTTATTGTTGAAAGCATTACATATGTCCCCTTTTTTCCCCATTGACCCCTTCTAGCCTGTCCCCACCCCCTACCTCCACCCCCACCCCAGCCCTCACCACCCCATTGTCTGTGTCGGTGGGTGATGCATAGGTGCATACAAAGTCTTTGGTGGATCTCTTCCCACCCACCTGCACACCCTCGCCTTCCCTCTGAGATTCCTCCGTCTGCTCCATGCTTCTGTGTCTCAGGATCTGTTTGGCTTATCAGTTTATGTTGTTCATTAGATTCCACATACTAGTAGGAGTGAGATCATGTGATCCTTGTCTTTCTCTGACTGGCTTATTTCACTCAGCATGATACTCTCCAGGCGCCTCCCTGCTGTCTGGAAGGGTGAGTGGTTAACTCCTAGAGGCCCAGAGCAAGGTTTTGTGCACCGGGGTCCCCCAGCCTGGCCTGTGCCTCTCGCAGTCCGGGACCCCGAGGGGGATGCAGTAGTGCACGGAGTGGCAGGCGGCCGGGGAGGAGCCCCAGCCAGGGCCTGGCACCACTCCCGCCCATCCCAGCCCCGCTGTGCCTGCTGCTGCCGCCTGGTAGCGCTGCCGCAGAGCCGGCCGCGAGCCCAGTGTCTGCTGCCCATGGGTCAAGGGACGGTGCTCCACTGTGGCAGCACACTGTCCACCATGAGCATCTGCCCCCTGGTGATCAGTGCACGTCCTAGCAACTGGGCTTCTGGCTGCTCGGTGGCTTTGGCTTTTATATAAAGACTAGAGGCCTGGTGCACGAAATTCTGCATGAGTAGGGCCCCTAGGCCTGGCCGGTGATCAGGGCTGACCAGTGGGGTAACCGGTGGGGTGATTGGGGGAGCCCCTACTAACAGCTGTCTTGGCTGGCCTGGCGCCTCCCGCTTGCCGGCTCATCCCCCTCCCCCCCCATTGCCATAGGCCAGTCAGGTGGGCTGGAGGAAGCTCCTGTGTTGAGCGTCTGCCCCCTGGTGGTCAGTGTGCGTCATGGTGACTGGTGGTTCTGGAGGTCAGTCACTTTGCATTTAGGCTTTTATTATATAGGGTTGTGCAGAGCCCGAGGGTGTCACTGAGAGCCATGGAACACGGGAGACTGTAGACGAGGAGGTGAGATGTGCCCAAGAAAGGCCTTCCCCGAAGCTTTCCCAACGGGCACGGCAGGAGGCAGGTGGTGACACCGAGGTAGAGGATGCCGGGCTGGAAAACCAAGCTGGGTCCGGGCACTGACTGCAGACAGAGACGCCGGAGGCCGAGGGGCGGGACCAGGGGAAGCGGAGGCATGGACCGGTGAGCCGGCACCTGCGGCTTTTCTAGAGGCTTCTGGGTGCGTTTCTGAAGGCGGTGCTAAGACGGAAAAGGAAGTGGACGCTGGAGACCAGGAAAAGAGGACTCTGGACATACTTCCCCGGAGTGATCACCTCCACAGGCACAGGAGCGAGGGCTTCCTTCGCTGACGGCTGTGATGCTGCGACCTGATGGCTTCAGCCTCTCACCCAGCACCCCCCTTCCTCTCTCACCCCCCCCTCCGCCCGCACTTCTGGGTGCCTGAGCCCCCTGACTTGGGCCCTGTGCCCTGTCCTCCCTAAGGGCCTCCCCCTCTCCCTGCATCACCTGCACCCGCACCTGAATTCCTCTAGGCCACCGTCCGCCTGCGGGCGGCGCCCTCGCCCTGCCAGCCCGGCCTGCCAGCAGGCTGGCTCTGGGAGGAGGGGACTGACTGAAGGGAGCTGAACGCAGCCTGACATCCGCCGCCTGTAAACACCATGCACGCACCCACGCCTTCCCTTTCTTTGAAATTCTAGAAAACACAGACCCCGCGGCTTCAAGAAGAGCAGTTTCCGTGATGCCAGCACCTGCCTGCGGCTCCGGGCTCCTCCGGGAGGTTGTCCCGCCCGCCAGACCCGGTGCCGGTCTCCGGGGAGGGCAGGACCCAGCCCAGGACCGGGTCGAGCGCAGGGGGCGCGGGGGCCGGGGCAGGGACAGGGCCAGGGACAGGAACTGGCTGCATGCGCCCTCCCTTAGGACAGTCCAGAGGAGGACCAACCCAGCCCGCGCCCCGTTCTGCATCAGGTCCCTGTCCGCGTCCCCGCAGCCGCCCCCCAGCCCGCCCCGCCTCCAGAGCCCAGCACATCCCTCTCCAGGCGCTGCCTCCTCCTCCTCCTCCTCCTTCTCCCCCTCTTCCTATTCCTCCCCCTCTTCCTCTTCCTCTTCCTCCTCCTCCTCCTCCCCTCCCTCCTCCTTGCCTTCCTCCCCCTCCTCCTCCTCCTCCTCTCCCTCCATCTCCTCCTCCATCTCCTCCTCCTCTTCCTCCTCCTCCTCCCCCTTCTCTCCCTCCTCCCCCTTCCCCTTCTCCTCCTCCTCCTCCTCTCCCTCCATCTCCTCCTCCATCTCCTCCTCCTCCTCTTCCTTCTCCTCCTTTTCCCCCCTCCTCCTCCTCCTCTCCCTCCTCCTCCCCCCCCCCTCTTTCTCCTCCTCTCCCTCCTCCCCCTCCTCCTCCTCCTCCTGCCCCCGTCCCCTCTCTCCTCTCCTCCCGGTCACCCCGTCCTCCCAGGAGAGCGAGCCCCTGTCACCCCGCACCTCCAGGAGCGCGCAGCCCCCGGGGTGGACTCGGGGCCCGGGGGGCGTGTCTGGGTCGCGCCCCCGCCGCCCCCCGCCCCGCGGCCACGGCCAAGTCCAAGTGCGCGCCGGGCACCACCGGACCCGGAGGCAGCCCGTCCCCCCCCCCCCCCCCATCACCCGGCCCGGCCCGGGGCCGGTGCGAAGGCGGAGCCTCCGGGGGCGCGTCCTCCCGCGGCCTCGCCCACCCGGCCCCTCGGGCGGCGGGCTCCCCTCCCGGGAGCAGATGTCCCTTTAAGGTCCGCTCCCCGGACTTCAGCCCCGCGGCCGTTTGGCTTTATTTGTCCGCGTCTGGCCGCTGGGCGGCCGCCAGGCTCCGGGCCGGGCGAGGGGCGGCGCTGCGAGCGACACGCGTGGGGCGCACGGCAGCCTCCCTCCGGGACGCGCGGGGACCCTCTGCGGCTCAGACAGCCGCCGGGACAGACCCACAGCCGCCGGGACAGACCGACAGCCGGCGGGACAGACCCACAGCCGCCGGGACAGACCCACAGCCGCCGGGACCGACAGACCCACAGCCGCCGGGACCGACAGACCCACAGCCGCCGGGACAGACCCACAGCCGCCGGGACAGACCCACAGCCGCCGGGACAGACCCACAGCCGCCGGGACCGACAGACCCACAGCCGCCGGGACAGACCGACAGCGCGGAGGGGGCGGCGGCGGAGCGCCGGCGCGGCTCCCGCTCCTCCGGGTCCCGCGGCTCCTGCCCGCGCCCCGCGCCCGGCCATGGCCCCGCGGCGCCCGGCGCCCGGCGTCCCGCGCTGCGGGCTGCTGTGCGGTGAGTGCGCCCTGCGCGGCGGGAGCGGGAGGCGCGGGGCCGGGGCCGGGCGGGCGGCTGGCGGGCGGCGCGGAGGGAGTTGGCGCCCGGCTTGGGCTTTGAGGGCGGGTCGGGCCGGGGCCGCTCCGGCCGGGGTTCTGGCGCGGAGCGCGGGCCGCCGCCCCCTCCGGCGGGGGTAACCGGAGGGCGCCCGCCGCCGCCGCCGCGAGTCCGCCCTCGGGTGCTCCGGGCGGCACGGCGCCTCCTCCCGCCGCCGAGCGTGCGGCTTCCCGGGCACCGGGGCGGGGAGCGCGGGGGCAGGCGGCTCGCCCCGGATCGCGCCCCCCTGCGGCCCCGGACCGGCTGCGAGGGGGCCCAGGGGCGCCCACACACCGGCGTGGGGTGCGCTGTGGGCTGTGCAGAAAGGGGCGCTCTGAGGAGGGAATTGGAAGAGGGACTCAGCAAGCTAAGTGGAGATGCGAGTGCCCTCCAACTTAGGGAAAGTGGACCCCTAGTATTTTCCCAGATTTTCCCCAAGGAATCTGACCCGAGGTCAGAGCTTTCTTACTTTCCTTTTTTGTTACCAGTTACTGATTGGGGAGGGAGAGTTGCAATAGTCAAAGCGAGAAGGCAGATGGAGCAGTTTTGTGTTTTTAAAAAATGACCTGTGAAGGGCTCGGTGGCTGGCTGGCTTCGGCATAGCCTCAGAGTTCAGTTGTCCAGCATCCTCCCAGCCGGGGCCCATTGCTGCTGTTGATCTAGCATTTTTCCACGCAAAATAGGGGGAGCTGCCCCTGCGGCCTGGGTGGAGGGCCCGGGATTAGCCTGCATGCAGGTCCCTTGGAAACGGGGGACCAGCGAGCAGAGCTTCCTCTTTGCCTCAGAGGCTGGTGCAGAGTTAGGATGAGCTGCTGTGGTTCCTCTGAACGGCCTCCGCTCCTCAGGAAACGGCCTTAACGCACACAGAACCCACACAGCGGGGCTTCTGGCCACTTAGGAGCCGGCGGAAGGTTTAACTTATCAGCTCCTGTCACTGCCCTTTATACTGTGGCCTCTGGTGCTTTTTCCGACTCAGATTGTTCGGGGTGACTGGCCTGTGTTCGTTGTGCAAAATCAGAACTACTTACTGACTGTTCACACAGTGCCTTTTCCCGCCACCAAGCCAGCAGCCAGCAAGGCAGGAATGGCCAGAGGATACTTGCACAGCCTCCGAAAAGACAGGACAGGACTAGAGGAAATATTGGCTAAGAAGGTACAGTCTCATCTGTGGATAGCTTCAGTGATGTGGAACTTTATTACTCATGCGGATCACTCTGTCTGTATCCACCTGCCTAGAGAAGCATTTTGGGTTCCGCTGCTTCTCTCTCTGCCTTGAGCCGCAGGTTGCGCAGTTGTTGGGATAACGGGCCTGGCTAAGTCCAAAAGGGGACTGAAAGGGAAATGGTGCATAGATATTTCAAATTTCATAATTACATTTACTTCCCTTTTGTGTGTGTGTGTGTGTGTGTGTGTGTGTGTGCATACAGCTACTTGCTCCTCAATCACGTTGGATTGTAGAATGTGAAAAGTTTCTGTGTCTGAATCAGCAGCTTCGGCATGGGCCATAGTGACGCCCATTTCCCAAGGCAGGGACCTGAAGTTGGACTTTCCTTCCTTTTCTGTCCTGGCTTCTTGTCAGTCCTCAGGTTGTCAGTCCTCAGGTTGTCAGGTTGCTTGGAAACTTCTCATCCAGGCATGGAGTCCACACCCAACCTGGGTCCCAGCCCCCGTCCCCTCCCCACAGCACTCACTCCTGCAGAGCCCACTTCCTGTCTCCAGTCTAACCCAGCCTCTACCCCATCCTGCTCACAATTCTCATTATACCTCCGTGTTTAGCCAGAACGCTCAGGTGGTTCCTTGTCATCTTCAGATAAAGTAGAACGTTCTCGACTGGCCATGCAAGTAGCTCCCAGTAGCCCCTTCCAGCTCCCTGTAGCCCCTTCCACCAGGTCCGTCTCCTGCCACTGCTGGGACAGAGTGCCGCAGGTTTGATGGTTTAAACAAGACACATGCCCCGCCTTCCAGCTCTGCAGGTCAGCCGTCTCCGGGCCGGGACCAGGCTCAGCACAGTGGTGATTGGTCGGAGGTTCCAGGGGCATCTGTGTCCCGCTGCGGGGTCCCTGCAGGCCGGGCTTGTGGCCCCTCCACCGCCTCCCAAGCCGGCAGAGTGGCCGCGTCAGACCTTTCCTCCCCTCTGGAGTGATTGCCCTTCCCACGGGCCCCTGACGGTCCAGGTCCTCTCCCATCCCAAGGTGCTCCGCGTAGTCACATCTGCCAAGTCCCTCTTGCCCTGTAAGGAAACATTCTCAGGCTCCAGGATTGGACATGGACATCTTTGGGGCATTATTTTGCGTGTTAAAATCTCTAACATAGCCCAGCCAGGCGTGGCTCAGCTGGTTGGAGCCTCGTCCTGTCCTGTAGGCCCAGGTGGCAGGCTCTACTGCGGTCAGGGCACATACCCAGGCTGCCAGTTCAATCCCCTGGTTGGCCCCCAATAGGATACATGTGGGAGGCAACCAATGGATGTCTCTCTCTCTCTCTCTCTCTCTCTCTCTCTCTCTCTCTCCTTTCACTCTCTAAAAATCAATTCTTTTAAAAACCAACCAACCCTGAACATCCACTTCCCATGGCAGCAGCCCCGTTTCCTTACTTCCCCAGCCCCTCTGCTCGTGTTGCTCCCGTGGCCCTGGCCTCCTTGTTGTAGGCGCCTAGAAAAGCACTCGCCCTCTCTCCCACCGCCGCTGCCCTCTGAGCACGCTCCCTCCCAGCCTTCCCAGCCCGGCTCCTCACAGCCAGCTGCCACCTTCCTGATACCAGAGTTTCCTTTGGGTGTAGAACCGCCTCCCACTGGCAGTTTCCAATATTGAAAAACGATTCATTTGGAAAGACGTCCTCCCTTGTGTCCAAGTAAAGTCTTCACGGTTATTTCACGTATGTCAGTCCCGGCCGAAGGCCAGCAGCACGCAGGAAGGGCTCAGCAGAAGGGAGTTGGTTACCGGGACTGTTGACAGAGACACTGAGGGGAGCCCCCGAGGATGGACAATGGCGGGAAGAAGAGCCGCTGCCTTCCAGGCCTGAGGCCGGCACCCTGTCCGCTGGGCCTAGCACTCCAGCTCTGGGAGGGGCCCCGGGACAGGAGCTGTGGCCCTGGGAGCAGGCACACAGCGGGGGCCAGACTGAGGTGCGACAGGGAGGGGGCAGGGGATACCCCCTTTCCTCCCACTCCCTCCGTTTGTGCCCACCTCTCCCACCGGCCATGGCCAAATAGACTTCAACCTCCCAGAGGTCAAAGGTCAAGCATACACGGGAGAAGAAATAACACATCCTCAGAGGCAAAGCACATATTCATTGGCATGTTATGCGTGAGCCCCCGCACCAGGAACTTTGCAGGTATGACTTCATTTCAGTCTTACGAAAAGGGAAACACGTGGAACTCTTACCCAGATTTTAGACACGAAGGAGCCAGAAGAGGTTAAATTAGTTTATCCAAAGTCACACAAGTTTAAAGGGCAAGTCCTGCGCTCCGCTCAGGTCTCTGCCTCGCAGCTCCTGCCCAGAGACCTGCCATCCGCCTTCTGACTGTCAGTCCTTCTCCTTCTTGCTCAGCCTCCACGTGTCAGACCAGGAATCTCTGGAAGACTGATAAGGATCTGAGTGATGACTGAGTGAGTCTGTCCTCATGCTTCCAGGTTCATGGTGACATCAGAGGGTGTCTTCTTGTCCTCCGCTGAGCATAACCCAATGAGAGGGCTCTCTCTGGTCATTAAGGGTATGACTATAGCCGTGGTCGGCAAACTGCGGCTCTAGAGCCACATGCAGCTCTTTGGCCCCTTGAGTATGGCTCTTCCACAAAATACCACAGCCTGGGCGAGTCTGTTTTGAAGAAGTGGCATTAGAAGAAGTTTAAGTTTAAAAAAAATGTGGCTCTCCAAAGAAATTTCCATCGTTGTGCTGTTGATATTTGGCTCTGATGACTGATGAGTTTGCCGACCACTGGACTCTAGGGTGGCCCCTCGGGAGGTTACAGGCCTCTCCTTCCCAGAAGCGTCTTCTCCTGGGACTGTCCTCCGGGCCAGCTCTCCTGTTCAGAATGAAGCCCAGAGGGCGGTGGCCGCACAGGGAGGAAGTCAGCCATCACCTGGAGCAAGCAGGGGCTCCCTTGGCTCACAGTGGACGGCCGGGAGTCACAGAAGACGGGGAGCCTTTTCAGTCATTGTAACATCTGTAAAGACAGCGGTAAATTCACAGGGTTTGTGCTGCTAGTTTCCATAGGAACAACTGTAAACCTACTTTTGCCCCACGCTGTATATTCAGAAAATTGAGGATCAAAATGCTTTTTTCCCCCCCGACACTGTTCTTCTGTTGTATGAAACACCAAATAGAGTATTTGAATTCGCGTTAAAACCTTGAGAAGAAAGCTATTTGGCATTGTAGCCACAATGCTACTGTCAGAATACACTGCCCATTCAGAGCGTCTGACTGGAGAATTGTATTCGCTCTCAAAGCAAGTGCAGAATCGAGACATGGCAATGAGCCGAATAGCCCGGTCAGTGGCTCAGTGGTTGGGCGTTGACCTATGGACCAGGAGGTCACGTTTTGATTCCTGGTCAGGGCACATGCCCAGGTTGCGGGCTCAATCCCCATTAGGGAGGCCATGCAAGAGGCAGCAGATCAGTGATTCTCTCTCATCATTGATGCCTCTCTCTCTCTCTCTCTCTCTCTCTCTCTCTCTCTCTCTCTCTCTCAATGAGCCGAATATATCCCCGTCGGCGAGATACTGAGCTTCTTTCCGCTCCTGGCTTGTGCTAGCGTCTCCGGAGCCGCTGGGCCTTTGTGTAGAGCCACTCACACTGCAGTGAGGCTCAAGCCCCATGGGAATGTCATTTCCAAGAACCCACTGGACTAAATCGCACCCCCTCCCCCAGAGACCATGGGCCTTGCTTCTGTAACACATCACGCATGTTATAATTAGATGAGAGGCCTGGTGCACGGAGGGTAGGGTCCTCATGCATGGGTAGGGTCCCTAGGCCTGGCTGGCGATCAGGGCCAATCTGCAGGGCAACCAGCGGGGTGACCCAGGGGCCCCCTGCTGGCACCCGCCTTGGCTGGCCCGGCGCTGCCCACTTGCCGGCCCCGCCTTCTGCCGCTGCCTCTGCTGGTCCAGGGCCTGCAGGCTGGGGGCAGCTCTTGCTTTGAGCGTCTGCCCCTTGGTGGTCAGTGCCTGTCATAGCGACCGGTCGTTCCGCCGACTGTTCCGCCGTTCGGTTGATTTGCATGTTAGGCTTTCATTACCTAGGACCTCTGGTTGTGTCCCCAGCTGGCCGTGTGTTCTGTGAGGGCAGGATCTTTGTTAATTAGCCTTAGCCTCTAAGAATAACGTGTTGAATGATTCATGAAAGAATGTAGACAAACTCACAAAATACTTAAGGAATCACATTGTCTCCTTTAATTATATCCCACCCTATTTATACCTAAGTGAATGGAAAGTCAGTTGAATAATGCGCCATCGTTTAACCACCACCGAGGAAGGGCAGAGCTGCCAACCCAGTTATAACTGCTCGACGGTCGGAGTCCCCGGTTCCGGGGGGCTGGCATCTGATCATCAGTCAATAACGTGCGAGGCTGCGTGGTCGTCTCCCACCACACTCCTTTGTGTTCAGAAAGGGCGGCGTTAAGGTTGAAGCACACTCTGTCTGGATGCAAACGGCATTGCTTCTGGACGCTCAGATGTGAGCACAGTCCCTCTCCGTTCTCCCGGAGCCAGGCTTGTCTCTGCCTCGGGGCTAATTGCTCCTCCGGCACAACAGCCTCACCGGATCCTGACACAGAGCTTCCTCTCAGTCCCTGCAGAAGGAAGCCCCGGGGGAGAGGGGACGGTACAATAACCAAACCCTGACTTTCTGTCCCGGTGGAGGGTCCGAGGGCACTGCGAAAGGATCTGGTTCTCACCCAACGTCCTCTCATTTACAAGGACGGCTGGAAGTCAGCGAAGTCTTAGGAGGAGGTGAAAGTGTGTGCTGCTTGGTGTTAATTCACTTTAGCCCAGCTGGCATGGCTCAGGGGCTGACCGTCAACCTATGAACCAGGAGGTCACAGTTGGATTCCGGTCAAGGGCACAGGCCTGGGTTGCTGGCTCCATTCCCAGTAAGCAGGGCATGCAGGAGGCAGCAGATTCATGATTCTCTCCCATCTTTGATGTGTCTGTCTCTCTCTCTTCCCTTCCTCTCTGAAATCAATAAAATAATTTATTTTTAAAAATTCACTCTAGTGCTAAAACAATATGGCTTTATCTAAAGAGTAGATCTCCATCAACAGAGCAAGTGAGAAATATGAACTGAAAAGCAACTGTACTTCAGCTATTCCAGGGAGGGGAGACCATGGCTTGTCGGTATGGTTTTATTTATTTGGTAGGAGGCTTTGTATTGTCTGGTGACAACTGCACGTCCGTATTGTTCCGCAGGAAGTGTAGGCAGTGAGCACTCGTTCCTTAAACAAAGTAAACTTTCCCTTTCCCTTTCCCCTCCGACTGAATTTGCCGAATAATGCTGCCATCGCCCCTGAGCGTGGCTGTGGGGGCCACACGGGCACCTTCTTACAGTCTGAGGTTAAACCATGGCACTCACTGCTGGGTTTTCATGACCGGAGCTCTGGCTGAAAAGACCACTTTCCAATCGTGTATCATAAAAGCAACTATTGTTACACACTTAGAACTATTGTTCTAAGAGATTTTAAAGGGCTTCCCTTCAGTAAGATGTTGAAAATAATCATTTTACTTGTCTGACAATGGGTCTCTCAAACATTGCAACAGGCTTATAGAAACTTACCTTAAGAGTAATCTTTTCAAAAGTCAGTAACTTTGTAAAGCAGCCTGTGACTTCCTAGTTGTGAGATATCTGTGGCCCACAGGCTGCAGCTCTGAACCAGAGGCAGCTAACACCCGCCCGTTCTTTCATGCCTCATGCCATAACGGTGAGGAGGTGTGTTGCTTCGCCGGGCTTCAGGAGCACAAAGATGAAGAGAGGCGCTCTGTGCCCTTAAAAGGAGAGAAGCCAATGAGGAGCAAGCAGCTCTGGGGGCAGGCCTTCCAGGTGCTCTGAGCAGGGGAAGGTGAGCGGCGCAGAAACAGACCAGGTAGAGCCCAGAACACGCATGCAGCCCCGTCTGTGCGAAGCCCTAGGTGTCTGGACAGGAGTTCCACCTTTCCAGAGCCCCGCTCCCTGCTGCCGTCACACAGGCCACTCGGAGCCTGTTGTACAGGAAGCAGGAGGGTAACCCCATGCCTGTGCCACTTTGTGCAGCGGCACTGGCCTCAGGCGTGGAGGAGGGTGCTGGTGTAAACGAATGCACCAGCACACTGGCCACCACCAGCTTTGCTGAGCCACATTTTCCACGGCCGAAGGGTGATGCCGAGTTAGAGGGAGCATTCGCCCCTTGCTATGCCTAATCCGGGTATCTAGCTCCAAGCCAGGCGCTGAGAGACTCGGCATGGCACCTTCCCCGGTACAGAGCGCTGCAGTGTTCCCAGGGGCTCCTCTCATCAGGACCCCAAAAAGGTGTCAAATGAGGAAGGCAGGGCCGATAACTTATTTACACTTTCCAGTGAAAAACATCCGGTTCGCAGAGGTTAGGAGAATTGACCTCAAGTTGCTGGAATCGAACTCAAAAAGACCAGAACTCAGGTCTGCTGACTCTTGGTGTGCAAGTATAAAACTCAGTGCCAGTGTTTCACAGCTCACGTGGGTCTTAGCAAGAATGCAATTCAAAAGGTAACATGCAGGGCTGAGAATAAATGTTAGGGAGAGGTCATGGCTATTGTGTTACTTTCTTAAATACTGTTGCAGCATGCTTTTTACAGTTAAAACAGTTGTTAGCTATTGAATTCAATCCCCTCAACTCTCAAGGAAAAGAAGCCCAGTTCCAGAGAGACCGAGCACCGCCAGGAGTTACAGGAAAACAGGAAAACAACTGACAGGGTTGGAATTTCAACCCAGGAAGCTTGGCTTCCAGCTCGTCTTTTTTATTTTATTTTTTATTATTTTTTATTTTTTGAGACACTAGAAGTATATCAACAGCAACAAATTGAAAACTTTTGGAGGTAATAACACCACTAATATTTTTTTCTTCTGAAGAAATTAACAGAAATAAGATATTATAGAAAAAATAGATATAAAGTTACTGACAAAGGTTTTCAAAGATCCAACAAGTTACTATAAAATTAGAATTTAAAGGAACAGAGCCAAATCGCGGTCTTTTCCTCGTGTCCTCACGTTTTTGCTGACTTCAGTGAAGAATGAGCGTACCATAGGCTGCTATAGAATTACAGCAGTTTTAAAGGGAGAGGAATTACTTTTTAGGCTAAATTGTTAAATTAAATGAACCACAGTTGAGAAAATATCGGTGCCTTATCGCATTGCCTGTGACGGTGTCCATAGTGCTGCCTCGGTGACCTCTGATCCTCTCAGCTTGTCATTCTGGCATCCAGACAGGAGTGCCTGCTGTGTGCAGGGACTCTGCCAGGGCCCTGGGGGGATCCACTCAGAGTTGAATAAAACAAACACACTTGGAAGGTCGCTGAGACTTGTGTACTAAGATGTGTGCCCAGGCAATCCTCCTCTCAGCCCTGCCTCCCAGGGTCAGGTGGCAATGCCACTCGCCATAAGCCAGGCGGGAGGATGTTGGGAGGACGCCTCCGCCCTCCCGCCCCTCCCTTGACTCAGGGGGAGCTTGCGGAGCGTTTCCCTCTCGCTGGGCTTTCTAAGAGGAGATCCCCACCTCTCCAGCCGCCCCACCCCCAGCAAAGGTTGAGGGACTTAAACCAATTCTGTAGCTGTCAGATCCGGGTCCTCACTTCCCAAACCTGGGCTCTCAGCGGGGACCCAACCCCCACCCGAAAGTTCTCACCCGCCCAGAGCTGCAGGCTGAGGCCGCCACCTGGGCTCTGGGACCCTGGGTGCTGGGTCCCTGAGCTCCGGGTGCTGGGACCCTGGGTGCTGGGTCCCTGGGTGCTGGGTCCCTGGGCTCCGGGTGCTGGGACCCTGGGCTCCAGGTGCTGGGATCCTGGGTGCTGGGACCCTGGGTGCCGGGACCCTGGGCTCCGGGTGCTGGAACTCTGGGCTCCGGGTGCTTTGTGCTGGGTCCCGGGGTCCCTCCGCCCCGGGGCCTGCTCTGACCCGGGCTGATCGGGCCCCGGCGGCGTGCAGTGAGCATCCCCAGTGAGGCGAGGGCAGGGCCGGTCCGCACTGGGACCCCTTCCGTTTTAGGGAAGCTTGGACCCGGGGGCGCCGCGGGGAGCAGGCGGAGCGCGGCCGCTCACGCCGCTTTAACCGGCGCCCACTCCGCCTCGCGCCCCCAGATTCCCCGCAAACAGGAGGGGACGCCCCCAGATTCCCCGCAAACCGGAAGAGGGGACGCCCCCAGATTCCCCGCAAACCGGAAGAGGGGAGGGTGGGAAGGGCCGCTGGAGCCCGAAGACCCAGGACTCGCGGGAAAGGACTACGTCCGCCTCCCGGGAGGTTCCCCGGCCGCTGCGCCTGCCCGCGCACTGCGCCTGCGCGCGCCGCCAGCTGAGGCCCCGCCCCCCGGCGGACGTCAGACGTGCGCGGGGGCGGGGCCGCGGGCGGCGCGGCTGCGCATGCGCCCTCATTGCATCAGCCGCCGGGCGGCGCCGCGGCGGGAAGCGCACGGGCCCGTGTTCCTCGGGGGCCGCTCGCGCCGGGGGTGGCGGCGCCCCAGCCCGAGGATGGCGGGGCCGCAGTGAGTGTGCCCGCGCCCGCGCCCGCGCCGGCCTCCCTGCCCGGCCTCCCGGCGGCGCCTGTGGAGCCCTAGGCGGGCCCGCCCTCCCCTCCCGCGGGGCAGCGGGCCGGCGGCGGGGACCCCGCGCCCCGGCCCCGGGGCCGGCGCCATGAAGCTGCTGCGGAAGGACATCGAGAAGGACAACGCGGGCCAGGTGACGCTGGTGCCCGAGGAGCCGGAGGACATGTGGCACACCTACAACCTGGTGCAGGTGGGCGACAGCCTGCGCGCCTCCACCATCCGCAAGGTGCAGACCGAGTCGGCCACGGGCAGCGTGGGCAGCAGCCGCGTGCGCACCACGCTCACGCTGTGCGTGGAGGCCGTGGACTTCGACTCGCAGGCCTGCCAGCTGCGCGTGAAGGGCACCAACCTGCAGGAGAACGAGTACGTCAAGATGGGCGCCTACCACACCATCGAGCTGGAGCCCAACCGCCAGTTCACGCTGGCCAAGAAGCAGTGGGACAGCGTGGTGCTGGAGCGCATCGAGCAGGCCTGCGACCCGGCCTGGAGCGCCGACGTGGCGGCCGTGGTCATGCAGGAGGGGCTGGCGCACGTGTGCCTGGTCACGCCCAGCATGACGCTCACGCGCGCCAAGGTGGAGGTCACCATCCCGCGCAAGCGCCGCGGCCACTGCGGCCAGCACGACCGCGCGCTGGAGCGCTTCTACGAGCAGGTGGTGCAGGCCATCCAGCGCCACGTCCACTTCGACGTGGTCAAGTGCGTCCTGGTGGCCAGCCCGGGCTTCGTGCGCGAGCAGTTCTGCGACTACATGTTCCAGCAGGCGGTGAAGACGGACAACAAGGTGCTGCTGGAGAACCGGGCCAAGTTCCTGCAGGTGAGCCCTCCGCCCGGGGGGCTGAGCGTGCGCAGCCGGGGGAGGACAGGGGGCGTAGGGAGGAACTGTTCTGGGGCACCGGCCTGTGTGGCTCAGTGGGTAGAGCGTCGGCCTGCGGCCCGAAGGGTCCCAGGTTCCATTCCCGTCCATCAAGGGCAGGTACCTGGAGAGGCAGCCAAACCATGTCTCTCTCCTATCGGTGTTTCCCTCTGTCTCTCCCTCTCCCACTCTTTCAAAAAAAAAAAAACACCTAAAATAAATAAATAAATAAAAACCACAATGGAAACAGTATCTGCTGGTGAGGATTAAAAATAAGTAACAACAAAGAAATTATTCCTGAAGCTTTAGACCTGGGGCAAGTGTCAGGGGAGAGAGGCTTCGTTGGACAGGGCTGGTGAGTGAGGCCGTGAGAGAAGCTGGCAAACAGCTGGCAACTGTGTCCGGGCACCGAGGCCTTGAGCTTGCCCTGGGCGCCGGGCCGGGCCGGGCCGGGCGCTGCGGGCGGCTCCCTGACGTCCTTGCGTTGCAGGTGCACGCCTCCTCCGGACACAAGTACTCGCTGAAGGAGGCGCTGTGCGACCCCGCGGTGGCCAGCCGCCTGGCGGACACCCGAGCGGCCGGGGAGGTGAAGGCCCTGGACGACTTCTACAAGATGCTGCAGCACGAGCCCGACCGCGCCTGCTACGGCCTCAGGCACGTGGAGAAGGCCAACGAGGCGCTGGCCATCGACACGCTGCTCATCAGCGACGAGCTCTTCCGGCACCAGGACGTGGCCGCCCGCGGCCGCTACGTGCGGCTGGTGGACAGCGTGCGGGAGCGGGCGGGCGCCGTGCGCATCTTCTCCAGCCTGCACGTGTCCGGCGAGCAGCTCAGCCAGCTCACCGGCGTGGCCGCCGTCCTCCGCTTCCCCGTCCCCGAGCTCTCGGACCAGGAGGACTCCAGCTCCGAGGAGGATTGACGGCCCTGTGCCCCCTGCCCGGCAGCTGCCCGGGCACCTGCCCGGCAGCCGGAGCGGAAGCCGCCGGCTGGTCACGCGAGGTGGACTGTGGCTGGCGGGACGGGTATTTAAAACGGGACAATAAATTAAAAGGGAATAATCTCCACGCACTGCCGCTTTCATTGATTAGGATGATTTGACCTCGGAATCCTGAGTTGTTGGCTGTCCTGGGAACGCTGGGTGTATTCATAAGAATCCCGTGTGTCCTGGGGGTGGATCTGAAGCCCATGCTTCCTGCCTGGAAGTGTTTTCCTCAGGAAACGCTCCTCATGCCTTGTTATCCTCGTTCACGCTCTGTCTTTGGCTTCTGCCCGGTGGTCTCGCACCCTGTGTGCAGGATCGCTTCCTCCCCACTTGCCCGACCGTCCTTTTTAAAAAAAAAAAAAAAAAAAAAATTGCTGTTTCCAATGATAGCCAAATAGTAGACCTTTTTGAAGACAAATTTAACATGTTTTTTTCCTTACAGAAAACCCCAGCGTTGTTTCAACATGATTGGCTTAACAAGTCTCTTAGGGTCCATTGTAGTCGCGTCAGAGGACCTCTGAACCAGTTCTTGATACGCACGGAGCGGGGTCTGCTGGGGCCTCTCCATCATCTGTCCAGGCGCCCTCTTTCCCACAGGAGACTGTGGGTCTGACTGGCCGGCGATGGCTAATGAGTGGCGATAGGAAGGGGTCCCCAGTCCGGACCCATTTGCTTGCACTGCCACATTGTCTTTTTTGGCCTGTCATAGTGATACTTACCGCTGTGTCTATGTGTTTTCACATTATTACTGGACTTCCTCTACATCCTGTTACTTTTTGTTTTTAATGTGCAATTCTAATCACTAAGGAGGGAGCCTTGTTGAACTTGCGCTTGACCCTTTATAATCCTCAGTTTAGCAATAATGAGGAAAAGCCTTATGAGGAAAGAGTGATGATTCATTTGTAACCCAGGATCAACGTGCCTACCTCAAGTAGGGACTGACACTAAGTAAACTCTTTCATCCTCCTTCCTGAGCCTGGGTCTTCCTGCTGGTGTGAGGACCGGGTTTGGGAATTATTTCCTAAAACTTCCCAGCTAATCTGAGCTTTTTATTTGTAATTAGGAATAGATATCAACATAGGCTTTAAATTCACATTTTTACACACCTACGTCCTCCTCTAAAACAAATCAGATTGTCAAGGGCAGGTAACCTGGAGAGGCAGCCAAACCATGTCTCTCTCATATCGATGTTTCCCTCTGTCTCTCCCTCTCCCACTCTTTCAAAAAAAAAAACAAACCAAAACAAGTAAAATAAATAAATAAAAGAGGCAGCCAAACAAAAATAAAGAGGCAGCCAAACAAATCAGATTCATTACAACTCCATGAATATTTAACTTTAAAATACGTTTTTAAGTCCTGTGATGGAGGTATGTAAATGAAGACACCCAGATTATGAATTTAAAAACTCGACTGACAATGAGTCATACTCTCAGGTTTTGGAGATTTGGGCCACCTGTTACTCTCATAATCTATGCAGAGTGCTCATTCTGGGCTCTTCTCCCCAGAAACGGAAATCAGGGAAAAGAAAGCCTGCTGGTAATCTAATCCAGTGGTCGGCAAACTCATTAGTCAACAGAGCCAAATATCAACAGGAGATTAGAATTTCTTTGAGAGCCAAATTTTTTAAACTTCTAATGCCACTTCTTCAAAATAGACTCACCCAGGCCGTGGTATTTTGTGGAAGAGCCACACTCAAGGCGCCAAAGAGCCGCCTGTGGCTCATGAGCCGCAGTTTGCCGACCACGGGTCTAACCGGTCCATCTTGGGCCACAGCTTCTCAAATTTAGCTGCTTGGGAGTTTCAGAAACTCAGTACCCAGACTGGCCTTTCACCACTAGAAATGCTATGTTTTGGTTGGGTTTTTTTTTTTTTTTTTTTTTTTAAGCTTTCCAGGTGATTCCTTCCAATAGACCTCAGGGCTAAGAACCACTGACTCAGGCCTTATATTCAAGTGTGGTCCATGGGCCAGCTGCATCTGCTGAGGAAGTTACAGAAATTAGAATCCAGATCTCTACCTACACCTACCTCTACTGAGTTGCAGTCCAGTTTAAGGCTATCTCCAGTTGATTACTATTTGTAACTATAAAAGTTCTTTAAAAGAAAGCATGTTTTTATGTCTATAAGGTACTTAAACTATCCATAAGGATTCCTATTTTTAAAAAAGTTACATTTTATACCGTTACCAAAGGATATGAATTTTCCTAGATGCGTAGGTAGAAATGTCAAAATAGTGATAGGAGCATAGAAAATAAAAAGCTTAATTTTTAAATCGTATTCTGAAGAGCAGAATGGACCATAGTTCTTTGGAAACTGCGCTGTAGTCTAATTCCATCTGCTGTTCATGAATGGGGAAAGACCACATGGAGCAGATGGGAGCCCTGCCGTGGCTTACTCTCCACACAGCGCGTGCTCTGTCCATTTCCACTGGCCACGGGCTCCTGTGAAGGAGGATTGGGAACCCCACTGGGCAGGCAGTGAGGCTGGCAACTTGTTTCATCTTACGGTCTGACACGTGTCAGATGGCATTTTGCTGTTCCTGGCCGGCTATTAAGTGTTAGACGTTTTTCTCATCTCATGCTTGGGCTCCAGACTCTGGGCGTCACTCCCATTTCTCCTTTAGAGACAGATCGGACCTTCCTCCTCTCCGGGGCCGTTTTCTTTTCTAAGCCTCTGCCAGTTCTGTCCGCCCCAGGTTCTCTGTACCAGGCGCGAGTCATCATTTCTGCAGTTCAGGTGTTCTGGACCTGAAGCCCTCTTGGTTGCTAACAGTAAAAGTCCACAGATGAAACGGCGTATGCCGTCGTGGGATGGGTTGTGTAGGTTTGGCCGTCGGGAGAAAGCAGGGGAATTGGAGCAGGAGGAGGCGATAAACTGCACGTCACAGCCTCCCAGCCTGGCTGCATGGGGTGGGCTGGAGGCAGGGAGTTGGCTCCGGGAATGCCAGCTAGAGCGATCCAGGGTGCGGTGGTGCCCTAACAGACAGGGACTGCCGTCCTCCGTGGGAATGAACAGGGCACTACGGGGTCAGAGGCACCTGAGCTGCGGAGTGTCAGTCACTGAAGGAGTCCAGTTGCGGTTGCCCCCTCCCCCATGTCCCGAGTGGTTCAGAGATCAAGTTCAAGGTTTGGGTTCTGGAGGAGGCTGCGCGCAAATGAAAGAGACTAGGAAATATTAGCTTGGAAATATTGGGGGCCAGGCTGGAGCCCAACTCAAGGGGAAGAACTCCACCCCGCTCTGGCCTAGCCACCCTTTATTAAGACTATGGGATCCACCCATAGCCTCTAGGCAGGCAATTCCAGTAACAGCCAATCAGCAAGGATTGACATAAGACTGACAGGTGGAGGCCGCTGCAGCTGCCATTGTCTCCACTAGACTGTGGGTGCTTGGCTCTGACCTCTCAGAGCTTCAAGGCTGAGCAGCCTTCCGGCTTCCTTGTCCACACCTCTGTGCTAAAGAAGGCAATGGACTGCTTCCAACATCCAGTGTAGGCATCTTGGTTTATTGTTAGTTATTTGGATGCTGGGATAGATGATGGGACCCTTCAGAGATGGGAAACAGGAGAGCTGGCTTGCAAGGAAAACTGCCTCCCGTGTAGCCTCTCCAACAGACCTCGCGTCCTCCCTGCCTCGCTCCCTCCAGGCTGGTGCTCACGTGTCCTCTCTTCTCTGTGCTGCCTTCCCAAAGCAGCTTTAGGACAGTGTCCCTTCTCCAAGGAGCCCTTCCCGGCCTCACTTTAACCTGTAATCTTGGTGGTTTGGCTTTGCGTCTCTGTAACATACGCAGAGAGTGGAGACGGTGGCCTGTAAGGTTCCTGGCTCTGAGAATGAATTCCCAGCTCGGAACAGATGCTCAAAAAAAACGTTGGGCAGGATGAATAAATCTATAGGAGAAGGTCCCTTAGGCACTGAGCTTGCAGGTTGAAGTTCAGGAACAATGCTGGGGATGATGATACAGGAGCTGCCAGCACATAAGTAGAACTGAAGTCCCTGAGGGAGGGGAAGAGGATCTACCAAGAATTAGTAAACTATCGATAGAAAGGAAGGCCAGGCCCGGAGCAGAGGGAAGGGGAGTATGTGGTCCCTGTAAATACAATGTGACTCCATTGTCGGTGTTATAATCATTCCCCCGTGGGTGTTTCTGTAGCTCAGCAATGAACACAGCTGGGTACCTATTCTTTACAGATCCCCGCAGGGTGCCAGAGGTATACATGTAAGAAAGGGAAAATAGCGATTGCCTAGAAGTTGAACTTTTAAAAGTTGTTAGGATAAAAAAAAATTTCTAGCTTTTGGAGCAAATGCCAAGTTACTTCTGTATGTGGTTTTTAATGTGGGTCTTAACATACGTGTACATTTACCAATTTAGTGTGTGAAGAGTTCCAGTTAAAAAAAAAAATAGGCATATTAGGGGTGATGGCTGAATTTATTAGGGAACGTCCTCAGGGCTCCCAAAGCTCAGGAGTCTTACTCATTCCCAGGGTTTCTGGCGCTGGCACCTCAGCCTCCTGCTCCCTGCCCCCCAATCCTCCACTCCCCTCCGGCCTCCCTCATGGCCCTCACCACTTCCGCTTTCCCTCCCTGCAGACCACAAGTCTCAGAATCCTGGCATAAGTTCTGCAAAGCTCTATGTTGGTTTGATAAGTTGATCTGGATCAGCCGTAGCCTTGTTGATGAACATTTTTTAGTAGATGAGTTCCCGGTAGGGAAGGGCAGCTAAAAAAAGGCACCGAGGCTGCAGATCAAGGGTTTCAAACCCTCGATAAAATGCTTTCCTTCACGCTGATGCGAGTCTCCTTCCGCTCTGCGCTGCCATTCAGCTTGCGTGTCCCGGGAGGCTTTGTGTTTGGGAAACCGGCCGTTCTGGGTTTTCTGGGGGGCTGTGTGGGCTGTGTGGGCTGCTGACAGATGACAGTTTGGATGTCTGAATGTTTCTGACCAGCCCACGTGGTCTCTCGGGAGCTGAGATGCAAGTACAGGGTTTTGTGTGTGAAGGTGCCTCATTAGGAAAGACTCAGAAGGCAGCAATGCAGCTAATGAGGAGTTTGGCAGATAAGATCGATGCTCTGCTCTTGGAATTCAGCAAGGAAAACAATCGGAGGTGTTACCTAACATAGCCAGCAAGTAGCTGGTAAACGCAGCTAGACCTTAAAAGGCACCGTCCAAGTTGGGGAAGGTCTCAGGTCTGAGAGGCGGTGAGAAACCTTGGCCGGAGGCACTTAGGAAGCAGACGCGGGGGCGATGGCCTCGCACTCAGCATTTTCTTTGCATCGCGAGGGCAGTCTTCCTAGTCCGGGCGTGTTCGGCAGAGTCTCTCCTCATCCTCACCCACATTCTAGAGGGTTCTTTATAGACTTCTAAGTATGATGACTTGTAAGACAGCCAGTCCATTTATGGAGCAGTACTTATCTATTTATTTTTAATATGTTTTTATTGATTTCAGAAAGGAAGTGGGGGGAGAGAGAGAAACATCAGTGATGAGAGGGGACCACTGATGGCCTGCCTCCTGCACGCCCCCCACTGGGGATGGAGCCCACAACCCAGACAGGGCACGTGCCCAGGTGAGGGGCAGATCCCCAGTGGGGGGCATGCAGGAGGCAGCGGATCCATGATGCTCTCTCATCATTGATGGGTCTCTCTCTCCCTCTTTCTTCCTCTCTGAAATCCATCAAAATATATTTAAAAACAAACAAAAAGCAGTGCTACTGCGATCACTCTTCAACTGCCGTGCTGGAGGGACAGCCCCGGACGGCCGGTTTCTGGCCCTCCCCGGGGGGGGGGGGGGGGGGGGGGGCTCGGATCATCGCTGCCACAGGAATTCTCTTTAAGGAAAAAAATCCCGGGTGAGTTTTTCTCAGAGGTGGGAGGTCCTCTGAGTTCAAGTCTGAGTTCCAGAAGCTTCCCGTCTGGAATTTTTCGTCGAGCCCTCCTGTAAACATCCACTGGAACGTTCTGTCTGACGTCGCGGTGATGAATCGCTCTGCGGACATGAAACATCTTAGTCTGAGCTGCGGCTCGCTGCTCTTGTGACCCAACTTGTACTTTTTCTCCCTCCGCGAGGGAGGGACCATCGCTGCTGGTCCGGGGGGGGAGTCTGAGCGCACACGGCCCACGTGGCTGGTCACTGAGGGCCAGCAGGACGGAGCTGTCGGGCCTCACAGAGCGTGTGACCCTCTCTTCCGGGGGCGCACACGGGGCCAGCGGGAAGGCCACTTTCCTATCGGACCCGCCCCTCAGGCTTCTTACCCACTTTCTCACCCAGGGCACAGTGGGGGGGGGGGGGAGGACAGGGAAATCGGGAGCCAGAGGGGACCCTAAAGCCTTCCCTGAGGCCGAGCCCAGCCGTGGCCGCCTTCCTCGGAGGAGAGTCTCTCTTCTGCCCCGAAAGCCCCGCCTCCGGCCTCCACTCCCCCGACAGCCACTGCCAGGGCTGCGCTGTGCCCCACTGCCACGCACAGGTGACGGAGAAGGCCCCGGCGGGGCCGGCTCGCAGCCGCGGGACCAGGCGAAGGGGAGGGCTGCCGGCCCTGGGAGCATCTGCCCCTCTCTCTGCAGGGCAGAGGCCCGGGGCTGAGCAGTCCCTGCAGCCCCACGTGACTCGGTGGCTCCTTGCTCTGCGCCTGGGCCCGGCAGCCTCAGCGGGTGCCCCTGTCCACAGGGAGAGCCAGCATCCTGAGGAGGAGGACCTCGGAGGAGGGCGAGCACATGGTCCCCGCCTCTGCCCCGATACAAAGCTTCAGTGGAATAGAAATGTGGTCCAGGGACCAGGGCTGAGGTGGCTGGAAGATTCTGGAACCTTCCTATTTCTCACATTTTGGGTAACCCCGGTTTCCCTCATGACAAACACAAAACAAACGAGGAAAGAGAGCAAGGAAGTCGCAGTGAGAGGGAGGGTTAGGGATGAGGTGTCCTCCTCCACTGCATCCTTGGAAACAAGGACACCAGGGTAGAGGGTGGGACGCCTCAGTGTGAGGAGGCGCCCGCTGGGGAGGGGAGCACCCACTGAGGAGGGGAGCACCCACTGAGGAGGAGGAGCACCTTCTTGGGAGGGGAGCATCCACTGGGGAGGGGAGCACCCCTGGGGAGAGGGAGCATCCACTGGGGAGGGGGAGTACCCATTGGGGAGGGGGAGTGCCCATTGGAGAGGGGAGCACCCAATGGGGAGGGGAGCACCCCTGAGGAGAGGGAGCACCCACTGGGGAGGGGGAGTGCCCACTGGAGAGGGGACAGGCTCACTGAGCAGGACGCTCCAGGTGCTGCAGTGCAGCCAGTGTGGGCGGGGTGGGGCGGGGCGGGGCAGGAGGGACTCTCTGGAGAAGGGAGGGGACATGTCTTTTCTGGGAGGATTCCCTGTGGGGCGCACCGTCTCCACAGCCTGAGTGATGGGAGGAGGGTGTGTGGAATGTGGGCGCAGGGAGGAGCGGAGGCTACGACTGTTGTCATTCAGTGAGCTAGGTGTGTGTGTGGCTTTTCACGGTGAACCTGTGAGCACCTGAACCCTCGCTGGGCGCCTGCCTGGGGCTCCGGGTCCGAGTCCTCTCTCGCCTTCTCCACTCCTGGCAGCCGTGGCGTGGGCAGTGGAGCCGCCGAGGGAAACCCAGGCCGCCAGCTCAATCTCGTTCGTTCTTCTCGACGCTTCAGCCACTGCCGTTATCGGGGGTCAAGGATGAGGCACAGTGTGTCTGAGACTGGCATGGTCGGTGCACCCCCAAACTACATGTGCCACCCGTGCCGTTCGCTGCGGTTCCTGAGGCTCCTACAAGCCTGGCAGAACATGGCCTGTGGGTAACGGGTGGGCACCGGGGAGGAGCCGCCGGGGCCGTTCGCCGAGGCCGCTGAGGCCGAGGCCGGCAGACGGGAGGCCTGGGCAGTCAGGAGAGCAGGAGAGCGGGGTGCCCCCCCCACCAGCTGGGAGGCATGTCGGCCTCTGGGTCTGCACTCCTTCCTCAGGACGCTGGGACAGCCTGGCCTTCACCCCCGTCCCTCTGCTCTCCTCCACGCCGTGCGGTAGCAGCCAGGCCTGCTATTTCAGAGCCGGGTCTTCCCTGCAGAATAACCAGCGGTGACGGTGACGCGGTTTGAAAAGGAATCTGTTTTGCACCGGCCCCTCCGCTGCCAAGCCTCCGGGCTGGCCGGGCCGCGGGGGAGGGGAGGAGGGGAGGGGAGGGCAGGAGGGGAGGAGAGTGGAGGGGAGGGGAGGGGAGGGGCGCATTCCGAGGGAGGTCATGTGTGTGGAATGCCGGGCCAGGTCCTGCCATGGCTCAGCGGTTGGCGACCTCCACACGTGGGCGGGGGGAGGCCGTTCACTCCGCTCTGGCTCTGGCGGGGTGCCAGGAGCCGGAGACCCGCACTGCCCAGCGGTGAATACTTTGCCACATTCCACAGAAGGGCCAAGGTCAGGGCCTGCCACCTCCCTCCCCTAGGCCTGGCTTGCAGTCCCAAAGAAGCAGGCCAGGGGACGGCACCGGTCTTTATTTTTTCTAGAATGTTCTTTCAGCTTAGGCAACGGTTCTCAACCCAGGCAGCACCCTGAAATCAGCCAGGGCGTCCTGGCATCACACCAAAACCATGCCTGGGCCGACTGCCAAGCAAGTGAGCGCCCTGGGAGGGCCCGGGCACCCGTGCGTGGGCAGAGGGGAGCTGCAGCCAGTGAGTCCCAGCGCCCAGCGCCCAGGGTCCCAGGGGCCCCAGGCGCTCTCTGGCCTCAGTGCCCGGCAGCTGTCTGGTGAGGGGAGAGGAAAGGGCTGAGGGGGACTCCTCGCCCCGTCCTGGCACCATCGGGAGGGGGTGATGGGAAGAGGCAGGAGACACCTCTGGCATCCCGCCCTGCAGGGTGCGTCTGGGAAGAGGGCGCGTCAGGAAAGGGGGTAAAGGCAGGTGTAACAGGGTCCTCAGTACCGCCCGGGGCCCAGCAAAACGCTGCTCCTCAGCCTGGACCGCTGTGCGGAGGCCTCGTCCTCTCCCCGCTGTGCAGGCCGGAGCCCTTACGTCTGAGGTCAGGGTTTGCCGGGTCAGGGCGCCCTCCGGGGCGGGCGGAGACCGCCTGGTTCAGACCGCCTCTGCCCACGCTGCCCGGCGAGGCCACGCAGGAGGTGCCCGCGGCCAGCCTGACGGCTCCCAGCGCAGCAGCCTCAGCGCTGCCTCTGCCCCCGTCCCCACCCCATGGGCCCCCTCCGCCTCCGCACCCTGCGCCCAGGAGCTCCCCCGCCCCAGGGAGAAGCCGCTGTGGGCCCAGCGGGCGCCAGGACTCCCTCCAGGGGCCCTGTTCAGCTCCCGTTTCTCCTCGGAGCAGGGCTGCCCGTCGGTCAGGAGCACCTGCCCCCGCTGCCTTCTCAGGCTCCCGGCTGCTGTGGAAACAGGTGCCTGACCATGCCCGGTACACACGTGACATCAATACCTTTTCCTTGTGCTTGACTTTCTTTTTCTGAGTCCTCACCTCGGGGCCCCTGAGACTGGAACAGGTCTGATTAGCCGCCCAGAGCTGCAGGGCGGCCTGCTGGGAGGTGGCCAGAGGGGCCCACTGAGACCCTCGGCTCTAATTGCCTGGGACCGCCGCCCTCCGGGGAGCCAGGGTCCCTGGGAGCTGAGCTGAGGGTAGGGCGGGGCTGGGGTCTTCTTGAGTGGCCTGGCCCCCGGCCTCTGATCTCTGCTATCCCCAGCTGACCTTTGCTTCTGGAAGGACCGAGAAGCCGGGAGAGAGGAAGGTGGTGTGCACCGCCCTGCACACACCGGGCCTTGGCGGAAACATTGTTGTTTTTATATAGTTTAATTGATTTCAGAGAGGAAGGGAGGGGGGGAGAGAGAGAAACATCGATGATGAGAATGAATCATTGATTGGCTGCCTCCTGCACACACACACTGGGAGGAGCCTGCAACCTTAGCTTGTGCCCTTGATCAGTCAAATCCCAGACCCTTAAACCCATCGGCTGATGCTCTGTCCACTGGGCCACACCGGCCAGGGCTCAACCTTGTGTTTCCGTGCAGCCGGAGGAGAGCTGTGCAGCCGGAGGAGAGCTGGAGACCACGCAGGCGTCCGGTGGGCAGGCTGAGCAGGGCAGGGCGGCCAGGGCATTTAGAAGGACACGGCCCAGGGGGTGCCCGCTCTCCCACAGGGAACCCTGGGTTTCACATAAGCCGCCGCTCACACTGTGGAACACAGAGCAGCTTCTCTCCCGCCTTCCTCAGGTGGCCCCTCCGGGCTTTAGGGGGGCGGGGGCGGCCGGGAATGGGGCGCACCTCTTCCGAAGCAATGTCCCGTTGTTTATCACATTCACGTCTGATCGGCTTGTGGCGTCCCCACCCTCACGGCCACTCTGGGCCCCGTGGCCTCGCCTGGCTAAGGGAGACCTCTGCTCGGGTGGATGTCGGGAGCATTGCTGGTGCGTGGGCTCCCGCTCAGGCCTGGCCTGGCCCCTGGCTTTGGCCTTGCCTGGCTGTGGCCTCCTGAGGCTCCTGGGGTCTCCGGGGCCCAGGAGCCGCTGCAGGAGCTGTAGGTGGTGTGTGTAGGGGGGAGGGACGCTCCCAGGGCTGCACTCAGTCTGAAGGATGGAAATGGGAGCCCCATTCCTGCGAAGTACTTAGCATTTTAAAGGGTCCTGCATTCTTAAAGGCATTGCCAGAGCTGGGGAAGGTGCAGGGCTATTAATACAGAACATAAACAGGTTTGAGACCAGTTCTCATTCTTCCTGATGAATGAAATAGTGGAGAAGATGATCATTTTCAAAATTAGTGAGGAAGCCAATGATATTCCTATTGCTAAGTTCACTGCGTGATTGAAGATACTCCATCGCAGACGTTTGATTGGGTGTGTTTCCGGTGAGGGACAGCGAGGGCTCTGATCCTCCGGCTCTTTATGCCCGTGGGCCTGGAGGTGCCCTCCTCTGAGTTCTCTCCTCCTGGAGTCTGAGCCCAAGATCCCGCTGGAGGCAGAGCCCACGGCCAGTTGGCCAGTTACATGTTTATTTATTTGGTCAATGTTTAGCCTGCGGTTGGGCATTTCATGTCCCCATGGAGACAGAGAGCAGCACAGAGTGGTGAAACATGGGAGGGGACAAGAGGTCTTTGGAAACGAGGAGAAAATAAAGAAAAAGGAAGAGGAAAGGGGTGGATGGGGCCTTAAACCTTTCCTTTTAATGTTTCTCACACGTTTGGAAAGGAGAGTAAGTTCTTATATGCCTGAAGGAGCCTTTCAAACACACGGAACATATCGTCAGCACGTGCCGGTTATTTCACATGGAAAACAGTATCGTTAGCATGTTCTGCGCCCCGGAGAGACGCGAGGCCAGATATTTGAAGGACGTGTCCCCTAACTTCAAAGTGCTGTTTGCTTTATGGCCTCTGACTTAATGGCCTGTGACTGAATTTCTTTCAGCCCTGACCATGCCTGTGCTACAGGTTAAAATAAATAAATGAATATATATATATATATATATATATATATATATATATAGCCTTCAAAGTCATTCACTAGAACACATACATTTAAATGTTGTGATTAAATATCTTTAATCAAGCATTGAACTTGATAGTAATATGAATATTATAGACTTTCTCACTAATTTTGAAAATCATTATCTTCTCCAGTATTCACTAAAAACAATTAGAACTGGTCTCAAACATATTTATGTTCTTTCTTTCTTTCTTTCTTTCTTTTTTTATTTATTTCAATATATATTTATTGATGTCAGAGAGGAAGGGAGAGGGAGAGAGAGAGAGATAGATACATCAATGATGAGAGAGAATCATTGATTGGCTGCCTCCTGCATTCCCCCTACTGGGGATCAAGCCCACAACCCGGGCCTGTGCCTTTGATCTGGGACCCTTCAATCTGCAGGCCAGTGCTTTATCCACTGAGCCAAACCAGCTAGGGTGTATTCTTTATATATATGACATCACTTATCAAAATTAATTTGAGTATGTACATGCATTATCCAGACTTCAATGTCTTGCCTTATGTGTGTTTCCTTTTATATCCCACTAAAGATAAAATACTTGGGAAGGTTGTTTTCTCAATGGGCTGATGCGTAACCAAGTAAAGCATGCTGTCTGTTATCCAGTGTTAGTGACAGGAAGCCCTGATACACAGTCCTATACTAGCCATGAGGGCCAGGTGTTTGTTTGTACATTTTTATTTTACTGTTTCAAGTAGAATAAAGTGAGGACTGCATGGGAATCTACACGTGCCTCAAAATAAAAAGTTTAATTTTTAAAAAGCATATTATTGAATGATTAGAGTAATTCATGTTTTGTATTTTTCATTGTGGCAAAATATACATTAAAATGTTTCCATTTGTTTGGCCAGTGTGGCTCAGTGGTTGAGCATTGACCTATGAACCAGGAGGTTACAGTTCAAATTCTAGTCAGGGCACATAACTGTGTTGTGGGCTCCATCCTCAGTGGGGGACATACAGGAGGCAGCTGATCACTGACTCTCATCATTGATGTTTCTGTCTCTCCCTCCTCCTTCATCTTTGAAATATATATTTAAAAAAATTTTTTTTTTTACCAGTTAACCATTTTAAAGTTGCAATTCAGTGGCACTAAGTACATTCACAGTGTTGTGCAACCATCTAGTTCAGAATGAAATTTTCACCGCCCTCAATGAAAACCCACATCCATGGAGCAATCACTTCCACTCCTCTTGCCCACAGGCCTGGAGACCACAGGCTGCTTTCCGTTTCCATAAACACGCGGCTCTTTATACTTCATATCGATGGGATCCTGCAATAGGTCACTTTGTGTCAGTAGCATTATGCTTCCAAGTTCATGCACGTTGTGGCATGTAGCCGTACTTCATTCCTTTTCACCGCTGCATAATATTCCTCTGTGGGGCTATGTCCCGTTTTGTCTGTCCACTCACCAATGGATGGACTTTGGGGTTGTTTCCCCTTGGGGCTAAGTGGACAGTGCTGTGAACAATCAAGTACACATTTTTATGTGAACGTGTGTTTTCAAATGGTTGGGGTATTTTAAGTCTCTGTAGGAGGAATTATTGGGTCACGCAGTAGCTCTGTGTTTAACTTGTTGTTGGTGGTGGCAATCCTCACCTGAGCATATTTTTCCCATTGGTTTTGAGAGTGGAAAGGAGAGAGGGAGGAGGGCAGACGGAGAGAGAGAAACACAGAGGTGAGAGAAACACATTGATCGATTGTGTTCGGACCTGCAACCCAGGTATATGCCCTTGCCTGGGAATCAAACCCGAGACACTTTGGTTCGCAGTTCAGTGCTCTAACCACTGACCACAAGGACTAGAGTTCTGTTTAGCTTCTCAGGAACCGCCAAACTGTTCCCACGGTGGTTATATCATGGGAATGCCATCAGCCATGTGTGCAGTCCCGTCACCACACATCCTCGCCACAGTTCGGTTTCTTTTCCTTTTCTGATTCCATCCCTCCCACTGGGTGTGAGGCGGCATCTCATTGCGGTTTGATTTACTTTTTCCTAATAATTAGTGGCGCTGAGCATCTTCTTCTCCATTATTTGGAGAAATGTCCGTTGCAATCCTTTGCCCACTCTTTATTTGGGTCGTTGGCCTCTTTGTTGTTGAGTTTCTTCTTATTTTAAAAGGAGACGTGCCCACGGGGGCCTCCATTTGCTGGAAATGTTTCTATGCTTGGGGGGTTCTGATGGTGGTGTAAAGAGTTTGGTGGTTTTTTTCATTGTTTGTTTTTATTGCCGCAAAGAGGACTCTATGAAAATGTCCAGAAAGCACTTTTTCCGCACACAGTTCCCACGATGAGCTCTTGTTTCTGCTCTCCTCCTCAGCTGGGAGCTGAGGTTCCCATCCTTTGGCCTCTGAGACCTAAGTCTGGCCTGGGCCGGCCTGGGCCAGAACCCAGGTGCGAGAAGGACTGTTGTACCTGACACTCAGCCCCGCGCCTCTGGGTGTTCAGTGACTCGGAGCTCACCACCAGTTCTGCCAGGATGTCATTCCATGAGTAAACATGCAAGTGAATGGTCCTTTCTTCTCCGGAATGACATTTAATTCAGCATATTAAATAAAGTCCTCTGAGCTCCTAAATATAAAGAGGCAGCAGGGAGTAGCCGCCCCGTGAAAAGCTGTCTCCCTGTGAGCACATACAGACTGAGGCGTGCGCACAATGGCCTCGTTCAGACGGGAAGCTTAGAAGCCAGTTTTCTGGACAGTGATGCTATTCTGGAACCTTCTTTCTTCTGCTCCTTCCTGGACAGCTCTGTGAAGAAGCAGACGACAAGGCTTTGATTCACCACATCCTCCGACTGTCCCCACTGCTACACACGTCTTTAAAGTCTGGAAGTTTTCGCATGCAAGATTGTAGGAAGGTTTAAAATAAGTCCTAATTATCACCAGGAAGCACATCTTTACAGATTTTGTTTTTCCTTATTTGATGGCTATTTTTTTTTTTTAAATCTAATAGTCATTTTTCAGTTGGTCAGACTTTACCCAGAAAATCAGGACTTGTTGGTAAAGGTTGCATATAAGGAATCCCAAGTTGTGAAAATGTCCACAACGCTCTTTTTATACCTTTCAAGTCGTAAAGGCCACCCAGGTGGCGGTCCTGGTCTTTCACCCTCGTGGGTCAAAATAGCAGCCCCCCAGGCCCGAAGGAGCTGCCCCAGGGCCCGGGGGAGCCGCCCCAGGGCAGGCCACGGAGGGGGGTCAGAGCACACACCCCACCCAGGCGCCAGGCAGCGGTCACAGTGGCCGGTGGGCCGCCAGCCGGGGTCAGCCCTGTGTCCTCCCAGGCCAGCGGCCACAGAGCCCCCTGCTCCCGCTGGCTCACACCGGCCCCGCTCGGCAGGACCCGGCCGAGGCTCCCCTTGCACAATGGCAGAGGCCAGCGTCTGACCCGCTGGGACAGCGGCTGTCATTCCTGTGTCTGCTCCCCCTCGCCCTGGCCGTGCTCCCCACAGACCCATCGGGAAAGCCTTGCCCAGCTGGCAGGCAGAGTCCTCTCGGAGGGTTTCAAAAGTATTTACTCTCCCTGAGCTGAAAGCAGCGTCACCCTCTTCCCGGCGCATAGAGGTCACCACGCTATGTCCCACTCTCCCCACGATCTCCTCGTGTTCCCTGTAGCCCAGGGCTTCCAGGGATTCAACTGGAGAGGGCACACTAGGACTGTGTGGGCTCGGGAGGCGGACGTCCAGGTGACAGTCGTCGCAGTGACAGGCCTCGGCTTTGGTCCTTGAGCATTTGCTTGTTTGTTCACCTCGTTGAGTTCCTCGGTTGCACTTGCGTCTCGCCAGTGACTGAGCTCGTTGAGGGAGGGCTGGTGTTGATCTCACCTGTCAGTCTTCATGGCTCTTCCCATGGGTGGACTTCTGCTAGTCTGTGCTGAATCAGCACCACGCATTCATAGTGCTGTCACATGTAGACACTCATGTACGTACTGGTAGTCTACATATATTGCAGGCCTGCTCCATTTTCCTTTCTTACTTACTGTCTTTCTCAACTTTGTCAGGACAAAAGTAAGAGGGGAACATTGAGCCAACTCAGCATTGCTGTCTGTCTGCTCAGCTCGCCCGCCTCAGTGCCAGGGTCACGAACATCCCAGGGCACCTTCTGAGAAGCAGAGTGAGGCGGTGCCAACAGGGAGTGGCTGACCCCCGGTGAGAGGGGAGCGCCCGACTCTATCCCAGGTGAACGGTCCTAGCCTAGACCTTCCCACTCTGAGATCCGGTGACCTATTCTTACACCAGTGAAATACTGGGAAGTCATAATGAATTAAATGCGGGCTCTTTCAATATATTTTTATTGACTTCAGAGCAGAAAAGAGATAGAAACAGATGAGAGAGAATCATTGATCAACTGTCTACTGAGAATCGAGCCCACAACCCAGTCATGTGCCCTGATCGGGAATCGAACCGTGACCTCCTGGTTCATAGGTTGACACTCAACCACTGAGCCACGCCGGCTGGGCTCCCTCTTTCTTACTGTAACTGCGTTCCGTGCTTCGAACTGTCTGCTCTTCTTCAAAGAGGCGCTGATCCACCCATATACATAGCACAGCCCTGAGATATGAAACAAGAAGTCAGAATGTGATTTGGCTTGGTTTTGGCAGCGGAAATTATGGGAAGGAACTAGTGGAAATTCTAGCAGGCAGTAAATTTTCAGGCCAGTATATTTGTTTAAGCAAATTGTGATCCTTGGCGAATCGTGGTGTTAATCTTATTTCCAAAATTTTTGCCCTTTGACATTTTTGCCCTTTGAGTTCACCCTTTGTGACGTTGACCCGAGGGCAAGTCTGAGATTGCAGCCCCCATAGCAAATCGCCCTTAGCCAGGTCTGCACCAGGCTGTTCACATTGCCTGCCCGGAAATCATCAGATCTCCCCCTCGTCTGAGTCTGCTTCCTTATCCCCTGCTGACCCTACCCCTTGCTCTCAATGTCAATGGAAGTCAGAGGACTGTGGTCAGTAGGAAGTGGGCGAAGATCATCCCAGCTGTTCTTTTCTTCTGTGCCTCCCAGCATGGAGTGGCTCTAATGTGCTAGTGGAAGATTATAAAAATAGTGCAAGCATTTAATGAAATTAAAAAGAGTTCTTGAAGTTATAGCATGTCCATTCACTTTCAAACATCTTTATACACATGAAGAGCCAGGGTCCATAATGTCCAAAATGACCGAATGGAAATCAGTCCTGCAGATCAGACCTGGAGAGGCCCAGAGAGAGAAGCAGGGTATTATCTGCTTCCTCCGTGGTAGCTGTTGATCATCCCTTGCCTCTTTCTCTCCAGGCTTCCCCAACAGCTGTGGGGGCTGCTGATCAGCTGTGCCTCTCTGATCAGGCCCAGAAATAGGCCTGGAGATGGTGACTGGCATAGAAACTGACCAATCAGAACCAAATCTGGATGAACTGTGAGGAGCCATGGCTTCCTAGGAGGCAGACCTTTTGATACTGACTGGCATAGAAAATGACTAATCAGAACGTAATCTGCGAAGGCAGAACATAACATGGGGGCTGAGGAGGGGTTTTAAGGGCAACAGCTCTTTGGTGTAAGGTGTAAGAAAGTGGTTCAATTTTTTATTGACCAGTTTGTCAGTATAGTGCGTATGGCTGGCTATCAGACCACATATAGGAATTATGTATTTTTGTCTGCCAAAAGCATCTCCTCCTGCTGAAAAAGGTCCCCCCTCCCCCATTTAAGCAATCCTATCCAATATAATCTATCTATACTAATAAAAGGGTAATATGCTAATTAGACCAGGTAGACTGGCCATCTTCTGGATGTCCAACTTCCTTCCAGACAAAGCCATGGTGGTGGGGCCTGAGGCAGAGGCAGTTAGGAGTGATCAGGCCAGCAGGGGAGGGCAGTTGGGGGTGATCAGGCAGGCAGGCAGAGGCAGTTAGGGGAAATCAGGCAGGCAGGCAGGTGAGAAATTAGGAGTCAGCAGTCTCATATTACGAGAGGAATGTCTGGGATCGGGCCGAAACCAGCAGTCAGGGGTCCCCAATTGGAGAGGGTGCAGGCTGGGCTGAGGGAACCTACCCCAACCCGTGCACAGATTTTGTGCCCTGGGCTACTAGTATAGTAATAATTAAATAACCCATTTAATCTTTTTCATCATGAAAAACTTCAAGCTAACGAGAACATTAAAGGAACTACAAAGCAAACATGAATGTGTCCAATACTCAGTTTTCTGAAGTCTAAACATTTCCCCACAATTGTTTCTTTTTCATAAGAAAGAAAACACCATGAGGATTATTGAAAAAGCCACATAATGAGCAAATTTCCCCCTCTCTTGTGGTCAGAACCAGCTGGGAAATGACAAAACCATCCTGGAGCACAGGTGACTACGGACACTCCCCCTGGTGACCCCAGGGTGGGCCTGACTTGCTCCCCAGCACCGGCTCAGCACCCCAAGAGAAAGTGAGAGAGAGAAGACCAGGCGGCTCCACAGCTTCTCCTCATCTGGCCAATAGGTTAAGTGTGAAATCAGGGCAGAGAGAGAAAAGAGCAAGGCGTGTTTCAGCATGCAGCCCCCCTGTCAGGAAGCAGCAGGACCGAGAAGGAGCTTGGTCCTCCAAAAGCTTACAGAGTTAAAGCCACACTTTCTAAATCTCCTTCTGGGACCGATCACCTTCCCTCCCTTGCCCACAGTCCTGAGGTAACCTCTGCCTGGGTCTTAAGATCCTTGTCTATGTCAAGCACTTCGTCACTAGAGTACTTGTTCAGTACGAGAATGCTTCCATTTAAGAAAAACATTGGCTGCCAGTGTGGGGATATTAACTATAACATCTGTATGTACTTCCATTTCAAGATGGAAGACTAATGGAAAGAATGCAAAAGATGCTGCTGTTGGAGAGAAATGCAGTGCGGAGCCAAGGACATCCCTGCCCAACTTCTGTTCTAAGCACGAGGGGACCAGAATGGCCTTAGCGGCCGTGAGAGCTCAGGAAACAGAGGTCAGAGCTCTCCCCAAGCAGAAAGAGAGCCTCAGAGACCGTCTCCTCACCCAGAAAGGAAAACAAGCGTGCTCTGACCCCTGCCTTCGGAGACATTTCAACATTCCAGGCTACTGAGATTTTTCTTCATCTCTTATAAACAAACCCCAATGTCCTCTAAAACACTTTCTGATTTATTTTCCAATGTTTTTTTCTCCTTGTGAATAACAAATCATATTCATTTAGCGAACATTGTTTCCTCTTGATAAACTGGACAAGTTTTAAACTGGGCACAGGCACCACAGAGCTTTGGAGTGAGGAGAATGTTTGGTAGTGAATGAGGCAATGGAAAATTTCTACCACCATAGCGAGGCAGGGAGAAGTACTTATACAAAAGTCATTCTTGAGTGGCAGTGTATTATTAGGGGAGTACTACGCCATCCAGAAAGATTAGCCTGATGAATGTTATGGCAAAAGGCCCTGGTCAGCAAACTGCGGCTCGCAAGTCACATGCAGCTCTTTGGCCCCTTGAGTGTGGCTCTTCCACAAAATTAGGAGGACCCTAATTAAGTTAATAACAATGTAGTTTAAGTTTTAAAAAAAATATGGCTCTTAAAAGAAATGTCATTTGTTGTACTGTTGGCATTTGGCTCTGTTGACTAATGAGTTTGCCGGCCACTGGTCTAGGGGAATCAACAGTGGCACCATTTGAAATGGCCAGTTAAAGCCAGGGGTAACTCTAGGATGAGCAGATTTGTTACAGGTTTTGTTTTTGGTTGCGGTTGGCACAGTATTTAATTTTGTAAGCTTCATGAAGCCCTTGTGGTTCTAATGTTAATGATCGACCACTTGCATGTTAAACCGGAAAGTATTTAGATAATCATATATCATCCAAAAGGAATGTTATAAGTCTGTATACTTTGCCTCCGGCTTCTGAGCTATCTGGCAAATAAAAATAAAAAAGAGAGAGGCCAAGGCCCAGTGAATCAACTATCTCTTTAAGGTCCACGGCAAAATAAAATGTAGGTGGACTTCATTGTATGGGTTGACTAGAGGCCTGGTACACAAAATCGTGCGCTCAGAGTGGTGGGGGTCCCTCAGCCTGGCCTGTGCCCTCTCACAGCCTGGGAACCCTTGGGGGTCTCCCCATGTGGGCCTACGCCGGCAGCCGGACGTCCTCAGTGCTGCCACAGAGGCAGGAGAGGCCCCCATCACCGCCGCTGCACTCACCGGCCGTGGGTCCAGCTTCTGGCTGAGCGACATTCTCCCCACTGGAGTGCACTGACCACCAGGGGGCAGCTCCTGTGTTGAATGTCTGCCCCCTGGTGGTCAGTGCACAACATAGCAACTGGTCATTCCGCTGTTTGGTCAATTTGCATAATAGCATTTTATTATATTTTATTGTGTTTCTAAGCCCTTGCCTACAAATCATAACATTAACAAATGTCTAGGCACATCCCTCTTTGCAAAAACACTGTAGCTGACTCAAAATGACAGCAACCATTTTCAATCTGAATAATCACAACCTAATTTAACAGATATCTTTTTCACTTGTTGGAATTTCACTAAAGGAGGAATATCTAATATATTTTATAGGTGATATAGTTCAGTACACAGGACCACATTTTTAAAAGCTTTAAACTTTTACTCCTCAAATTTCAATAATTAAATGGTCCTATGTAATAAAGGCTTAATATACTAAGTGTCCAGTCGTCTGGTCAATCAATCAAAGCATAATATGCTAATGATATGCTAAGGCCGCTCAACTGCTCGCTATGATGTGCACTGACCACCAGGGGAAAGACACTCTAGTAGTTTAGCTTGCTGCTGGGATCCAGCCAATCAGGACTGAGCAAAATGGGCCAGACACGCCCTGGAGCCCTCCTGTGGTCCCTCCCCAGCTGGCCAACTTCCCATGTCCCTCCTGGCCCTGATCATACACCAGTGGAGTCCCTCAGCCTGGCCTGCACTTTCTGCAATCCTTAGGGACCACTATCCCCAAGTGCACAAATTTTGAGCACTGGGCCTCTAGTTTCAAATAAAATACATATTTGGAATTTTTATGTTTTTTTAAATTTCCATTTTTTTTTTGTTACACCTAAGGGTAATATCATGTAAACAATTTTAACTCCAATTTTACAATGAGAATGGCTAAGGGCTCCTTTTGTACTATTGGTACAGTAGGTACTAGACAATCCCTTTTCTCCCCTTTTTGAGATGTCAGTGGTTCAATCTCAGAGTGAAATCCCGGCCAGCTGCCATATGCACTCTGTCTGTTGGTGTCTCACAGTGAAGGACCTGAATAAAAAGCCGTACCTTCAGTAACAGTGTTGTCAGTTAACTTACAAAGTTACATGTAATTTCTCCGCAGTGACATAGAGGAGGGGTGGGTAGGGTAGCAGGTTGCCCGTCCTGAGGTTCTCTCTTCAGTGTGCACAGCAGGTCATTCCCAGGAAAGCAGAGAGCCACACACAGCGATAGGAAAGCTTTCCAACGTCCTCATTCGCATTGGGCGCTCTCAACATGGCCACCAGCCAACCAACAGAAAGGCAGCAGGGTCAGCAGGGTGCACGCCAGGCTGAGGGACTCCACTGGTGTATGATCAGGGCCCGGGAGGGACGTGGGAAGTTGGCCAGCTGAGGAAGGACCACAAGAGGGCTCCAGGGCGTGTCTGGCCCCTTTTGCTCAGTCCCGATTGGCTGGATCCCCAGGTCGAAGGAGCCGGGGAAGCGCCAGGTAGCAGCTGTGTCTCCTGCACTTGGACACGTGTGTGGCCTTCGAATGCTGACGCTCAAGCCACACAGAAACATGGCTTACTAACCGGTGTAAAAGCATCAAGAATGGAGTCTCCTAGTGCTGGGAACTGGAAATGGCCGTGAAGGCCATGGGTAGATTGGAAATCGCCTATTTCCATCGCCTGCCGTGTCTTTGGTTTCCTGGCCTCCTAGCTCCTGTGTGCCTGCTAACAGAAATATCCCTAACACAGTCAGTGTCTTCCTGTCTCACCGAGCAGAGATCACATGTAAACCAGTATACCTCATGGAAACATTTGTATGAACAACAATACACCTTTTGCCTGGCCAGCATGGCTCAGTGGTTGAGCATCAAGCTATGAACCAGGAGGTCACGGTTCGATTCTCGGTCAGGGCACCTGCCCGGGCTGTGGGCTCCATCTCCAATAGGAGGCAGCTGATCAATGATTCTCTCATCACTGATATTTCCATCTCTCTTCCTCTCCCTTCCTCTCTGAAATCAATTTAAAAAATTAAAAAAATAATAATAATAAATTAAAACAAACAGAACAACAATACAGCTTTCATTAGATCCTCATCCACCAAGGACAGCGTGTCCGGGTGCCCGGAAACCCAGCGGGGGGTGCAGGCCTGCTCCCCGGAAAGTGCCCCTCGCCTTCCAGTGCCGCCCCGGCAGCCGCACAGAGGTTGTGAGCTCAGCGCCTGGATGCCAGCCGCGGGGAGCAGCTCTGAGCTCGTGTTGCTGCACAAACACACAGGCGTGCTTCCCGCAGTGGGAGCCCGGCACCCCCGTGGTTCTCAGCTGTTCCATCCTGTAAAGCAGTGGTGGTGCCTGGGCTCTGAGACCAGGATTCTCAGGAGAGGGGTCCGAGGGAGCGGCCGGGCCGGCAGAGACCTCTGGGGAGGATGTGGGAAACCACAGGGGAAGACAGAGGCTGGCAGGGCCGCTGGTGCAGAGCGCGTCCAGGGGGTTTGCACGAAGGGTGTTTGGGAAACACGCCTTTGGGTTTGGTGTCTGGGCAGCTCCAGCCGGGGGCACGTTCTTACAGCCAGGGTGACCTCCATGCTGGGACCTTCATTTCCCTGCTTGTTCCCTCCTGGCCCAGAGCGCAGACTTGTATTCAGCACCTACTGTGTGTCAGGAACGAGGGTCCGGCCCCTTCCCGGCCAGCGGCGCCGTGTACCCCCAGGGGCACCCTCCCGGTGAACTTCAGATGCCGCTGTGAGAGCCGGGCCTGGGCATCGGCATTGGCGGTCCACACCGCAGGCTCCCGCACGCCGCGGGCCGGGTGACGGCGTGGCCCGGGCCCAGGCGGGGTGCTGGCACCCAGAGGTGTTCATTTGGGTGGGCTGCCCGGACCTGCTGGCGGAGGTCGATAACAGGCCGATAGCTCGCTGACACATGACGTCACTGTCACTGCGGATGAAAGGCCAGGGCGAGAGGAAGGGATGGAGCCGCTGCTCCTTACATAACAGCTCTGCCAGCAGCCAGGGGAAGCGCCCATTGTTTGCAGGAGACCCAGCCTGGGGTGGTGCTTTTCCCAGAAAGTGAGACCGCCTGAGGGGGTGGTGATGTCATTTCCAACACGGTGCTGCCTCGGGCTCCTTGCCCCGGGCTCTGCATGGTCTCCCCTCCCTCCTATGTTTATTCCCGCGTCCCCGCTGCAGTTCCCGGCTCCTCTGGCTCCAGCTCCTCCGGCTCCGGCTCGCAGTTCTGGTAAAATAATCATCTGGGAACTCCAGTCAACAAGAATGCCCCGTCCCGCCGTGTTCTTGGCCAGATTCCGTTACACTTTTGTTCAGATTTTATCCGTGAAGGCAGACACGGAGATCCGACTCAGCCTAGTAAGAGTCCTCCAGCCAATGGGGATTCCAGGCCCACAGGCCGCTGCTCTGAGGGCTTCCTCGTGTGTGACAAGGGGAGGGAACGTGCTTCCGACGTGCACCAGCTCCCATCGTCAAAGTGTGTTTCTTCCAGCTCCTCCGAGTTAAGTGTGTCTCACCAAAGTTCCAGGAGAAAGCAGTCACTGTGGAGTCACTGTTGGCTTTCCTGGACTTGCTGGTGGAGGTGAGAACTGTGGACGGTGAGAGTGATGGAGCCAGACTTTCTTACCTCCAGTCTGCAATACCGGATGCATCGCAACATGCAATGATAGTGCACACTCGGGTGATTGGGTCTTTCTCTCCCTCCGAGCTGCAGGGGGCAGACTTTCCCAGATCTGGGGACACGGGCCCACCTGGGGGGCTCCCCACCTCGGGGTCACTGCCCAGGCGCGCTCTCTGATTCTCGGGTGGCTGAGGACGGGGACCCTGTTAGTGAGGCTGGATATAGAAGAGTCTGGAAGGCCACTGCAGGCGGGCATCCTGTCCTTGGACCAGACGTTAGATCGTTAGATGGTCCCTGGGAGGGGGGAAGGGGAAGACCCTGGACTCAGTGACTGGAGCACTGAGATGGTGTCATAAACACATCGCTCTCAGGGCCTGAGGTGGGACTCCAGGCATGTGGCCACAAGAACTGGACCTCACCTCAGACCTCCTTCATACATATCACTCCTTCTTCATACATGTCAGACCTTCATACATGTCAGACCTTCATACATGTCAGACCTTCATACACGTCAGACCTTCATACACCTCAGACCTTCATACATGTCAGACCTTCATACACGTCAGACCTTCATACATGTCAGACCTTCATACATGTCAGACCTTCATACACGTCAGACCTTCATACACCTCAGACCTTCTTCATACACAGGGTTGTGGCCGCTGTAGGAGAGGGACGTGTGCTATAAAAATGAGCTCACCAACCCGCTGACGTCACACTGCTGTGTTGCTGTTTAAGATCCGAAAGCCCCAGAATGGGGGACCCTCTCCCACAATGAAACTCCGCCGCCGTCTGGCACGCTGGCGCCTTGGATTTGCCCGTGGAACCTGTGAGCGTGTGCGGAGCATGCTCTGTGGGCCATGCAGCCCTTGTGCTGCTCACGGCAGCCAGGCCTGGGCGTCTGTAAGCTCATCATGCTTTCAGCAAAGCCGTGTGCAGTGACCGCCGGCTGAGCCGGATGCTCTGGCTCCGAGGGAGGCTCTTGGAAAGCATTCCGAGCTACACCGGGCGAGTCCTCTGCCGCTTCACAGACACTGAAAGGGCCAGCTCCATGCAGAACCCTGTGGAGAGAATCTCACTCATGAAGGGTTTCCTTACCCGAACTACAAGGGCCTGGGGGAGGCTCCGCCCTCGGTGCCCGCCTAGCGTGCTCAGGTTGCCTAGATGTACCACCTGTCATCTCCGCCGTGGCCCGTGGGCACCCAGCACCCACGTGAGGAGCCTGGTGCACCTGCTGAGCGTCCCCCACTGTGTCGCCGGGAGAAGGACCCGGCGAGCCGCAGGCCTGGGCACGCTTGGGGAACGCTCCTCTCCGGGTGGTTAGCTGGTGATTCGTGCCTCCTCTGTGGCCAGGAGGGAACATGGAGCTGTGCGCATCGCCCTGGCGCCCGGGTTGCTGGGGGCTCGCTCTTCGGAAGCCCGCTGTCCCCGCGGTAGCCCTCTGTGAGCCGCGTTTCTGCTCGCTTCCCCGCGTAGTGAAATCCCACCCTCTGGGCTACCTTACTGTGGGGTACCTTACCTTACCTCTGGTCAGTGGTACAGTTCACATCATAGGCCTTTCCTTTTCCGTATATGTATTTTTTAAAATTGGTTTCAGAGAGGAAGGGAGAGGGAGACAGAAACATCAGTGATGAGAGAGCTCATGGATGGGCTGCCTCCTGCACATCCCCGCACTGGGGATCGAGCCTGCAACCCCAGCCTGTGCCCTGACGGGAAACGGAACCGTCACCTCCTGGTTCCTAGGGAGGCACTCATCCCTGAGCCACACGGGCCCGGCTCACAGACCTTTCTGGTTCCTCAATCTTGAGCTCCGTGGCTCTTGTTCCTAAAAGCCCTTCTGTGACTCGAAACGACAGGGTCCCAGTTAACCCTGTGTCACCTGACTCTCTTCCCTCCCACAGTTGTCCTTCGCCTCTGCCTGTCCTTCAACGTGGACGTGAAGAATTCGATGACCTTCAGCGGCCCCGTGGAGGACCTATTCGGCTACACCGTGCAGCAGTATGCAAACGAGGAAGGAAAATGGTAAGCCAGGCGCGGTGTGTTGCTGTGGTGGAGTTTCCCAACAAGGTCATGAGAACTGTCACTGGGCTCCAGTTTTGTTGGTGCCCCTCGTTCGGGCGTCATAATGTCGGGGTTCTTTTCCCAGCCTTACAAAGGGCTCAGCATTCTGGAGAAAGGGGCTGTGCATAGATTCAATAAGGAGTCCAAAGGCGAAAGATTAATTTTGAAAGGCATTGGGGATCAGAGGAGCTTCAGCTAAAGGGAGCTGAAGAACTCTCCCTTGATCAAGGACCTGTGCTTTTATTAAACATAATTTTTCCCGAGGTAAGGTGGAGATATACACTTCAAAGGGTGCTGTATCAAAGGGTAGAATACAGAATTATTGTCAGATTGGGGCTAGCCTACAGCTGTTCAGGTGCTTGGCCAACAAATGCCCTGAGCCATCTGGCAGTTAACAATCCTATTCAGGTTTGGGGGAAGTGCCATTTAGCCATTTCCAACAGGTAAACTACCTGTGGCTCACCCTTGTTGGGCCACCTACCTTCACCAATCTTTTGGTAAAACTCTTGAAATTATTAAGTGCTGGAGTCGGTTCTCAGCACAGTTTGATGACTGAGAGTTCGGCAGATGCATCGCTCACAGCCAGAAATGCAGTCGAGTCGATTGGTAATGGAAACTGACAAAGTGAAGTAAGAAAATGGTTACTGGCGACATTAAAGGAAGTGAGGGGATCTTTTTTTCTTTTTTCCTTCTTAGAGAGAGAGGGAGAAAACGCAACTGGGTTGACAGCCGGAAAGGTCCTTGTCCGAAACAATCTTAGTCATGTAACGATGGGGTTACACTTCCACTGTCCCCTTTTAGAGGTGTTGGCACCCAGCAGAGAGACCTGGAGGCAGAGGAGGTGCTGTGCTTGGAGGTGAAGGTTGTTTCCATGATAGAACATCGGGCCCATGTTTTGGGTGCTTTGTGGAACTGCTGAGTTCAGTCTAATTGTAATGAGCCTTCCTGGATTTCTATCACATGCTTGTAAACACTGTGAGAGTGGTGGCATTCACTGAAGGTATGATTTGTAGGACCTAGTTAGAGTGATGTCACTTTCAGGTGTGCCACATCATAGTGCGACATCTGTAAACACCACAGAATGGTCGCCTTCCCCAGCCAGTGTGGCTTAGGGTGTCAGGTGTTGTTCCTGCACCGGGAGGTTGCCGTTCCATTCCAGATCCAGGCGGCCCAGACCCAGGGTGAGGGCTGGATCCCCAGTGGGAGAGCTTGCTGAAGGCAGCCATGGATGTTGCACACTCGAAAGGACCTTTCTCTCTCTCCCGCTCTCTCCTTCTCTCTCTAAAAAGAAAAAAAAAATGATAGCCTCCAAAAGTCTAGTTACCATCCATGGCCATGCAGTTGACCTCTCACCCCTTTCCCAAAAGCTCTTCCCCTCTAGTAGACACAGATATGTTCTCCTTCTCCTGCTCTTATCCTATATAATGAAAGGGTATTATGCAAATTGACCCTAATGGCGGAGTGACCAGGAACAACTGGTCGCTATGACACGCACTGACCACCAGGGAGCAGGCACTCAATGCAGGAGCTGCCCCCGTGGTCAGTGTGCTCCCACAGGGGAGCTCCACTCAGCCAGAAGCCGGGCTGACAGATACGAGTGCAGCAGTGGTGGCGGGAGCCTCTCGGGCCTCCGCCATAGCACTGAGGATTCCTCCTGTGGCTTAGGCCCGCTCTCCTGAGGGCTCCCAGGCTCCAGAGGGATGTCTGACTGCCAGCTTAGGCCTGATCCCCCAGGAAGCAGTCCTAAGCCGGCAGGTGGACATCCCCGAGGCCTCCCGGAAGGGTGTCTGCCTGCCGGCTTAAGCCCAATACCCTGGGTAGCAGGCCTGCGCTGGCAGGTGGACATCCCCTGAGGGGTTCCAGACTTTGAGAGGGTGCAGGCCAAGCTGAGCCCCCCCGCCCCCTCAAGTGCATGAATTTCTGTGCACTAGGCCTCTAGCCACATAATAATAATAACAATGAATAATAATAACTAAGAGGGCAGGAGGAAACCTTTAGAGGGGACGGACATGTTTATGGCATAGACTGCGATGGTTTTATCTCCAAGCTCATCCAGTGGTCCGTATACATTAAGGATATACAGCTTTGTGTACTTATTATTATTTCAATGAAGCGCTTCTAAATAAAAAAATAAAAAAGTGGCTCCCCCAGGGAAATATGATCACTGAGGGCCAGAGCTGAACAGGCAACTCCAGTCTCCACACCCAGCGGGCGCCTTTCCTCTATCAGAACTTTATTGAGAAGTGACAGTTGACAACGCTGCCTTTTCAGTGTCACCCGCTCCTTATGGGCGTGCGTGAGGCTTTGTGAGCACTGGGCTGTGTGCGGGCGTCAGACACTGTGATTCCATGCGGACATCCCATGCTTACAGGGATTTTGTGGGGAAAGGGGTGAGACGCCAGGGCAGCTACAACCCTGTGAGCAACGAACGGAACAGCGAGCCACTACAGATGTCTTAGCGCCGGGTCTTCAGTATGCCGCGGTGGTTTCATGTGGTTCTGGCACGGGCGGTAACACAAAACACACGCATTTCAGAGCTGTGTTTGGGTGTCCTGTTGGAGCCTATACAGCCTGTGGGACAGCGGGCAGGCTTGGGAGAACACACAGACTCTGATTTCTCTCCCGGGGGGTTGGGGGGGCTTCCTCAATCCCGTTTGCTGCCCACGTTCTGGACGGTCACCAGCCTCGGGCTTTTTAAGGCCTCCTGACCCGTCTCCCGTGGCCGCATTGGCCTGGAGCAGGAGGCCTCGCTGTCCAGGCCTGTGGTCTGCGTTTGAGCGAAGCCTCGCTTCAATCATTTAGAAAGAGCTAGAAGGTAGCAGGGAGGCGGCCGGCGCCTGTTCCCGTGGGAGTTGATGGGAGTGTGACTTCCCTCCTGTCTCTGCCTCGGGATCCGCTTCTCAGCTCAGGACCGGCTGCGCCTCCACCTCCGATGGGGACCAGCTGCGGCTCATGGGAGGAGAGCTGGCTGCGGGCGGAGGAAAGCCCCGGAGAGCAGGGCTGGTCAGTCCCGTGCTCTGACGAGAAGAAACTGAAGTGTGTTGCACTGGAAGCCTCCGGGTTCGGGGAACCAGGTCCGGCCGCCGGGCAGCCAGGGTGCTGTGGGTCTCGCTCCGCGCCCCAGGCAGGTGCACCCTCCCCCCTTCTCTTGCCGCGCCCACAGCGCCCCCCTGAGGCCCAGTGACCTCTCGGCCGTCCTGGTCCCAGGTGCCCATGTTTTAAACAAAGCCCAACCCGGCTCGGGGCACAGACTTTTCTTTTTTATTATTTCTCTCTAATCCTCACCTAAGGGTATGTTTTATTGACTTTTAGAGAGAAAGGAAAAGAGAGGGAGAGAAAGAGAAACAAATGTGAGCAAGAAACAGCTATTGGTTGCCTCCCGTACGTACCCCAACCGGGGATCGAACCCGCAACCTGGGCATTGCTCTGACTGGGAATCGAACCCAAGACCCTCCGGTGCACTGGACCACACGCAGCCGAGCCACCCCGGCCAGCGCTAAAGACTTTTCAGAGCGTCTGGCAAATGCGCTCACATGTGAGCATAAGGCCCATCTTATGTTTGCAACACCTTTCAGAACTGACAGGTTCGTTCTCTTTGCCAAGCTTGTCACTCCTTCGGCTCACCTCCCCAATTCTGCCTGCCATGACCGTGACCGTGACCGTGACCGGAGCACAGCAGCTAGCAGCCCACTGCCCGGATCCACCCGGAGGGCCACACGCCTCGTTACTCACTAACGCCCGGCAGCGGGGTGCTGGGCCGCGGGCAGTGACGGCGTGGCCATCGGGAGAGGGTGAGGGAGAAAGAGTGTCCGGAAATAATGTGAACACGAGGCCACTGCCTCCAGGATCTGGTTTTTACAGAGAAAAGAACCACAGACGTGCATCGCGGGAGTCAGAGCCTGCTTCTCTGCGAGTAAACAGAATGCCACAATGACACTATGATCAGCCACATCCTCCGTTACCAGCGCTTAGTATGCCTGGAGCTCCGTGTGGAGATGCTCTGCTCACTTCTGAACTCATTGGGTGCTTCTCTAGAAAACATTCTGGAATCTTAATCTGCTGATGAACCATTATAGTCAGAGTTGATCATGTCGCATCCCCCTTGGAGAGCTTCCGCGGTAACCACGCCGTCTCCATGAGGAACCTCAAGCTCTTAGACTATAGAACCAGCACCAAACCCTCAGCACCAGACCCTCAGCACCAGACCCTCAGCATCAGACCCTCAGCATCAGACCCTCAGCATCAGAACCAGCTCCAGCTACAGGAGCTCCTTGAACTTGTCCAAAGAGCCGTGTTCTTTCTCGCTTCTGAGACTTTGCCAAAGTTCAGGCCTCGTCAGTGCCGTGTGATGTGTGTATAGTTCTGCTTCCCCTCTAAGCTTAAACGGCCTAAACATCAAGTTTTATCCATTTTCTATCCCCAGGGCCTGGCAAGACGCCGAGCCTGTTGAATGTTCTTTATAAACATTAATCCATCTCTGATAGTCTCGACGTAGAGACTTTTTCACTATAAAAGTGATGTCATCACATTATCAAAGGCTTGGAAAGCATTGGGGGGGTGGGGGAAGGGCAGGATAAAACCTAACTATAATATATGCTCTCTATATAATGTAATGTGTCACGTTACATACTACATAGAAAGCACTTAGACCAGTGTCTGGACCGTGCCATGAAGTCATTAAATGCCAGCAATGATCAACATTGCTGTTATAATGAATGTGATTTGTTACACTTCACTTTAAGTCTTAGGTTGTCACTAAACGAGGTAGGCTTACTTTACATTAGGTCAAAAGGAACTTTTGACCCCACCAACCTACCTTATTACCCATTATTATTATTTTTTAATCCTCACCTGAGGATATTTTCCCATTGATTTCCCGAGAGAGTGGAAAAGAGAAAGACAGAGAGATATCGATGTGAAAGAAACACATCGATTGGTTGCCTCCTACATGTGCCCCATCAAGGACTTGGGCCAGGAAGAGCCTGCAACCAGGTAAGTGCCCTTGTCCGGAATCGAGCCCTGGGCCCTTCCGTCTGCAGGCCAACACTCTATCCACTGACCCACACTGGCTAAGGCTTATTACCCATTATTTTTTATGACTGCACAATGTCCTATAGAATGACCCTGCAATAATTAATTCACTGTGGCTGTTGGTAACTTTAGTCTTTTTTTTATTTTTATAAATAACACTTGGGGCGTTATCTTTATGCATTACACGTTCCCCCTTCATGTAGGTCATTTTTTTTAAAGGAGAAATCCCCAGAAGTAAGAATTATGTATTAAAGGGCTTGAACGTTGTTATGATTATTTATTATCAGAAGTGCCTTTGCAAAGGCCTTATGTTTTATGGAGTCTGTTCAACAATTCAGTCTTTCCAGTTGTTATTAAATGTCTTTCCATTCATACCAGCTTCTCCCAGACGGCCCATGCACAATACATCCCATCCCTTTAAATACGATAGACTTTCAAATATTTAAATTGTTTAAAATATGTGCCTTATCCACCCGCCCCCCCCCCCCCCGCCCCCCATAGGCCCTCTCAGGTCCCCTTTAGCCATTCTTTCTTGGTGCTGAACACCCCCCACCTCCACCACCCACTCCTGCCAGCCTCTCCGGTCTGGTCTGACGCGGATCCCAGCCTGCAGCCGTCTGAGTCACCGTGTCCCCGGACATTCCGTGGCCTCCGGCCTGTGAGCTCGGGTTATCGCTTCCTCCACCGACCAACCGTCCGGGCATCTATTTCCCGCCGCGCAGCCTCGGGCCACACTCACATTCCTGGCCTGAAGGACGCGCTGGGCGCTGGCCCACGGGCTCTTTCTGTCGGAGGAACCCCCTCGGGTGTTTTCCCAGGAACGGCCCAGTCTGGTTTCCACATCCTGTGCGGATGGCGGGGACGGAGTGCAGGTCAGCGGAGTTACTGACATCGGTTTCCACACAAACGTGAACTGGCTTAAGTCTCTTCTCCCAGGAAGTGGCGATACTTCCAAGTGCCCAAGGGGTAAGGTGACCAGACGTCCCGCTTTTGAACAATTTGTCCCGAGTCCTGAGGGGTTTTAAAAAAGTCCAAGAGACGCAGGACAAATTGTTCGTAATCGAGACTGTCCCGCCAAAAGTGGACATCTGGTCACCTTACCAAGGAGGCATATTGATGTCCTGACGAGGCTCTGTGCTTCCTGAGTCTTCGTTCAGCCTCGAGCCGAGACCCCGGAGCACAGCCCTGGGCACAGTCAGCGTCTGTGGGCGGATTGTCACCAGCACAGAATCCGCAGCTGGGAGGTCCCCCCGGCCTCACAATCGGCCACATTCACCCGCCCGGTTTCTGAACACATCTCAGGAGACAGGTCACGGCTTGCTGGGGCTAACGCGCATCATGACTATATTGTGTCCATTAATTTTTATCCGAGTGACCTTTTCCTCACCTATAAAGACATAAATGACTTTGCCCGGGTCTCCTAGCTGTCCTTGCTTTCTAAGGACTCACTCACCGCACCGGCCACTGTGACATCTGTGCCGGGCCACGGTCTGTGGTTCCTACCTACCGTCCATTAGGTTCTCAGTCCCGGTGAGAAAAAGCTCGTCTCCTTGTGCTTTTTATAAACTGACACCGCAGCAGGCTGGACCAGTACTTACCATCTCCGCCCCCATGAAAAATGCTGAGTCATATCCACTAAAACGAAATATTCAGAGCCCTCTCGCCTGCGCACTTTCTGGGTCATGTGACTCAGATGGGCCTGCAGCTCACCTGGGTCACAGGGCATTGACCCTCACGGAGCGCTCTCTGGTGGTGTCTGTGGGAACTGCTCTCGGTTGTCTTAGAACAGTGGTCGGCAAACTGCGGCTCGCGAGCCACATGCGGCTCCTTGGCCCCTTGAGCGTGGCTCTTCCACAAAATGCCACGGCCTGGGCGAGTCTATTGGGAAGAAGTGGTGTTAGAAGAAGTTGAAGTTTAAAAACTCCGGCTCTCCAAAGAAATTCCAATCGTGGCACTCTGATATTTGGCTCTGGACTGAGGAGTTTGCCGACCACTGTCTCAGAGGAGTCTCAGGACAACTGACATACAGAGTCTCTTATTGCCGGAAGGTTCACCGCGCTGCTTCCCTTCCAGGGTGCTCATCGGCTCCCCGCTGGCGGGCCAGCCCAGGAACAGGACGGGTGACGTCTACAAGTGCCCCGTGGGCCGCGGGGAGGCCCTGCCCTGCGTCAAGCTGGACCTGCCGGGTATGTAAGGTCCGACGGTGAGGTCCGGTCCCCGTGTTCTCACCGAAAAGAAATGTCAACAGCCCGAGACGTATTCCAACCCCCTGCACACATCCTTCCTTCTCCCCCGGCAGCGTCCGGCCACAGGCATGCTGACCCCAACGCCCGCATTGGCGGCAGACATTCACCCAGCCACAGGGTTAGACAGACCCTGGGGCAATGTCCCCATAACGCTCTGGGACAGAGCCAGTTCGGGGCCCTCTCGCTCACGGTGTCCCCCATGGCGGGGGAGACTGTTCACTGAGCCAAGGGAACGGGCTCGGACAGGCGGGGCACGCAGGACGTCTGCATGAGAAGCTGTGTTTGTGTTTTCCCTCCTTCACCCACTTCTGTTCCGTTCCCAGTCAACACGTCCATCCCCAACGTCACGGAGGTGAAGGAGAACATGACCTTTGGAGCCACGCTGGTCACCAACCCCAAGGGGGGCTTCCTGGTAAGAGAGCCCCAAGGGATGGTAGTTAACGGACTAGGACCGTGGTCGGCAAACCACGGCTCCCAAGCCATATGCGGCTCTCAGGCCCCTTGAGTGTGGCTCTTCCACAAAATACCACGGCCTGGGCGAGTCTGTGTTGAAGAAGTGGCGTTAGAAGAAGTGTAAGTTTAACAATTTGGCTCTGAAAAGAAATCTCAATCGTTGTGCTGTTGATGTCTGGCTCTGTGGACTGATGAGTTTGCCAACCACTGGCCAGGAGGCTGCTGCTGTGCCATCACAGCTGTTGGACACTGCGTGACCTTTGCTCTTTCCCTTTTCGTTTCTCCAGGCGTGCGGGCCCCTCTATGCCTACCGGTGCGGGCACCTGCACTACACGACCGGCATTTGCGCTGACGTCAGCCCCGCGTTCCAGGTGGTGAACTCCATCGCCCCCGTGCAAGGTACCGGCCGGCCGCGCTCCCCGTCTGACCGCCCGGGCTGGCGGGACACGTGCCTGCAGGCGCGTGCCTGAGAGCCCGAGCTGCCTGCTCCGTACCCGCATGGCCAATTTAGGGAAAGGTTGGCTTTGCCAACATATAGCCGAACCGCGGCTATTTTTGGAGCTGATATTAGTGTACATAACCTCCACAGAGCGGTGTTTCAGCACCGGCAGAGCTGTCTCTGGTTTATGTAAAGGCTGAGCCTGTGGGGCTGGGCCTCCTGTGAGACCCGCCCAGAAGGGCACCGGCCTGGGGCGCTCCCCCCGCGGCAGGCTCAGGGGGACCGGGGGGTTAGTGACCTGAGGGGGAGAGGAGCTTTGCCCGGTCAGACTCTGACCCCGCGGTGCCGGAATGCAGTGGGCGTCCCTCCTGCTTTTTCTCACTGTTGTTTCTGGTCTGAGAGCCTCGCCTCCACTCTGTGCACCGTCGGCGGGGGCTGGGGCGCCCCGGGCAGGAGCCCTCCTGCACCAGGAGCCCCCGCCTGAGGCCGGTGCTGCTTGCAGAGTGCGGCACGCAGCTGGACATCGTCATCGTGCTGGACGGCTCCAACAGCATCTACCCCTGGGACAGTGTCACCGCCTTCCTCAACAACCTGCTGGAGCGCATGGACATTGGCCCCAAGCAGACGCAGGTGCGGCCGGGCGTGTGCACCCACCCACATGCATCAACACACATGAAACACGCATGAAACACACATGGCCCCAAACAGATGGAGGCGGAGGATTGCGAGCTGGCCTCAGCCCTCCCGGGGACGCCACGTGGCTGTCCCCAGCGAGCAGGCGCCCGGGGCTGGGTGAGGGAGGGCCTGTGTGCCCTTCAGGAGAAGGGAGAGCTCGAACTCAGTGAAGTCACTCAAAGCAAGTGGCATTTTGGTTGGCCGGTGTGGCTCAGTGGTTGGGCGTTGACCTATGAACCAGGAGGTCACGGTTGGATTCCTGGTCAGGGCACAGGCCCGGGTTGTGGGCTCGGTCCCCAGTAGGGGCGTTCAGGAGACAACCGATCCATGATTCCCTCTCATCATTGATGTTTCTCTCTCTCTCCCTCTCCCTTCCTCTCTAACATCAATTTAAAAAAAAAAAAGAAGAAGAAAATGGCATTTTCACATCCAAAGTGTTCCTTCTCCCGGGCGCCGCAGGTTTCTCCTCGGCATTGAGCTTGGAGAGGCTGCTGAGCCTCCTCGGGGGGTGGCCGGCGGCTCTGAGCCCCTTCGGATCTGTGACCCGCTCCCCCCTATCCACAGAGGTCCTTATTTCGTCTCCTGAGGACTCTGCCCTGAGCCGGCCCTGCTCGGTCAGTGGCTGTTCCAGAGCCCTGGCGGTAGCAGAAGAGCTGTTAGCTTGTGTAGCCAGGACTCTCGGGTCATGGGGGGCTGAGAGAGGCTGGTGCCTGGTGTTTGGGCTTGCTGACCCCAGACATCAGCCCCGACGGCAGCCCAGTGCCCTCCTTCCCCAGACTCCACTCCTGCCCCGGCCCTGCCCCACCGGGAGCCCCCGCACTCCCTCCCTGCATGGTGGTCCTGAGATCAGCGGCTGGACCCGGCTCTCCCCTCTCCCCCTCCCCATACCCCTCTCCTTCTTCCCTTGCTTCACCCCCCTTCTACCTTCCTAGCCAGGCCTTTCTTCCCACATCTGATCCTAGTCTTGAGACACTTTTAAATTCCTAATGTTTTGGGTCATTGGGACATTGGACTTGACGTTGAATCCCTTTATCTGTTTTACTGTAAAACACGTGTCCGTGGGCAGCTCTGCGCCGGAGCCAGAGGGCTGAGCCGCCTTGGCAGCCGCCCCCCCACCTCCGGGGGCAAGTCCACGGGCTCGGAGCTGTGGGTCCCTCCGCGGGGCAAGACGGGTGGGCAGGGCGGGGTGGGCAGGCCGTGCAGAGGGACACACAGCCCCAGCCTCCGGGCTCAGCCTGTGCGGTCTCTGTTCCTAGCGGTCAGGCAGTGAGCGTGCCTGTCGGCAGAGACGCACAGAGAAGCCATTCTCCTCCTCGGAGGAATTCCAGCGCCAGGGTGGGCTCTGGCCCCCGTCTTTCCTGTGAGAACAGCGCCTTCATTCACAGGGACGGGGTGCCACCAGCGAGGCGGGGCTGGGCTGATGGGCTGACCCCAGGCAGACAGTGAGGTCACAGTCCCGGGCTCCCGGCCCCTTTCCACAGGGAGGGAGACCCTGGGGGCCCTGGGCGCCCACCGTTCACCCCGGCGCCTCTCCCTGGGGAGCAGGGCGCTGTGTGTGCCGTGGAGTCTGCCTCCTGGGGCTTCGGCTGCCCTGTGGCATTCGTTCTGTTTTCCCCAAGGGTCCCCCCCCCCCACCGCGCTGGGTGGCCCGGGCGATCCCGGAGAATGGTTTGCTCACCTGTGATGCCGTGTTTCCCCACCAGGGACCCTTCCTCGGAGCCCCGGTGCTGGGCCGGCCCCCAGCCTCCGGCACCGGGAGCTCCGAGGGTGAGCGCGGGCCTGCATCTTAAGAAAAGCAGCCTCGGAGGCTGACGTGGGAGAAGCACTGACCAGTGCAGTGTTACCACACTAGAGGCAGGTGCACCAATTCATGCAGGACAAATCGGGCTCCGTGGCCTCTGCTCTGCCGTCACTTAGTGACGCAGGTCCCCACAGGCAGGCCGCTCCATGGGGTGGGGCATCCCTGCACCTGCCTGTCCCCCAGCAGGGAAGGAGGGAGGGGGGAGGGAGGAGGGAGGGAGGGGGTGGCAGGCCAGCGAGCACAGAGGCTTGGGCAGGATGGTCAGTGCACATTTCGGGGTGCAGCGCCAGGGACAGGAACGTCCCTTTCTGAAGCCCCCCCTTATCTGCATTTCGATTCCTGTGGCTTCAGTAACCGTGGTCAGCCACGGTCCGAAATATTAAATGGAAAATCCCAGAAATAAACAGAAAATCCCATGAATTGTAAAGTGCGAGCCGTTCTGGGCAAAGAGATAAAATCTGCCCGTCCAGCTCCGTCCCTCCCTCCCCCGGGGCGTGAATCACCCCTTTGTCCCGCGTCTCACACGGAGGTATTTGGGGAGAGGCTGCGTTCACGTAACTCTCCTCATGTAAACTGTTTTAATCGCTCTGTGTTGTTAGCATTGTCCGTCTCCTGCCATGCCTAACCGATAAATTAAACCTTCCCAGCGGTGTGTACTGAAGGAGAAGCAACCTGTATGCAGGGTTTGACACCCGCTGGGTCAGCATCCAGGGGGGGGTCTGGGACGTGTCCCCCCCAGAAAAGGAGGGGGCAGCCATGGTTACTCAGAGTCTCCTCCGAGTCTCTGTGTGGTCCCATTAAAACTTCTACAAACAGTCGGGGAATTTCTGTAAACCAGTTTTAACCCACGGCAGAGAGAAGGCCATAAAACTGCTTCTACCGAGGCGAACCCAGGCACTCCGAGCTTGCCATGGACGATACGGCGGAGTAAGGGTGATGGGCGTCGGACTGACCCCCAATACCTGCCCAAGGCGTGCTCTCCGGGACAGACGAGGGTGACATAAGTACGCCACATCAGTGCGTTGCCCGGAACAAGGCCGTGACTCCGGAGGCGGACGTGAGAGTGAACTGTGCTAACGGGACCATGCGCAGCGCTCCCACCCAGAGGTGGAGGACACGAACCGGGCAGGCCGAGGGGGGGACGTCATTTCGCTCTGGGACTGCCATTGTCCGTCTTTCCCCTCACACAGTGATCGCTGCTTGCCCGTCAGGCCTTCTCTAGCTCCCCGCTGCCCTCAGTTCTGGTTCAGGGTCACCGACTGTCTCCTGCTCTTGGGACAGCACCTCCCTCTTCCCCATCCCAGCTCCTCACGTCCACTGCTCCCTCCTTGGACCCCTCCCTTCCTCCAGCTCCACCCCGGACAGGCCTCTGTCCCCACAGCACCCGGTGAGGTCTCTCCCCTGTGAGCTCTCTCCCCTGAGTCCGTTTTAAATCAGGGCCCGAGGCTGAGCTCGCTAATGACGGGTTTTGCGTTCCAGACCTGGGCCTGGTTGGCAGTCGGGCGTGTGTCTGAGCGGTGGTGTGGTGGGTCTCAGTCTTGTAGCCTATACGCTCCGTGGGAGCAAAGGCAAAGCCTGGGGTGGGGGGAGGTGAGGTCCCCGTGTACCCCCCGCCCCGGGCCCACTGCCGAGGGACAGACGGATCCTCTGAGAAGTTTACTAACCTTCGTTGTCTCCGGGCTCAGGCTGCCCGTACACAGACCCTGCTGCTGTGGAAGTGGCAGGGTGTGTGTTCTCACCGATGCTTACGCTCGGCTGGGGCCCAGAGGGGCCGCCTCTGATGCACACGTTGAAGCCGCACAGCGTGGGGCCGGGGCGTGGCTGACGGAGGACTCTCGGGCTTGCTCTTCCAGGTGGGGATCGTGCAGTACGGAGAGAACGTGACCCACGAGTTCAACCTCAACACCTACGCCTCCACCGAGGACGTGCTCCTGGCTGCCAGCAGGATCGTCCAGCGGGGCGGCCGCCAGACCATGACCGCCCTGGGCATAGACACGGCCAGGTACGCGTCCCAGACCCGCCGTGCGCGTCCCCCTGGCGGCGCTGCATCTGAGCGTGTGTTTGACGGCTCTCACGGCTCTCGGGCAGGGCCAGAGCCAGACTCTGCTTTTGGTTTTGTAAGAACCCTTTACCTTCCTGTCCAGTTCTAAATGCGTGTATCCCCTATCCCTGCCCCAAGCTTCCTTCCTTCGCGGTAAGCTCACACGTCTAGTCACAAGGCCTGGATCCTCCTGTCCCAGTGGTCGGCAAACTCATCAGTCCACAGAGCCAAACATCAACAGGACAACGATTGACATGTCTTCGGAGAGCCACATTTTTGAAACTTAAACTTCTTCTAACGCCACGTCTTCAACATGGACTCGCCCAGGCCGTGGTGTTTTGTGGAAGAGCCACACTCAAGGGGCCCAAGAGCCGCCTGTGGCTCGAGAGCTGCAGTTTGCCGACCGCTGTCCTATCACAAAGAGAGGGATCCTGAGATGTTTTCATGTTGGCAGGCGCGCGGGGAGGCAGGGCTTAATTCACAGAAAGAACCTGGGCCGAGTCTCGGGGGTCCGTGCTGACGGTGCCGGAGAGATGGTGCCGCGGCACCCAGCCCACGGCTACTCCTCCGTCGCACGGAGCCACTGGTCTCAGAGCCGCCCGGTGGGCTGCCCGTCCCCCCTCGGCGGGTGTCTGCCCTCGGGCAGTGGGCAGCGTGGTGACCCTCCCGGCGTAGGGCTGTACGGAGGCTGGGCTCCGGGAGACGGCCATGAGCTTTGCTTACGTACCAGCCTCTCGCACCCGCTTCCCCTTTGCTCGTGCCCAGAGAAAAGCCAGGAAACCTACGGCCCAGCGTAGCCGGCAGAGGCACGCAGGCCCCGATGGCCGGTGTTTTCTCCTTCTCCTCCTCCTCCTCCTCTTCCTCCTCCTCCTCCTCCTCCTCCTCCTCCTCCTCCTCCTCCTCCTTATACATGTTCTATGCGACTTCTCAACTATTTATTGTCACCCGGCCAGATCCCTCCATCCCTCCCCGCACATCCCGGGTCCCCGCTCCCTGCTGGAGAGCCCCAGCATCCCCCCCCCCCCGACCCCCCGTGACCGGGAGGGAGGACAGCGAATCCCACCAGCCGTTAGCTCCTCTCACTGCTCTCCTCCGCCCTCAGGAAGGAGGCGTTCATGGAGGCCCGGGGCGCCCGCAGGGGCGTCAAGAAGGTGATGGTGATCGTGACGGACGGGGAGTCGCATGACAACCACCGGCTGCCCGCGGTCATCGAGGACTGCGAGGGCGACGGTATCCAGCGCTTCTCCATCGCGGTGCGTACCGGGCCCGGGCGGCTCTCTGCCTGGCCGTGGCTGCTCGGCCTCCCCGGCGACGGGAGGGCGCCCCGTGGCTGTGCCCGAGTGCAGAGCCGGGCCACTCGCACCCCCACGGCCGGGCCAAGGGCGCCCACAGCCACAGAAATGTCCCCGTTAGCGCACTCCAGCCGGCGGGAGGCCAAGGACCGGAGCAGGGACAGTCCCTCGGTTCCCGGGAAACCTCTGGCCCGCAGTGGTGATGGATGTTACCTGCAGAGCCCGCTCCTGTGAGCACCTGTGGCCATGCAGAGAAGTCACCGCACACACAGCACATGCCTCCCCCAGGCCAGAGCTCCTGTGAGCACCTGTGGCCATGCAGAGAAGTCACCGCACACACAGCACATGCCTCCCCCAGGCCAGAGCTCCTGTGAGCACCTGTGGCCATGCAGAGAAGTCACCGCACACACAGCACATGTCTCCCTCAGACCACCAGAGCCCTGGCACTCACACCTCCTCCTGTGACTCATTCTAACCCCCAGCAGCTCCGTGCAGTGAGCTGGCTTCCTGGTCCCGGTGCCCCCGTGGGGAGGTACGTCAGAACGTGAGGCTTTGCAAACAGGACAGTCGCTGAAGTGACCTTACCTGCACGCTGTCACGCACACGGCTTTTCATACCTGCGCCCCCAGCCCCCCTGCCCTCTGGCGCCCCCAGAGGAGGGCAGCTGGCCTTTCCCCACGCTGTGAACCGGGCGCTCCAGGCACAGGCCCATGGCTGTGGGCGGCAGGCCCAGTCTCCATGTCTCCAGACTCTGCGGCCCCCTCACCCCGACTCATCAGATGACCGACTGTCCCTGCTCTCCTTCCCAAGCCCCGGTTTCTCACCCCTCCACTCATGCCACAGCTTCCCCCCTGCCCCCCACAACCCCCCTGCCCTCCCCCCTCGCCTTGTGCAGGGCACAGAGACACCAGCCTGGAGACACAGCTGCGTCACCATCTGAGCAGAAAGGTTCCAGGCTCTTCCCCGGGGTGATGAGCAGGAGGGTGGGAAGGGCAGAGGACACTGACTTGGAGTCAGAAAGACCTTTGTTCTAATCCCGCCTCTGACAGCGGTCAGTTACTCACCCCTGTGAGCTCCAGCTTCTTCTTATTTAAAAAAATATATGTTTTTATTGATGTCGGAGAGGAAGGGAGAGGGATAGAGAGATGGCAACCTCAACGATGAGAGAATCATGGATCAGCTGCCCCCTGCATACACCCTACTGGGGATGGAGCCTGCAACCCGGGCCTGTGCCCTGACCGGGAATCGAACCGTGGCCTCCTGGGTCACAGGCCTGAGCCACGCCGGCCCGGCTGGCAATTCCTGCTGACGCCAAACAGACCGGAGGCACCCGGCGCGGCCACTCCGGGTCTGCCCTCGGGAGGAAGGGAGCGTGTGCACAGAGGCCGGGCGGGCTGTTCCTAGCAGCTCCCTCGCTGTCGCTGGGAACTGGGAGCAGCCAGACGCCCTCCACCATCGCACCGCGGGCCCCCGCCGGGCGGCTGCGGGCGGGAGGACGGCTGCCCCGGGGCGGGCGGCCTCGAGGGCTGTCAGAGCCTCACGCAGTGACAGGAGCCAGGCCTGCCGCGCATACTGCTGATGCCTGGCCGCTGACGTCCTGGAGAGCCGCTGGGAGGGCAGAAGCAGACCCGTGTCCCCGAGGGGCTGGGGGGTGGATGGGGGGGCGACCAAGGAGCCAGAGGGAGCTGGGGCCACAGGAACATTCCATGGCTCCACGTGGCGGGGGGGCTCGTGGCATAGAGCCCAGAATTGTCCACCTGAAGAGAGTGGCTTTTACCGCCTATGAATTATACCCATAAGCCTTTCTCTTAAAAGGGAACCGCATGTCCAAGAACACCTCCTGGAACATGTAAACAATTACAGTTCATCAACACAGCCAGCCCCGCCCCTTCTCAGAGAAAGAAGGTCCCCGGCCTGGGCCTTTGGTTTCAAACAGGAAGTCCTAATTGTTTATTTCCCACACTTCCAAGTGAGAGAGCTCCCGGTCCAATATCCGTTTGAAATGGACATACAGCCCTGGCCAGTGTGGACCAGTGGGTAGAGTGTCAGCCTGTGGACTGAAGGGTCTCAGGTTTGATTCTGGCCAAGGACACAGGCCCGGGTTGTGGCCTTGATCCCCAGTAGGGGGCATGCAGGGGGCAGCCGATCCATGACTCTCTCTCGTCACTGATGCTCCTCTCTCTCTACCTCTCCCTCTCTAAAAAATCAATTAAAAAATTAAATAAATTAAAAAAAAATGTACATGCAGCCCTAGCCACTTTGGCTCAGTGGTAGAGCATGGGCCCAGGGACTGAAGGGTCCCAGGTTCATTTCTGATCAAGGGCATGTACCTTGGTTGCACGCACATCCCCAGTAGGGGGCGTGCAGGAGGCAGCTGACCAATGTTTCTCTCTAACTCTAACCTTCTCCCTTCCTCTGTAAAGTCAATGAAGTATGTTTAATAAAGAGATGGACACATAAAACGTAGGAGGGTGGCCTGCCCCAGGGCGGGGTTTTCGGAAAGAACCACGGTTCACGGTCAAGCAGCCCCCTTGCTTGGCCAGCCAGCGGGGCAGCCCCGGCAGGTCAGCTCAGGGACCGGCAGGACTGGAGCATTCCTGTGGAGCCGCCTGATTTCTAAGATTCAGCTCCCTTAGGGAGCCTCCGTGTCCGGCCGCTCCTCTCCGAGCAGGTGACGCTCACAGAACGCCTGGGCCTGACGCCGCACCGCCTCTCACCGCCTCCGGTCCAGGCGGGCCCGGGTCCTGTCCCCCTGGGGCCTGGGTCCGTCCCCCTGGGGCCCGGGTCCTGTCCCCCTGGGCCCGGGTCCTGTCCCCCCGGGGCCTGGGTCCATTCCGGCAGGGGCCTGGGGCTTGTCCCCCCGGGGCCTGGGGCCTGTACCCCCCCCCCCCGAGGCCTGGGTCCATTCCCTGGGGCCTGGGGCCTGTCCCCTGGGGTATGGGTCCTGTCCCCCTGGGGCCTGGGTCCGTCTGGGCGGGGCCAAGGTCCTGTCCGCACAGCGTGAGACCCCTCCCCACCTCTGTCCTCAGATCCTCGGCAGCTACAACCGCGGGAACCTGAGCACCGAGAAGTTCGTGGAGGAGATCAAGTCCATCGCCAGCGCGCCCACCGAGAAGCACTTCTTCAACGTGTCGGACGAGCTGGCCCTGGTCACCATCGTGGAGGCGCTGGGCGAGCGCATCTTCGCCCTGGAAGGTGGGGGGTCCAGGCTGGGGGGCCACTGCGGGGGGGGTCCAGGCTGGGCGGTCACTGCGGGGGGGTCCAGGCTGGGCGGTCACTGCGGGGGGTCCAGGCTGGGGGGGTCACTGTGGGGGGTCCAGGCTGGGCCGTCACTGTGGGGGGGTCCAGGCTGGGCGGGGTCACTGTGCTCAGCGGTCCTTCCTGTGAGTCTGACCTGCTGCGTGGCAGTGTCCCGTGGCCCAGGGCGGGGCTGGCTGTGTGGGGACACGTGGGGCGTGAGAGCCCAGGAGGACGGTGGCCGTGGGGACGTTCAGGAGCAAATCAGTGTCCGTGCGTCTGTTCCTCTCCCGGGCCCGGGCTGAGAGAGGGGCCGCTGCAGGTTCGTTTCTCGGGTTTGTTCCCCGTCGGGCGGCCAGGGGCCTGTCCTCAGGCGGCGGCTCCGTGGCCACTCCCTCCCCGGCCGGCCCTGCCCGCAGGGAGGTCTCCTGGCCCCGGTCCCGGGCAGCGGGGCGGCGGCGGTTCGGAGCGCGTGGGGCAGTGACAGCACTGCTCGCTGGCTCTCTGGCTCTCCCACGGCCACTGGCTGCGGGACCCTGAGGCCGCCTTAGGGGAAGAGGCGGGAGGACGCTGGCCGGGCAGCCAGGCCTCCCTGACGAGGGAGCCTCCTGGGGAGCGGGGGCTCCCCGTCCTCCTCGGTCTCCGGGCCGCCGGCTGGGGCGGCCCTCTCACCCGGGACCAGGAGCCCGCAGTGCTGTTGTTTGGGGTCAGGCGACAAGGGAAATGCGGGCAGGGGCGACAGGGAACGTTAATGTACAGGACAGCGGGAAGGGGTGTAGGTAAGGGCTCTCAGCGACCCCGAGGCTAAGGGCAGCTTGCTTCCTGACCAGCACCCACTCCACACACCTGACATAAGACAGATCTCAGGCAGGGCTCTTGTCGCAGGCTCAGCACTCTGCTCCCTCTCTGCCACCCCACTCCCCTCTTCCCGCTAAAACCACGTGAACGCCGGCGAGGACCCGCCCCGGTGATCTCGCTGCTGCGTCACACCAGCTGGTTCGCCGTGGAGAGGACGGCGCTCCACAGGCCGACCACCAGGCTGATTTCCGTCCCCTTCGCCCCTTCACCCGCTCCCTGTGCCCGAGGCATCGAGCCCGGGAACTGTTTGCGGCTCCCGAGCGCCAGGCTGCCCCCCGCTCCGGGGCCAGCCCCCCTGACCCCGCGGCTGAGCGTAGCGCTCCTCCCGGGAGCCAGTGCGGCCCTCCAGGTCCCCGTGCGCCGGCCATGGCTCACGACGCGCGTCCAGAACATGCGCAGACCGTGAAGAGCTTAGGAGGAAAACGCTGAGCTGCAGGCGGGAGCCCAGCACAGTGCAGCCTGTTCCTCACTCGAGTCAGTGACCGCGGCCCAAGGCTCGCAGGAATGGAGCCGCACCAGAGACCGGGGAGGAGGGCCCCTTCCTGGTGACCTTTCCAGGCGGCTTCCAGCCTGGGTGCCCCTCCAAGGCCGGCGTGGGGGCGCTCCGACACCCCGGGAGGCCTCTGTTTGAGAGAGAAATCACTTTACAAGGAGCAACACAGGTTAACAATGCCGCCCCCTGTGGGCTAACCAGATTCAGCCTCCCTCTGATTCCCTTTCCTCGTGAGATCGAAGCGCTCCATGTCCTCGTTCACCTGGGAGGCCGCATTCGCTATAAACATTCCCTCTAATCCCATGATTTCCAAGGTCCATAGCAATTCCGCAGTCCCTGCTTGCTGGGACAGCGCCACCTGGTGGGGGCGGGTGCCAGCAACGTGCCAAAAAAATCAGAAAGTTGTCTGAGGTCCCCTTTCCCATCTGACCTCGGAGACACCCAGAATCCCGCAGCCAGAGGCCGCAGGGTGGTTGAGCGGTCACCGTGGCTCCTGGCAGCCAGGGAGGCGCTGGCGGTGAGAGGTCAGGGAGGCACAGCGCCGCTCCCCCGCTGCCCATCGGGCCGCGGCCTGCCGGAGCCTCCCGCTCTGTCCTCAGATCCATGCAGAGCAGCAGCGCGGGGGCCGGCAGGTCTCCGCTGCCGTTCCTGTTCCCGTCACTGACCGGCAAAGGGAGAGGGGAAAGCACCTCAGTGCCGGGACTCAGTGAAGGTTACAGGGCTTCTCGGTCAGTTAGCGCGAGGGACATGGGTGAGACTGAAGTGATCGATTTGGATTCTTGGTGGATGTCCCATCGAATCCGGCCCTATAAAGAGGCATTGCTGCTGGACTTGTGAGCAGATGTATGCCAGGAAGTAACGAGGAGATAAGTGTGATTCCACAGACGGGATTATTCCCATGCCTCCATGAAAGGGAAGGCTGACGTTCTTAACATCTGCTCTGTTTTTACGTCCCTGCGAGGCCAAATGGATCAGCAGCTCCCCCGGGAAGCCAGTGAGTCAGCGTCCCCTCCATGCCCTCGGGCTGCGGCTCAGGGCTGGTGCGGGTTTTGAGAGGAGCACATTCCCGAAGGGCGGGCTGGACTACCTCTGCACTGGGCACAGGACGGTGTGTGCATGTGTGTGTGCATGTGTGCGTGCGTATGTGCATGTGTGTGCATGTGTGTGTGCGTATGTGTGTGTGTGTGTGTGTGTGTGATTGAATGGCACATGGCCCAGAGCCTGTCAAAAACTCCCCTCCACCCTAACCAGTTTGGCTCAGTGGCTAGAGCATCGGCCTGTGGACTGAAAGGTCCCAGGTTCGATTCCGGTCAAGGGCATGTACCTTGGTTGCGGACACATCCCTGGTAGGAGGTGTGCAGGAGGCAGTTGATCGATGTTTCTCTCTCATCGATGTTCCCAACTCTCTATCCCTCTCTCTTCCTCTCTGTAAAAAATCAATACAATATATATATTTTCAAATTAAAATAAAAGCCCCCTCCTGGTCTGTGAGGGACACGCACAGCCGGAAATCAGAGCCAATACAGACCCAGCACCGCTGCCGCCTCACCTGCACGGGGTTCGGGGAGGGTCTCAGTCGGACGTGGGGTAGGGTGGGAGTGCCGTTCCTCAGTCTGGAAGGCACGGGGCGTGGGGTCCGGTACCTCAGCAGAAATCCCGGCGAGAGGCGGGCCAGACTCTGGCTGCCGCCTGTGGACGGAGAGCCGTGAGGCCTGTCAGCAGCGGGTGTGGAGGACACGGCACGTGTGGCGATGCCACCACACCGCCTGCCAGGACGGGAGCCCGGCCCCTGCCCGCCCGGCGTTGGCACTCGCGATGGGGAAACGGGCGTTGAGTTTGGGGCGGGCGCCCTCAGTCCGAGGTGCTAAGGGCTCTCTCCCTGCAGCCACCGCCGACCAGGCCGCCGCCTCCTTCGAGATGGAGATGTCCCAGACCGGCTTCAGCGCCCACTACTCCCAGGTACGGCTCCCTGGACGGCTCTCTGCTTCCGGGAAAGTGAAAGGCAGTTCAAGGTCATAGTTCAAGAATGTGAGTTTTTTTGAGGTTTTCCTCCCCAAACCAACACCCAGCGTGGGCGCCACAGGCACCGGTGCGGTTGGTGGCCGAGCCGTTGGCCACGCCTGTGGCATTTCTCACCCCCAGGGAGGGGCCCTCACAGCTCCCGGCACGCACGGCTGCTGTGCTCCGTGACGTGAGCGCCCCCGGTGGTCCTGCCTCGGGCCGTGGGAAGTGCTGATTTGGAAGAGCCGATGCTGTGGGAGGCGTCTTTCTCTGTGTGAGACGCTCCAGGGCTCTGCTAGGGCTCCACGATCAAGGCCCAGGGTTCTTGGCTCCGAGAACACAGCACCAGAAATGGCATGTTTGCAGCTGATGGAGGAGGAGGCAGCGCGGCCCGGACAGGCAGGCTGGCACTCCTGTGTGCCGTGTGCCATAGGGCCAATCTGGGCCCATCCCGGACCCCGGGGATGGAGACGGTGCTCCTGGTGGCCAAGCCCCGGGCACTGAGGGCCCCGGGCACTGGGAGGGCCACAGGCACTGTGAGGGCCATGGGCACTGGGAGGGCCCCGGGCACTGTGAGGGCCACAGGCACTGTGAGGGCCACGGGCACTGTGAGGGCCCCAGGCACTGTGAGGGCATGGGCACTGTGAGGGCACGGGCACTGAGGGCCATGGGCACTGTGAGGGCCACGGGCACTGGGAGGGCACGGGCACTGGGAGGGCCACGGGCACTGAGGGCCACGGGCACTGAGGGCCACAGGCACTGAGGGCCATGGGCACTGTGAGGGCCCCGGGCACTGTGAGGGCACGGGCACTGGGAGGGCCACTGGCACTGAGGGCCACGGGCACTGAGGGCCACAGGCACTGAGGGCCACGGGCACTGAGGGCCCCAGGCACTGTGAGGCCACGGGCACTGTGAGGGCCCCGGGCACTGGGAGGGCCACGGGCACTGAGGGCCACGGGCACTGTGAGGCCACGGGGTCGACGGGTGGGACGCCCGTGAAGGCGCCTGCCGCATTGCGGACTGCGTGTCCGCTCCTGTGAACCGGCCCGTTTTCCCTCGGCGTCAGGACTGGGTCATGCTCGGGGCCGTGGGCGCCTACGACTGGAACGGCACGGTGGTCATGCAGAAGGGCACCCAGATCCTCATCCCCCGGAACACCACCTTCAACGTGGAGTCCTCCAGGCAGAACGAGCCCCTGGCCTCCTACCTGGGTGAGTGGGGGTGTCGCTAGCAGGATGGGATGGCTGTTAGTCGTGTTTCTGTGTCTTATCTTTAGCATCGTCTGCCGATGTGTCTGTGGGCTCCCTGACAGCTTGCAGAGGTCACGGCCAAGGCCGCTGCTGGACGGGCCCGGGGGAGTTCCCGGGCTCTGAGCGGCCCTCGCCGGAACACGGAACGCGGAAGACGCGCGTCCTCGGAGGGCTGGCGAGGCAGGGATGGGTTAGGCTTTCCGAGGTCTCCCTGTGTCTGCCACTCTTTAATCTCAAGAGGACCTTGGGACCTGGCGGACGGGAAATGAGGCAAGAAAGAGACACTGTGACCCAGCTGATATCCCTCAGATCAGACTCCCACTTAATTTTATTGTGAGAAAACCACTCACCACTTACTCCTTTAGCCAATTTTTTTTTAATGTTCTTATAGTTTTTTTTTTTATAGAGGGCGAGAGAGGAAGGAAGAGGGAGAGAGAGACAGAAACATCGATGAGAGAGAAGCATCCATCAGCTGCCTCCTGCACCACCCCTCCTGGGGACCCAGCCCGCAGCCTGGCATGCGCCCTCTCTGGGGATCAAACCAGTGACCTCTTGGCTTGTGGGTTGATACTCAACCCCCGAGCCACACTGACTGGGTTAGCCAATTTCTAAGTGTTTATTATTGTTGATCACTCATAGTCTCTTAGATATCGCCCACCCTTAGTCTTTCTATGGGCCCTGGTTTTGTAGAAGAAACGTTTGATTTGCTTGGTCATACAGCTCCTCTTTCACAGCTCTGTGCAGTGAGAGGAATATGGGACTTAGACCCAGTGATCAGCATCCGCTCCTTGCCAGAGGCGTGTCTGGAATGAGGAGGAGCGTGTCTGATGCCACCTTTCCCCAGATCAGTACCAGGCAGGGCTGTCCAGGGGCATCTGGGGATGCGTCTATCATCTCCTCTCAGTCACAGCTGGAGGGCCCGGGATGGGAAGGGCCCCCGGGGTATGGCTTCCCAGCTCCTACGCACTCAGCACAGGTCTTGGAAGCCCTCTGTCGCCCGAGGTGTGCCTCCCCGGGGCTGGGCTGCTGGGTGAAGAGCAGGGATGCCTCACCGGGCTCCTAGGTCAGCACGCTGGCATTCCTTCCTGCCGTCTTCTGTCCTGGAGGCAGTCTGTCCCTCTCTCCCCCTTCCCTCCTGTTTCAGGGAGAGGGGAGCAGGGTGCCCTGGCAGGCCCCGGCATCTCCTTTCAGGCACGTACGAAAGCTGACTCTGAGTCCGCGTGCATGTGGGAATGCTGTTCCCCTCGGAGCGGGGTCTCGGGGGCCGGTGCCGGTCGGGGGGAGCATGCCTGCGGCCTCTCCTCTGCAGGCTACACGGTGAACTCGGCCACGGTGCCCGGGGGCGGCGTGCTGTACCTCGCGGGCCAGCCGCGCTACAACCACACGGGGCAGGTCATCGTGTACCGGATGGAGGGCGGGGACGTCCGGATCCTGCAGGCGCTGCGCGGGGAGCAGGTGAGCCATGGCCGCAGGGCCCCGTCCGTACTCGGTGCAGGCCCCACTCAGCCGCCGGCTGTCCGCAGCTCAGGAACACAGAGCCTCCTCGGCCCCCGGCTCGGAGGCCTGGAAGGGCTGAGTTTGGCAGGGGTGGTCCCTGCTCCCGTGTGGAGACTCTCGGGCAAAATCACTGCCCCGAATCCTGCCCAGCTCAGCTCCTCAGAGGTACCTCAGTGTGTGCGCTCCCATCGCTGCATCTCAGCACACGCTGACCCCCAACCGAGTGCCTTCCATTGTTCATCTCGCTGCATTTCTTTCTGTAAAAGTACTCTCTGCAGTGTCACTGGTCTCTTCTGACTGGTGGAGAGGAACGAGGTTGGGAGAAAGCTATAGGAAGCCCTTACGGAGCCTGTAGCAGCCGCCCCGATCCAGGGGGCCAGCCTGCTAGTCAGTAGCCTGGGCAGAGCCGGGGGCCGAGAGAGCCGTTTCTGCAGCTCACCCCCTGCCCCCTGGCCTCGCCCACACCTCGGGCTGGTGTGAGCCCGGCGGCCAGGCTGGGTGGTGTGAGACCGGCCAGGCAGGCGCTCAGCTTCCCGTGCCCACGCTCCTCTGACACGCTCTGCCCTGTGCTGTGTGTCCCAGATCGGCTCCTACTTCGGCAGCGTGCTCACCACCGTGGACGTCGACAAGGACTCCCACACGGACCTGCTCCTGGTCGGGGCGCCCATGTTCATGGGGCCCGAGAAGGAGGAGCAGGGCAAGGTGTACGTCTACGCCCTGAATCAGGTAACGGGAACGCGGAACGGGCCGGCCGGCCGGGGCACCCTCACCCTTCCTGTTCCTCTCAGATCAACAATGAACAGCTTCTCCTTCCCGTTCATCTCAAACCAATAATGAACAGCCTCCTCCTTCCTGATTATTTCAAACCGATCATATGGCTCCCCTCCCGCCCTCACTGGGGGGAAAGGAGCGGAAACAGTGTCCGGCCGCGGCCGCCTCTTCTCTGCGTGAGGGCTGCGATTCCACCGACGCTGTGCAAACCGCTCGGCGTTTTCTGCTTCGAACACGCGAACCGTTCCTTTCAAACGGAACACGTGGGATAAAGTAAACATACAGCTCACAGCAGCCATTCAGGAGCTCTGGCCGGAGGTGTGGTGGCCTGGCGGTGGGGGGGGAGGGTGTCAGGAATTGCAGGCAATGGCACCAGATCTTTGCAGTAAACGGCACTTGTGGTTTTTGGAAAACCTCACTGGGCTGGAGTGAGATTCTGACTTTAGACATTATTTGTAGGCGAAATAACTATTGATTGATTTATCAGAAGAGTTGGTTTTTACTTTTTGTTTGTTTTTGTTGTTTCTTGCTGCTTACAGCAAAGTCAGTATTTGTTTGTTTTTTTTAATTTTCAGTCTCCCCATATTAATTATTTAATTCTCAAATGACTTATTTTCCTTTCTACCATTTTTTTCTTTTCCTTGTCCTCCCAACATTTTGGGATCCTCTACTGTTTTCCCCTTTTCCCCAAGAACGCGTGTTCCTCTCTGTCCTTTGTCGCTCGCACCCTGGGCCGGTACTGAGGTTTTGGCTGCTTCTCTCCAGAGAGGCTGGGGGAAAGCCCGCTTTTGAACAGAGTGTCCTCCGTGAGGGAACTCTGTGGGGACTTTTCACAGAAGCACAGGATTGCGGGGAGGAGGGATGGAGATATGGATGGAGGGTTTCAAAATCAGTTCTTTTGATTTAAGAACACACATTGGGCAGTTCCCTCACCCCGTGGCATTGAGAGAGGACCCATCACACCCCAGCCGGCTTCTTCCCCACCGTCAGTCTGTCTGTCTATCCATCATCATCTATATCTATCTATCTATCTATCTATCTATCCATTTACCATCTGTCTCTATATCTATCTATCTATCTATCTATCTATCATCTATCATCTATCTCTATCATCTATCTCTATAGCTATCTGAACACGCTGGTCTCGGACACCTCCACTCGGCTCTCTGGCCTGGGTTTAAGGGATGTTACAACCTGCACGGGGGATGCACACATGGTGTTCCTAGTGGCACTCCCCTGTGCAGTCCCCCACCTCCACCCCCTCTCGCAGCCCCCTCCGCCCCCCAGCCCGGGGTCCGTGCAGACACTCCGTCCCTGTCTCCCGCCAGACCAGGTTCGAGTTCCAGATGAGCCTGGAGCCCGAGGCGCAGGTCTGCTGCTCGGCCCGGAAGCACGCCGCCTGCACCAAGAGGAACAAGCGGGAGCCGTGCGGCGCCCGCTTCGGCACGGCCATCGCCGCCGTCCGGGACCTCAACCTGGACGGCTTCCACGACGTGGTGGTCGGCGCGCCGCTGGAGGACGACCACGCGGGCGCCGTGTACATCTTCCACGGCCGCGGCCGGTCGCTGCGGAGGCAGCACGCGCAGGTGGGCCCGCCGCCCTCTCCCCGCGGGCCGGCCCCGGGCCCTGCCTGCCCCGCCAGCACCTGCTCCGTCTCTTCCTTCTGAGCCGGGAGACAGGGTTCTCTTCTCTTCCGAGCTGTCTTTGTGTTGTTGTTGTTGTTGACCTCAGAGAGGCAGGGAGAGGGAGAGAGAGAATCCATGATGAGAGGGAATCAGGGACCAGTGCCTCCTGCCCTCCCCACACTGGGGAGCGAGCCGGCCCCCAGGCAGGTGCCCGGACCGGTACTCGACCGTGACCTCCCAGTTCCTAGGTTGATGCTCAACTCCTGAGCCACGCCGGCTGGGGCCCTCTAAGTTACCGTTATAGCAGAATTACGCTGTATTTCATTCTTTTACCTGGTTTCTGTTGTCGTTATTTGCCAGTCTCCACAATCTGATCTTTTAAATGGTACAAAACAAAAACGGCACTAACAAAACGAAAGAGCGCTTTTTAAAAATACATGTTTCTGTTGATTTGAGAGAGAGGAGAAGGGAGTGGGATGGAGAGATAGAACACTGTGAGAGGGATCGGTGGCTGCCTCCTGCATGCCCGCCACCGGGGATCGAACCCACAACCCTGACGTGTGCTCTGACTGGGAATCGGACCCGTGTCCTCGTGGTTCATGGGTTGATGCTCAACCCCGGAGCCACACAGGCTGGTCCAGATGAGTCAGCTGCTTGGCACCTGCAGGGTGCCTGTCCCCGGAGGAGAGAATGGTGCTGGTGGGATTTTTCCATAGGAAACGGGAGGACGAGGAGACCCCACGTTAGGGAGGGTCTGCCTGTCCTGTCACCTTCCACTGGGTTCTACCAGAGTAAGTCAGGGGGTCCACATGGCTAACGTTATGTGGGGATGCACACAGGCCGGCCTCAGAGAATGCCTTGCTTTTGTTCAGCGCCCTCCCCCCCTCCCCCGCCCCGGTGTGGGCACCCAGGAGTGGACGTGAGCTGCTGAGATGGAGGCAGCACAGTGAGGATGTGACCTTGGCCTCCAGCCCCAAGTTTAGTGAACAGACCGACCCGAGACCGGGTCCCACTCCCTCCTGCCTGAGCGAGCGATGTGTTTTCAAGGTGCCCAGCGCCTCTCCGCTCCCCGGGCCCGGGATGGGCAGCAGCTGGGAAGCAGGCCCATGGCAGGTGTCCCTGCTGCTGGACCAGGCGACGCCCTGTCGCTTTCCCTCCTCTGGTGTCAGGAGCCCGAAGTGCCTGCCATGGACGGAGCGTCCTTCGGGGGCGCGGAGAGGGCTCTGCGCCCACGAGGGGCCGCGGGCGGGCCCCCGCCGTCCCCACAGCGGGAGTGTGTCCGCCCGTCCACGGCCCCCGTCCACGGCCCCCGTCCACGGCCCCCGTCCACGGCCCCCGTCCACGGCCCCCGTGTGCTCCGAATGCTCTGAAGAGGCTCCTCTGACATCGCCTCTCGCCGGCTCTCCGCAGCGCATCCCGTCCGGCGGCGACGGCGAGACCCGGAAGTTCTTCGGCCAGTCCATCCACGGGGAGATGGACCTCAACGGCGACGGCCTCACCGACGTGACCATCGGCGGCCTCGGCGGCGCCTCCCTCTTCTGGTGCGTCTGCCGGCCGCGCACACGGGTCGCGTGTCACACGCCTTCCAGGGCCGTATCCCACCAAGGGTTTGTTTCCTCCGCGCCGCTGCTCCGGTAAAAAGCACGCCGTCTGGTGGCTGGAGAGGTCGATGAGTCACAGTAAAGGAACAAGGAGAACCAGCCCTGATTTGCTCAGCCTTTAAAACGCCTTCGTCCCCAATTAACGATGGAATTTTAATTAACTATGCATTCTGGTTTATGGTCAGATACATATGATAGTGTCATTGTATTTGTTTATTACTAAAATAACTTACCAATAGCATTAATAACCCTAGTTTTAATTAGTTAAAAACAATTTCAAAAAGGGCTCTATTTGAATGAAAAAAAAAAAAAAAACCTGGTTAAAATATATGAAGAATAACATTGATGAGAATTTTGTAGGAACATTTTTTAAAAAGACTTTATTAAGAAATATAAAGAAAAGATGTAATGAATAAAATTATACTTAGGATATGAGTCTTGCCGGAGAGTTCACATGTTGATGCTGTGAACAAATTGGCCCCCGGCTTAATGTAATTCAGGTGAAAGCAATCCTTAATGGCCATTTCCCCAAAATGTACCTGGAGGAGCAGCAAAGAAAACCGAGAGAGACCCAGTGCAGATGGAGACCTAAAAATCGATGAGTTTGTCGTAATTTAAGATACAACTAATGGTCAAATCAAAAGTGTATGCTAAATCACACACAGATAATAACCATTATGTAAGAAATGTTTTAGCTCTACATGTTACTACAGATGCAGTTACTACATATATAACTGTATACAGGTGCTAGCCCTAGAGCTATTTACAGTTGTTACACATAGAACTATGTACAGGTGCTAGCCATAGAGCTACATACAATTGTTATGCATATAACGATATACAGGTGCTATGCATAGAGTTACATACAGTTGTTGTACATATAACTATATACAGGTGCTAGCCATAGAACTATGTACAGCTGTTGTATTAATACATAGAACTCTGTATAATTGTACATAGGACTACATACAGGTGTTACACATAGAACTATGCACGGTGTCACACACAGCTCTGTGCACAGGTGCGAAGCACCTCGCTGCATGCAGGTGACAGTGATACAGACTGCGTAGCCAGGTTATGGTGCATTCAGAGATCATGTCTGGCCACTCGATGTATATATAACCAGGGTAACCTGGAAGGCGGTGCCTGGGGAGGGCAGGCGCTGGCTGGGCCCCAGAGGTGTGCCTTGTGCCGCCCCCCTGAAGCCGGGAGTCCCCAGCTGGGGGCAGAGAGAACATGTATTTGTTTTCTTGACCTGTCAGTGCTGGGTTAAGGGGATGTGTCAGCCCTTGGAGCTGGGGACCCGGAAGATGAGACACTCCCGGGGCTCAGAGTCCAGGCGCCGTGCCCGGCGGCAGGGGGAGTGTAGGCCCTTCTGAGGAAGGGGGGGGCAGAGGGCCTGGGTGTTTGGGGCGGGGTTCCCTGGTCATGCTGGGTGCCCGGTCCCCTCTCCTGGGGAGTCCCTGCTCCTGCTGGGGCCTCCGGGAGGGGTCTCTGAGGAGTGTCTCAGGCAGGGGCTCTGGGAAGAGAGAGAGGCCTGCCCTGCGGTGCTGTTTCCCGGCCGGCAGCTCCAGGAACCCACGAGTCACGGGATGTCTGGGTGGCGCGCCCTGAACCCCCGAGGTCCTGTCGGGCTGGCATCTCTGCTGCCCTTGACAGACAAGGGCCCAAGGCGGCTCCCAAGCCACCCCGTGTCCTCGGGGCATCAGCCGCCTGGTCTGGACTAGGTTCTCCAGGGAAACGGGGCCCTGGGGCCCTCGGAGAGCCACCCGATGCTCTGAGTCCCCGCGTGTGGCGTCCGTCACCCGGGGGGACGTGGGGGTGATCGCCGCGGTCTGTGTCTGTCCAGGGCCCGAGACGTGGCTGTGGTGAAAGTGACCATGAACTTTGAGCCGAACAAAGTGAATATCCAGAAGAAAAACTGCCGCATGGAGGGGAAGGAGACGGTGTGCATCAACGCGACCGTGTGTTTCCACGCGAAGCTCAAGTCCAAGGAGGACACCGTCTACGAGGCTGGTGAGTGCTGCTCACGGCGGGGGAGGGGGGGCGGGGGGGACGCCCTGTCCGGCATAAAGGCTTCCCGAAGGTCCCCCTGGGCAGGGCCTGTGCAGCCCGTGTGCCCCTGGAAACGTGGGTCCTGAGAAACCTGCCGAAGGAACGGGTGGTGGGACCCCAAAAGTGTGGAGCAGATACGCTATGCGACGGGTTTCCCCCGTAGCTCTGCACTTACCAGACAATCAGACAATCAGGTGCCTATAAAATAAAGCAAATGAGAGAGAGAGAGAGAGAGAGAGAGAGAGAGAGAGAGAGAGAGAGATATTGACCCAGTCCTATGGGTTTGCCCTAAAAGGCTTCCCTTCCCCTCCTGCCCTCTGCCCTCTGCCCTCTGCTGGGGGGGGCATGGGGAGGGGCTGGGGCTGCAGGGGACAGAGCTGTGCCACCTGCTCCCCAGGCCCTTGGCTCCACTGGAGTGACCCTCACTGCTGAGTCAGACATGTGGGGACCCCTCTCCAGCCTGTTTCCCCTCCCAGCACCCCGCACTCCGATGGCCCCCAGGTCCCCCCAGCCCCTGTAGGAGGCCAGCCCCCCCCCCCAGTGCCCGTGCAGGAGGCCAGCCCCCCCTGCCCCTGCAGGAGGCCAGTCCCCCCCCCCCCCCAGCGCCCCTGCAGGAGGCCAGTCCCCCCCCAGCGCCCCTGCAGGAGGCCAGTCCCCCCCCCAGTGCCCCTGCAGGAGGCCACCCCCCCCAGCGCCCCTACAGGAGCCCCCCCCGTGCGCCCCGTGGACCGCCCCCCCTGGAGCGCCCTGTGGACCCCCCGCCCCTGCAGGAGCCCCCCCCCCCGGGAGCGCCCTGTGGAACCCCCCCCGAGCGCCCCGTGGACCCCCCTGCCCGCAGGCCTGCAGGAGCCCCCCCCCCAGCGCCCCTGCAGGAGCCCCCCCCCAGCGCCCCTGCAGGAGCCCCCCCCAGCGCCCCATGGACCCCCCCCCAGCGCCCCGTGGACCCCCCCGAGCGCCCCGTGGACCCCCCCCCCAGCGCCCTGTGGACGCCCCGCCCGCAGGCCTGCAGTACCGCGTCACGCTGGACTCGCAGCGGCAGCTGTCCCGCAGCTTCTTCGCGGGCACCCAGGAGCGGCGGGCGCAGAGGAGCCTGCGTGTGCACGGGGCCCGGTGCGCCCAGCACTTCTTCTACATGTTGGCAAGTAAATCCTAGAGCAAAGCGGTCCGCCCGCGTCACCCCTGCCCTCAGAGTCAGGGAGCCAGCCTTGTTCCTGAGTCCTCTCCGCACACCGCCGACGGCCATTCCTCCATAAGCCGTCCCCTCCTCCCCAGTGGGCGGCGGCCATGTCCCATGGCGCAGGCACAGGCGCAGGGCCTGGGTCAGCAGGAGGCCTGTCTCTTCCTTCCTCCCTCCCTCCCTCCCTCCCTCCCTCCCTCCCTTCCTTCCTTCCTTCCTTTCTTCCTTCTTTCCCTCCCTCCTTCCCTCGCTTTCCCCTCCCGTCCCCCCTCCCACCCTTCCTCCTTCCTTTGTTCCTTCCTTCCTTTCCTTCACGTGGACACCACGTGCCTCTGTTGGCCGTGTCGGTGGATGTGGATGGCAGTGCTGGGTGCCCGGGGGACGGTTGGGCCATGGCTTTCTGAGGTCCCTGCTTGTCCCGGACTATGATGTTCATCCCTCGGCGTGAAGTGGAGGGGACACTGGTGTTGGCTGTCTCTGTGGGCTGGTGCTGCTGGTCTCTGTCTGTCGGAGTGGAGGGCGGGGCCGCGGAGGGCTCAGTATTCAGCTCTAGAAACGCTGGCCAGCTAGTGTGAACCGGCTCAGAAGTGTTTTCTTGGGTCGCCAGCTGGGCAGGGAGCATTCCCAGCGAAGGGCAAGAGTTTTCGAAATATTTCCTTACAACACAGACAAGCAGCGGGAACGGATGCCGTGAGAATGCAGTGTCGAGTAACCGATACTGAAACGTGGACTTTTCCTCCGTGACTTTCACGTCCACATTCCCGTGACGTTTATCAGACAAGCGTGTCCTGTCAGAGCGCAGATCGCCCGGCTGGCGCCGCCCTGGCCGGAGGGAGGCCGCAGGACGGAGCGCGGGGCGGGGAGCAGTGCGAGGGCAGGCGGGAGGCCGCGCTCCAGCCGCTGAGAGGGCAGGCGGGTGTGTTTCTCTGAAGCTGAGCGCCCTGCAGGGGTAACGGGCTGAACTAGCTCCCTGGCCCCCCGAATTCTGGAGGCTCTCACAGGTGCTCGGACGTTTGCTCTGGACTCAGCCGGGACGGGGTTTGCATCCGGTGATTTGGGCAACGTAGTTGAGTGCCCTCGAGGTTCAGTGTTTCCTCTGTAAACTATTGGTCCGTGCATGTCACGCTCACCATTGTGGACAGGCCGTGAGTGATGCCGCCCCTGACGGGAGTCCCAGGGGTATTGATCGTATCAGCACTGTTACTGATCAGTCACACTGTGCCATCCTACAACTCAGGGTGCACGGGGACTCATGGAATGCAGCCCCGTGGAAGCCGCCACGCCAAGGCCAGGACACCCCAGAGGTTCGATGCCAATGACCCGTGTTCTGTTTCGCTCTCCAGGACAAGCATGACTTCCGGGACTCGGTGAGAATAACCGTGGACTTCAATCTTTCCGACCCGGAAAATGGGCCCATTCTGGATGACTCGCTGCCAAACTCAGTGCATGAATCTGTAAGTCGTTTCTTAAAAATGTGGAATACCTATTGGTGGGAATATTAAGGAAAACTTGAAAGACATAAACACACACACACTGGATTTAGGGTTACATGTATGTGTGCATGGCAAGGTATGGTGTATTCCATCATTCCAGCAGGTGCCTATACACACACACACACACACACACACACACAAAGTCAATTACATATTTTTTAAAAATTGAAAGAAGGACATGGGTTGGCCGATGGGAGCTCCCCTTTATGACCAATAAACATTAAAACACTTGGCCCTGGTTCTTTGAAACCATTTTGGTCTGATGGGTGTCCTCCTACTGAACGGACTTAGGCCCAAGGTAACCAGAGAGTCACACACACACACACACACACACACACACACACAACCTCAGCCATGGCCACCTTCTCCCGGGGCCCCTCCTCGCCCGTGCAGGATGGAGGCTAAGGCTGAGAGCGTGCTTCCCACGGGCCCGCCCCGCCCGACAGGAGGCGGGAGGCGCTGACCTGTGTCCCCCCAGTCCTGCCCCACACCCAGCGCCCCGGCCCCACCCTGAGAAAGAGCGTGCAGAGGGGCCCGCATGGGGCTGAGCAGAGACACGGGATAGGGCCCTGCCCTCCCGGCCTCCTGTCCTCCTCACTCTCCCCACTCCACATTGATGACTAAACGTCGCACACACACCAGGCTCAGAAACAAGGGGAGGGGTCAGCAGAGTGTGTGCCATGGAAGGGACTTGGGGGGCCAGGGCACCCCCCGGGTTGAGAGCTGTGGGACAGGATGTCTGTCTGTTCAGACAAGTGAGGGAGCGGTGCTCCGGGCAGAGGGACGCGCAGAGGTCCTGGGGCAGCGAGGGAACTACACTAACCTCGGCCCCAACCTGCAGCTGCGGAGGAAGGCGGGGGAGGCCGTGGGCGAAGGCGGGAGGTGCGGGGGAGCCGGGTCCTCTCTGTGCCCCACACGGGGTGCGGAGACCGGTCCGGAAGTTGGTGGCTTGGTTCAGGGAGGACGTGAGGCTGGACCCCGGGGCGGGGTGGGTGGAGGACAGACTCCGGAGGCCGGGAGGCAGGAAGGGCCGTCCTGGTGATGGGGGACAGCGAGGATGGGCTGTGTGGGGTCAGGAGACTCCCACGTACGCGGCGTGACCAGGCCCACCCCCACTGGGCTCTGTCACCTCCTAAGGACAGAGCCCAGTTCTTCTTCTTCTTTTTCTGTTTTTTTTTTTTTTTTTTAAATATATATATTTTATTGAGAAGAAGAGAGAGGAATAGAGAGTTAGAAACATCAATGAGAGAAACATTGAGTAGCTGCCTCCTGCACGCCCCCTATTGGGGATGTGCCTGCAAGCAACATATGTGCCCTTGACGGGTATGGAATCTGGAACCCTTCAGTCTGCAGGCTGATGCACTGAACCCAGCCGGTTTGGCCAGACATGGTTCTTTCTAACATGACTCCCGGCTGCAGTTGAGTGTGACACTGCTCTCACAGTCTTAGCCCTCAGTGTACGTGGCTTGGTTTTCTGAAACATTTTTACTCCAGCCCGTTCGGGGAAACCGTCCAAACACCATGTGCTACAAAGGGCGGGAGAATCTGTACCCACAGCAGAAGCTCCCGCCCCTGCTGTGCCTTCTAGAACCACAGACACGCTGCGGGCCTGCAGGGAGCCTGCCTGGGGGCCGGGCTGCCGTGTCAGCAGGCACGCCCCTTAGCCGCTGGGGTCCCTGATTCTGAGGACGCCCCGTGGCCTTTGCAGATCCCCTTCGCCAAGGACTGTGGGAACAAGGACAGGTGCATCTCGGACTTGGCCCTGGACGTGTCCACGCTGGAGAAGGACCTGCTGGTGGTCCGGTCCCACAGCGACAAGTTCAACATCAGCCTCACGGTCCGAAACAAGGGGGACAGCGCCTACAACACCCGGACCACCGTGCACTACTCCCCGAACCTCGTCTTCTCGGGGATCGAGGTAACGCCCAGGTCCTCCTCCGCTGGTTCTCAGATGATGATTTATTGAACCCCCTTTTCATACCGCTGAACTGGTTTTGTTTTTTACCCTCGCCCGAGGGTACGTTTATTGATGAGAGAGAGAGAAAGAGAGAGAAAGGGAGAAAGAGTGAGAGAGTGAGAGAGAGAGAGAAAAAAAAAAAACAGTGATGTGAGAGAGAAACCTCAGTCAGCTGCCTCCCGTAGGTGCCCTGACCAGGATCGAACCTGCAACCTTTTGGTGCATGAGATGGCACTCCAACCAACTGAGCCTGCTTGTGCTCTGACCAGGAATGAAAACATGACCTCCTGGTTCATAGGTCAAAGCTCAACCACTGAGCAACACCGGCCAGACTGATGTCACGTATTGAATGACATTTTATATTTGATGGGATAGAGTATAACTAATCCCACCTGACAGCTGAGAAAATTCCAGCTGTGCGTCTGCTCTAATTCTCTCCCTCTTCTTCCCAGGCGATCCAAAAAGACAGCTGTGAATCCAACCATAACCTCACGTGTAAGGTGGGCTACCCGTTCCTGAGGAGAGGAGAGATGGTAAGCAGATCGTACCAATGCACGTGGCAACAGGATGTGAAGAGCACGCTCACAGCCGAGAGAGCCTTCCTGCTCCTTGCGCCCAGGGTGCTGGCGACGCGGGCTGAGTGCCCATGCTGAGCTCTTGAGGTCAAGGGCAGTTATGGCCGGAGTCAAACTCACCAGGACAAAACCAGAGACGTATGGGGGTGGCGTGCCTGGCACCACGGAGCTAGAAAGCCCTCGGGTTGCAGTCCCGTGTAGCAGGCTTTCCTGACCTGTGGGAGCAGTCATCTCTCCAACGGGGGGTTAGAACTTTGTACAGAAACGCTGCTGTTCTCTCTCTTCTGAATAACGGCCTCATTGAGACACAATTCATATACATACGATTCAGTCCGCTAAAGTGGACAAGTCAACGGATTTTAGGATATTCCCAAATTGCAACTGTGCAACCATCACCACAATCCATCTTAGAACATTCTCTCTCCCTCTCTCTCTCCCTCTCTCTCTCCCTCTCTCTCTCCCTCTCTCTCTCCCTCTCTCTCTCCCTCTCTCTCTCCCTCTCTCTCTCTCTCTCTCTCTCTCTCTCTCTAACACACACACACACACACACCCCAAAAAACCCCGTACACGTTACCTGTTGCCACTCTTTTTTCCTCAACAGTCTCTCTCAAAACCTGGACACCCACTAATCTATTTTCTTTCTCTATGGATGTGCCTATTCTGACATTTTATATAAATGTGGTCTTTTGTGACTGGCTTCTTTCACTTATATAATGTCTTCAAGGTTCATTGATGTGAGAGAGAAACAGTTCATCCCTTTTTATTTATAAACTAGAGGCCCAATGCATGACCTTGGTGCACGGGTAGGGTCCTAGGCCTGGACAGTGATCAGGGCCGATCTTTGGGATGACCAGCAGGGCAGTCGGGTTGTGGGAGGCTACTGCCAGCACCCCCCTTGGCCATCCTGGTGCTGCCACCAGCACGAGTCACCTCCCTCTGCAGGGCAACCAGCGGGGCAATTGGGGGGGGCCCTGATGGCACCCACCTCTGCCGGCCCGGGGCCTGCAGGCTAGGGGCAGCTCCTGTGTTGAGCATCTGCCCTCTGCTGGTCAGTGCACGTTATAGCGACTGGTCATTCCACCGTTCAGTTGACTCACATATTAGGCTTTTATTCTATAGGATAATATTCCATTGTTTATGGGCAATGAGACATAATGAGGTTGTTGCTGTTTTCGGCCGCTATGAATAATTCTGCTGGGAATAGCTGTGTACGGTTTTGGTGTGGACACATGATTTTGATTCTCCCGGGTGGAATGGCTGGGTTGTATGGCCACTATGTTAACATTTTGGGGATTGACATGTGTCTTCAAAAAACCTAGCTTTTGGTCCTTCCTTTTGGTGTTTATGAAGAATCGCGCATCACATAATCCGTTTGCGCAAGCACAATTTCTTACAGTAAGTTCCTCTCTCTGAGTGTCAGCGTAGCAAGACATTTTTCGTTTTTCCTGCGGTGATATTTTAACTGCAAACTTTTGAAAGCACACCTCACTGTTTTTAATAGCTTACTCTACATGGCCACGTCTTTTATTCGGTTTTCCCTTGTTGTTGTTATCCCTTAAAGGGTCAGAACCCTTTTACTCTATGGAACCACAGGAACCAAGTATCTTTCCCTCTGTTTTACAGTACACATGCGTAGGTAATTGCTGATATTTGAAGATTTATATTGAAGAGACTTAATTGTGATCATCTCATAATTCCATTGTGTGTGATTGTGATCTTGTAGACTATGGCACTATAGTAAAACAAATAGGCTGTCCCTTCAGGGTATAATGCTTTATGGGTGGTATACGTTATACTTATTAATATAATTGTAATAAAGCGTTTAAAGTCAATATCAACAGGTAAAGCACATTGCGTTTCATGTTGAAAGTAGGTGCACATCATATCTTATTCCATTTTTTGAGATGTGATGTGTTTTTATTTTGGAAGACAATACGTCTTAAGTAGCTTCATGATTTGTGTTTAGGTAATATCGTTTATGTAACTGGATATTCTAATCAAAGTAAACGCTTTCTTTATCTGGCCCTAAACTGAAGATGTATCTTTTATTTCATAGGTAACTTTCAAAATACTATTTCAATTTAACACGACCTATCTCCTGGAGAATGTGACCGTGCACTTAAGTGCAACAAGGTTGGTGTATGTGTATGTGTATGCGTGCAGACTAAGGCTGCTTTAAAAAAAATAAATAAGGGCACTTTTATTTGGCAGGAACAACTTAATCCTCTAACTGGGTCAAACCGTTTGTTTAGCAAAACATGGTGTCATCACGTCACTCACCTCTGCCCAACTGTGGCGACATCTGCTTACAAGTCCACGGGCTCCGCTCACTTAACCTCCCACTGGCTGCCCGTCACGGTCCACGGAATCCCTCTTTTTTTTCTTTTTTTAATATATTTTATTGATTTTTTACAGAGAGGCAAGGAGAGAGAGAGAGTTAGAAACATCGATGAGAGAAAATCATTGACCAGCTGCCTCTTGCACACCCCCTAATGGGGATGTGCCCACAACCAAGGTACATGCCCTTGACCCGAATTGAACCTGGGACCCTTCAGTCCACTGGCTGACGCTCTATCTGCTGAGCCAAACCGGTTTTAGTGGAATCCATCCTCAGTTTAATAGATTTCCTCCAAATCAGAACTTTACACTGGTCACTCCTCAGTCATCAATTGTTTAATAAAATCTCCATCGTATAGGTCAGTGGTCGGCAAACTGCTGCTCGCGAGCCACATGCAGCTCTTTGGCCCCTTGAGTGTGGCTCTTCCACAAAACACCACGGCCTGGGCGAGTCTATGTTGAAGAAGTGGCGTTAGAGGAAGTTTAAGTTTAACAATGTGGCTCTCAAAAGACACTTCAATTGTTGTGCTGTTGATATTTGGCTCTGGACTGAGGAGTTTGCCGACCACGAGCCTAGGTGACAAACCCAGGCACAGTCAGTGACAGGCCCCGGCTGTGTCCATGTGCAAGAACAGTCCCACGGAGCCGGCCCAGAGCCAGCGGTGGGCACTGTTACATCACTCGCCCGTGCTTTTTTAATACAGGGGGTTGTGAGGTGTATGTGTGTGTACATACATGTCTGCATGTGTTTGCCTAGAATGTCATTGACATGATAACTAAATCCAGGGAATGATAAGCTTTTAGCAGATAATTCAAGCATTGAGGCTGGTGTGGAAGGACTATGAGGTGAAGACAGGTTCTAGATTCGCTCTGTGAGGCCTCATCTCTGATAAACCAGAACCACCTGCGGGCCCTGATTTGGCCCGAGGAAGCCGTGTTCCCGGGGGAGAGGCCCCTGACCTCGAATCTAAGGACTGACCCCGGGTTCTGGCTGGTTCCCTCCCGGGAGCCTGAGAAGCGGGACGAACCAGGGTGGCTGTCACCCCGGCTGCTCTGCGGTCACCTCTGCCCCCTCCTCGCCCGTTGGAAATTCGGGAATTGAGCTCCTTGTGCTTCTGTTGTTACACCTCGGCTGCTGGCCCAGGCGCTCGGCGGGCGGGGCCGGGGCGGGGGGGGGGGGGTCTGTCTGACGCGCCGTGCTTTCCAGTGACAGCGAGGAGCCCCCCGAGACGCTCTCGGACAACGAGGCCAGCATCGCTCTCCCCGTCACGTACGAAGCTGGACTCCAGTTCTCCAGGTGGGGACCCCCTTTGTGACGTGCAGGGAGCTGAGGCCAGAGAGGGAGGGACAGAGGGGCACCCACCATGAGAGGATAAGCAGGCGGCTGCCTCCGCAGTCCCACACGGGGATCAAGCCCGAAACCCGGCCTGTGCCCTGACCGGGAATCGAACCGTGACCTCCTGGTCCCTAGGTCCGTGCTCCACCACTGAGCCACACTGGCCGGATGCACTGCCTTTTTATGTTGATGCCTATCTACTGACCCAGGTCTCCTAGTAAGTTATAGAGAGGCAAACTTACACATACCTCCGCCCCAATCCCACCCAGACTTTCCGACTCAGAAACCCTGGGCGGGCCCAGACATCTACCTGAATCAGCCTCCAGGGACGCCTCGCTCTGAGGACTGAGAGCCAGCGCACTAAGCAGGAGGTGCCAGTGCCCGGGCTGCACCGAGACCAGCCTCAGGTCTGAGCGAGGAAGACAGGTCCCTGGCCGAGGCGGGTCTCAGCCAGCACAGCTCCCAGCTGCCTTCAGGCCTTCGTTCCTGAGCTGCGCAGACGATGCAGAGGGCGTAAGAATCAGGGAGAAATGTGGTTTAAAAGCCTTTTCTCTGTATTCTTCTCCGTTCTGTGGCGTTTCCGCCTGGCTGGTACAGACCACAGACACGGGGGCCTGCAGGTATCCATGAGCCTCTGCTGGTTTCTCACCCTCACATGTCATTGTCTATTTTCCTATTTTGCTGCATTAACTTCTCTTGGGAACCTGACTCTTTTCCCAAGAATGTTTCCACTCATTTAAAAACAAATGTTGGCAAATACTTGCAAATATTTTTTATTTGTCTCCTTTAAACGGACATGCTACTTCAGCTACGTTCACCCAGAGATTGTGAAGAGGCTGCATGGAGACCATCGCATGTTTAAGCTTAGCAGTGAATATAGAATTTGAAACTTTTTAAAACCTACTTAAAAGTCACAAAACACCAAAAACGCCATGGTTCAGCCTGGCTAGCCACTGAACGTGCCATCAGTGAATTCATGAACAAGTCTCATTTGGTAACAACGAGATTTTGATTGGAAACACTATAGACATTTTTTTAGCATTTTGAGGCCATTGACTTATCAGTGACTCTTGAACTAGAGTAATATAACCCTTCTGACCCCTCAAAGATTTCATTTTGGGGTTTGGGGCGAACGCACTTGCCTCTGAGTTGAAGTCTCTGTCAGTAACCATTTTGGTGAGGTTCCCTGATCAGAGAAAGAGGCAGATGCGGCCAGAGAGAAGCTAACCTTCGCTGTTTACTCCCTCCCTCCAGCTCGGCCAGTGAGTACCACATCTCCATCACGGCCAACGAGACGGTGCCCGAAGTTGTCAATTCTACTGAGGACGTTGGGAGTGAAGTTAATATCTTCTACACGGTGAGAAGTCAGCCTCCCATTAGTGTTTCCAGGAGTCACTTGTACACTTGTAAATTACATGCAAGTATTAACAGACACACAGGAACATTTTGGTTCACCAAATGTTCTATCTATCATTGTTTCTACACAGCAATGTACTTTTATTTATAATTTCAGTACTTTAAAATACTTTTCCTCAAACTGATCATTATCGCTGATCATTTTCTGATAATAAGACACAATTAATTAGAATGACTTTCTAGAAAAAAAAATAGACTATGAAACCAAATAGATACTACCTCCAATATTTACTTTTTTTAAAACTATGACTGAGTAAAGCACTTTCTAAAAAATAGCCATAGCTATTTCAGAAAGTGGTTATTTGACATTGTCTTGGTCGTATTTCCATTTATACAAAAAAATGAATGTTTATCTCGGTGTGCTCATTGCTACTCTTTCTATGTATTAATTATACTGTCACTTATGTTCTCACTGACACCTCTGTAAGTTATGTTCTCTATTTCAACAATGCTCTTCAGGGGTTGTCATAGCCTTGGAAAAGGACAAAGGAAAAGTGAATGCTGGCTTTCCTTGAGCCTGGGTCCTGTGAGGGGCAGGAGGGTGCGGACAGAGTGCGGTTGTGTCTGGCGTACAGCTCGCCGGCCATCGGGCACCCGCTGTGGGCTCGCCGAAGGATGCCGTTCTGTGTACAGAGTCATAACACACCGCCTTCCTCCCGGGACTCAGCATCGCACACGGACGGCCAGGAGAGGGCGCCGTCCGCGGGGCTGGCAGGGAGGGAAGGTCACGCCTCTGCTCCCCTGCAGGTCCGGAGAAGCGGGCACTTCCCCATGCCAGAGCTGACGCTGTCCATCTCCTTCCCCAACCTGACGGCCGACGGCTACCCCGTGCTGTACCCCCGCAGCTGGGCCTCCTCCGACGTAAGTCCCGGCCGCGGGCGCCCTCGCTGCCGCCCTCCCGGGTGTCACGCCCTCTGCCCCACTGGCCACGGCGACGGTGACGGAGGGCTTTCCAGAGGAGCGAGGGGAGGCACTGGGGCCATTTTAAATGACAGTAACCCCCCCCCCTCCCTTGAGCAGCTGCTGGGGCGACAGACTACCCTGAACTGGGGGCTCAGGACAGCAGAACGTGTCCCCTCCGCACGGGAGGCCTGGCTCTGCCGTGGGGGTGTGGGCCGCGTTGGTCTCCCCGGAGGCAAGGTGGGGGGTCCTTCCTGACGCCCCTAGATGCTGGCCGTTGCTGCTGACCCTGGCGTCCCTCCCCCACCCCGTCTTCCTCCCCTGTCTCCGCACAAGCACGCTCACCGGAGGGCTTGGGGCCCCCCATCCAGGCGATGGCGCTGAGGTCACTATTCACACCGTCAGCCTGTTCCCAGGTGGTCACTTCCCAGCGTCCAGGGGCTGGGGGGGCATGTCTCCTGGGGTCACCGGCCGTCGGTCAGAGAGGCTTCCAGATAACTCCCCTTCCGCTGCGGCCTGGACTGTTCCTCACACCCCTCATTTATCAGAGGGGCTCAAGCAAAGAGAGACTTCTTTTTAAATAGATGTATTTTTTGGAGTTCGGAGAGCAAGGGAGAGGGAGAGAGAGAACATCCATGATGAGAGGGAATCATGACCAGCTGCCTCCTGCACGCCGCCGCTGGGGATGGAGCCCAAACCCGGGCCTGTGTCCGGGTTCCTAGATCCACACTCACCCTCTCGCCGGGTGGGTGAGCCACGCCTGCCGGGGGGTATTGTACGTTTTAACGATTCTTGCGACACCGGTGTGCCGTGGCACCCCGGCTGAGAACCGCAGACGTGGGTGAGAGGAGCTCTGCTAGCACCGGCCTTCTCCCCGCCGTCCTGGCCGCTGCCTGCGACAGCTCAGAAGCGGCTGGGAAACGGCCGCGGCCGCTCACGAGCGCGGGGACTCACTGGCCGCCACGCGGCCTCTGCGTGTCACAGCGCGACGGGGCGCCCTCCCCCGCGCGGTGCCCGCAAAGCCCGTCTTCCTCCCCAGAACGCAAACTGCAGGCCCGCGCACCTCTGGGACCCGCTCGGGCTCGGCTCTGGGAGGAAGACCATCGCGCTCACGTCCGAAGACTTCAGGCGAGGCCCGATGCCGGTAAACCCGCAACCCGGACGGGCTCCCCCCCCCGCCCGCGGGAGGGTCCGGGCGCTAAAACACCGCCCGACGGCTGTCACCCCCGCCCTTTCCCAACGTGCAAGCACTGACACCCCTCCCCGCAGGACTGCAGCACCTGCAGGCTGGCCACCGTCACCTGCAGCCTGGCGCCCGCGGACCTGAGCCAGGTCAACGTGTCCCTGGTCCTGTGGAAGCCGACCTTCCTCAAGGTGAGCGGCCACACCCTGACACTTAGCTGTGCACAGCGGGCCTCCCTGAGCGTGTGCACAGGGCCTTCCTGAGCGTGTGCACAGCGGGCCTCCCTTAGCGTGTGCACAGCAGGCCTCCCTTAGCGTGTGCACGGCGGGCCTCCCTTAGCATGTGCACAGCAGGCCTCCCTTAGTGTGTGCACAGCGGGCCTCCCTTAGCATGTGCACAGCAGGCCTCCCTTAGTGTGTGCACAGCGGGCCTCCCTTAGCGTGTGCACAGCAGGCCTCCCTTAGCGTGTGCACGGCGGGCCTCCCTTAGCATGTGCACAGCGGGCCTCCCTTAGTGTGTGCACAGCAGGCCCTCCTGAGCATGTGCACAGGGGACCTCCCTTAGCGTGTGCACAGGAGGCCTCCCTTAGCGTGTGCACAGCGGGCCCTCCTTAGTGTGTGCACAGCGGGCCCTCCTTAGCGTGTGCACAGCGGGCCCTCCTGAGCGTGTACACAGCGGACCCTCCTTAGCGTGTGCACAGGGCCCTCCTGAGCGTGTGCACAGGAGGCCTCCCTTAGCGTGTGCACAGCGGGCCCTCCTGAGCGTGTACACAGCGGACCCTCCTTAGCGTGTGCACAGGGCCCTCCTGAGCGTGTGCACAGGAGGCCTCCCTTAGCGTGTGCACAGCGGGCCCTCCTGAGCGTGTACACAGTGGAACCTCCTTAGCGTGTGCACAGGGCCCTCCTGAGCGTGTGCACAGGAGGCCTCCCTTAGCGTGTGCACAGCGGGCCCTCCTTAGCGTGTGCACAGCGGGCCCTCCTTAGCGTGTGCACAGCGGGCCTCCCTTAGCTTATGCACAGCGGGCCCTCCTTAGCGTGTGCACAGTGGGCCCTCCTTAGTGTGTGCACAGCGGGGCTTCTGTGGAAAGCCCTCAGGTGGGGGAGTTTAAGCACGTGGCCCGGCCGGCTCTGCTCGCCAGCCACCGGCCTCGCTCTCCTCGTCTGTGACTTCCTGCAGGGCCCTGTCCGTGTGTGCGTTTCCCAACCTCCTCATCCTCCTTCTCTGCATCTCAGAAGACAAGCACCTTGTAACACCGTTTCTCAGCAGTTTAGAACGCAGCTCAGGTCAAAGGGTTCTAGAGAGACAGTCCTTGACATGTTATCAAAGAATAGCGCTAACATACACTGAGCGGCCAGATTATTATGATCTCTGAACGCATAATACTCTGGCCACTCAGTGTGTATATGTATGTGTGTGTGTGTGTGTGTGTGTGTATGTGTTAGAGGACCAGTGCATGAATTTGTGCATGGGTGGGGTCCAGCCAGCCTGGCCAGCAGGAGGGGACATGGGCAGTTGGCTGGCCTGCCTGCTGGTCGAACTCCCGGTCGAGGGGACAATTTGCATATTAGCCTTTTATTCTATAGGATAGACACGGAGTGGCCAGATTATTATGTGTTGAGAGATCACCAGAATCTGGCCACACATCGATTGTATTAAATGAGGCCATCTCCCTGTCTGTAGCGATACCTAAATAAGTAGGCCTGCACCCCCAACCCGACGAGCGTAACACGCGTGTTGCAAGGAGCCCGTCTCTTTGCAGATGGGCTTCTCCAGCCTGAACCTCACCGTCCGGGCGCAGCTTCGGAGCGAGAACGCGTCGCTGGTGCTGAGCCCCGGCAGCCGGCAGAGAGAGGTGAGGCCGGGTGGGCACTGTCCTCCCGCCAGCGTGGCGGCCTGGGGTCTGGTTGCTCAGAGCCCTTCAGTGACTAGTCCTGCCCCCAGGAGGCGCCCGACACTATTGCTTCAAATTGTACTGATCCGCCCTAAGTGTGAGTGGGGCAGGGAGGCGGGGAGGGGCGGAGGGCCATGCGTGTGCCATTAGCGCCACCTGAGCGGAGCACGCCGAGGGGAGGGGAAGGACCGCGGGGACTCGGCGTGGGGGTCCGGGAGGGTCCCCGCGCCCACACCCGTGCCGCCCCCCAGCTCGCCATCCAGGTGTCCAAGGATGGGCTGCCGGGCCGCGTGCCGCTCTGGGTCATCCTGCTGAGCGCCTTCGCCGGGCTGCTGCTGCTGCTGCTGCTCATCCTGGGCCTGTGGAAGGTGAGCGCCCCCCCCCCCCCGCGGTCCCCACGCCGAGGCCGCCCCCGCGGTGCCACGGGCACGGGAAACCCCAGGGCACGGCCGAGGCGCAGAAAGAAGTGTATCTCAGACGTTTCTGTGAAAGAAAAAAAAATAGATCCAAACATCACCGAGGCTCCTTTGGAGCAGGAGGGACCTCCTCTCTGCCAAGGGCTGTGGGGACGGTCATGACATCCCCCGGGGGCCGTTCAAAGGATCAGCTTACACATTAGCCCCCAGCACCCAACTAACTCACCCCAATGCCCGGCAGGGCCAGGCCAAGCGATTTCTCAGGCCCTCTGTGGCCCGCGGGCCGGACGCTCCCCATCCCTGCTCCAGCGGTTGGGATGGTTGGGATTATAGGGAGTGTGTGTGTGTGTGTGTGTGTGTGTGTGTGTGTGTGTGTGTGTGAGAGAGAGAGAGAGAGAGAGAGAGAGGGAGAGAGAGAGAGAGAGGGAGGGAGATCCAGCCTCGCTCTGCATGTAATGCCTGGTGTGGCCACACGGTGGCGCCCAAGGCCCGGCTCAGTGGTGCCAAGGTCACACTTGCCATGGAATGGGGTTCCTTCGCTTACACACTCCTGGAGGGAGAGCCGGTTACTCCCGGTTCCCTTCACTGTGTCCCTGGTTCCCGGCTCTGCCTGGGCCTGGGTGGCTTTAGGAGGAATTTCTCTGCCGTGTCCATGGGGGAAGGCAGGGCAGATGGAGTGTGCGGTGCCCAGAAGCTCCCGAGCCCTCGGTCACTTCCCGTCTGCACTGTGCTCACTCGCTGTCCACTCAGGTTACATGGTGATGGATGTAACCCACGGAGAGGTTAGCAAGGACTTAGTCATGGGACTTGGTTTTGTGGCAATCAGTATTTCTCAACAGGCCAATGAGAAAAAGGCCCGCACAATTATGTTTAATTATTCGAAGGCCCAGAATTGTTAACATAGTATTAAACTAATTTCTACTCAAGGAGATTAGTATTTTATTTCTTACGTTCAAGTTATTAATCGTGTTATGTTGGGTATTTTCTCAACAGATTGGATTCTTCAAAAGACCACTGAAGAAGAAAATGGAGAAATGAAATGTTTAACAAGAGAAAAAAAATGACTATTCAATGATCTATCCTCAGGTTTGCCTCAAATATGTGACAAGAAATTTATAAATATGATTAAAGACAGTCACATAAGTTTATATAATCCATCAGGGTTAATCACTTGGAAAATGAAGAGATCAAGCAAGATCCAGAAAGCAATACCATATATATATATATATTTTATAAAATGATAAAAAGTATTTTTAAATAATTACTCATTTTTGTTGAGTATTTAAGCAAAATTACAGTGTTTTTTGAAGATGAAGAACAACCTGTAGAAATATGTTTATATATGAAATCACCAAAGTATTTAAGAAATGCATAGAAATATTTTTATGATCATTGAAACATTTACGTTCAGAACATTTAAGCTTTTTTTATTGATTCCTCATCAATATGCATCAGCATGAGGCAGCATTGGTAAATGCTGAGAAAGAACTTGACTGAAGAAGATCCCTCCCCCTGACTCAAATGCTGAGAATTTCCCAGGTGGAGGCTGTTGTGGACGAAATGGGATTAAGCCGCCGAGAATCACGCATGACGTGGCTTTGTCTGGGACCAGCTCCTGGGAGTTTCAGTCCAGGGCGTTTGGACACTCGTGCGATAGTGCAGAGATCCCGTCCGAGGGCGGGAAGTGGAGGAGGACTGTCACAGCCAGCGCGCCCACCGGCTCCTGGAGCTCCGACCAAGCAGCCCCTCTGGCCTCGAGCTCGGAAGCTCCCCCCTCCACGCCAGCTCCCTGCGGAGTCGTGTCCCCGATGCTCCCGAGCCTGAACACCGCCTCCCTGAGCGCGGCCTCGCGTCCGCCACAATTCCTCGCGGAAAGCCACGTGTGCGGGGCCGCTGACGTGGATGCTGAGCGGGACGTGGCTCGGGACCGGGCCCCTGGGGCTTGGCGGTCCTCGCTCGCACCGGAGGGGCCCGGGGACTCCTGGCCCGGCCCAGCCCTCGGCGTGGGGAGCATCCGGCGTGGTTTCCGAGGCCTCCCTGTCCACGCTCGCCGGGGACCCACGGGGGCAGCCCGGGACCCCACGAGGGCGGCCCGCAGCCTGGCTGTCACCGGGACGCCGGGCTCCTGCAGCGCGGCCTGAGCACGCACACAGGATCCAGACACGCCTGCGAGGGATCCGGGAGGAAGCCTCCCCCCGTGGAGAGAGGCCGTCCCCCGTGGGGTGAGCGGCTGCTTTCGGGAGCCTCACAGCATGGACTCCCTTGGCCTGGCTCCCGGCTGCTGCCGTCTGGGACACGGGCGATGCGTGCAGGGCGGCTGGAACCACCGCCAGAGCGTGAGCTGGGCCTCCGCAGCCACCCACCTTCCCTCCGACTGCCGCCCGGCCCGGCAGCGGCCCTGGCCCCCTTCTCTCCGATCAGCAGAGGTGTGAAGCGCCCTGGGTTCCATGTTTAAAACTGACTTCTGTGGGGTTACCTGAGGGCTCAGGGTCAGCCTGCCCCGTGGCTCTCCACATGGACCTCTCCAATCCTGATGGTCAAGGTCAAAGCCAGGCCCCCAGGGAGGGCCACGGTCATCGCAGCCGGGAGAAAGGCAGGAGGCCTCTCCGGACCCGAGGGCTGGCCTCCCCCCGCCGCCTGTGGCTGCAGAGCTGTCCACTCGGGAGTTTCCTCCATCCCTCCCCCCTTCCGGTGCCCGAACCACCCTCCCGCCCAACGCGACTTCTTTGTGGGAAGCTTGGCCCCGGGCTCAGCCTCACCGGTGCCCAGCCCGCCCGCAGCTCCGCCCAGGCTCACGCATCCTCAGAGACTCCGGGCCTGAGGCGCCAGGAGGCGGCCCCGCACGGGGTGAGCACCCTCAGGCCCCGCGCTCTGCACGCCCAGGGCGTGTGGAGGGGGGGCGCTGGGCCTCGCAGAGAGAGCGGGCTGCTGGGCCGGTCAGACACGTGTCCCTTCTGGGCTTTAAGTAGAACATTTCATGGACCTGGTGCCCCGTTCCCGAATACGATCATTGTTGAGGTGTATGTGTGTCTCCGCGGGCGTGCGTGTTTGTGTGTATGAGCGCACACGCACAGGCACAGATTTCATACGGGATACCTCCGGAGCACCCAGGGGCAGCTCGCCGGAGATGAACGCAGAGCAGCCGCCCACGAAGGAAGGTCTGATCATTTCTGTCGGCGTTCACCGGAGCGCCCAGCGCTGCCCCAGACAAGGCCCGGCATCCCCCGTGCCTGCCACGGACTGAGAAATGCACTGAACTCCATCCTTTGGCTTTAAGCTCTTTCAGAGGGAAAGCAGGTGGACTTTAGCCTGTTTATTAACTTCCGAGCCGTGGCCAATGGCAGCCTACTTCCTTTTCTGAGCGGATGACGCTCCCTGCGAAATGAGCTGTGAAGTCCCTTTCTTGGCCGAGCCATGCCTCTGGTGAATCATTTATCAGCTCCCGCTCCGAGGGGAAGGAGGGCTGCGTTACTGTCCCACTTCCGGGCTCTGGTGGTCCAGCCGTGGCCACGGTCCAGGTCCCCGCAGGACGCCCTCCGGCTGTCGGAGTCCCTGGTGATGTCGCTGTCGGCCCGTTACTGAGGTTCCATGATGATGACGGACAGACAGGCGGACAGTCACGGAGATGTGACATGTACATAGACCCACATGCAAGCACAATCATCACAGTTCCAAGGCTGCTTCACCTACTGATCTCAGGCCCGGCAGACGCCGTGCTCACAGCTCCCCGGGCGTCCATTTCTGTGTGCACAATGTTAGCAGGGTGCTCTACCTGGGGGGCCGGGGAGGGGCGGGGAGCGGCTGGAGCCGGTGGGTAAGGCGGGCGTGACCCAGCTCCTCGAACACAGGAAAGCTCTCCTGCCCCCGCCCGGCCGCGGGGCGGGAGCGGCAGGGATGGTCCTCATGGGCAGCACGTTCCCGTCCCCCCTCGGCGGCTCCGGGGAGCGGCTGGTGCCTTCCCCGAGCAGGGCTCCTGGCCACGCCATCCCTGAACGTTCCCGCGTGATTGTGGAAGGGCCGCTGTGGGCGGAGGTGTGTGTCACTGAACGGGACGCTCGTGCCCTGAGGATCGAGCCTGCGTGGCGCTGACGCGGACCCTCTCTCTCACGAAGCCGTGTCCGGCTCCCGGGAGGACAGATCCGCCCAGCGCCAGGCCGGGCCCGGCGGGAGAGCCAGCCGGCGTAAACGCCAGAAGGAAAAGCCCGGCGCCCGCAGCCCTGATGGCGGCGTGCCCCTGCGGAGCCCGGAGCCCTCTGTGATCTGAGCCTCCGTGGAAATCAGGGCAGTGACCGGGGACCGGACACTCAGAGCCGTGACTGCGTCTGACCCGCCTCAGCCCGGCCGCCTCTTCGTGAAGGAAGACTCGGCGGCGGGAACACAGGGGCCCCGGGCGGACGGACACCCATGGTCACTCCAGCTGCCCCGCACGGACGCGGGGGACTGGGTGCTAACGGCAGGCTGCCCCGTGGCTCAGCCAAAGGCGGGTGTCACCTCGAACAGCCCTGCTGGCGTCCCCTGGCCTCCCGTCTGTCAGGGCGGAGGGAGGGGAAGGCGGGGGACCGCACCCCTTCCCTCCACGGCCAGCCAAGCCCACCCCTCCCCCCCCCCAGGGACCTGGGCTTTGGAGGGGAGGGTCTCAGCACCGGGGCAGAGCCAGGTGCCAGGGCTGCCCCCCGAGCATCGTGCCCGGAGAGAGGACGCAGGAGGCGGAGGGAGACGCTCTGTGTCTCATGTGGACATTCTCTTCCGGAAAGACCGAACCCCGGGACCCCCGTCCCTGCCCACAGCGGACGCGGCGCTCCACGGCAGGCGGCTGAGCCCCTCTCCCGGGGGGCCTCGCTGTGCAGCAGCCACGGCTCAGCCTGCCTCACGCCGGGACGGTTCCCACGGCCCCCACACTCCGTGAGACCCGCCTGCTCGGGGTGGGACCGCGCCCCGCGCCTCGTGGGAAGCGTCGGTCTCGGGGGACGCGGTGCGTGTGTGAGCGCCGTGGGTGCACGCTGTCCTGGGCGGGGTGTGGGCTGTAGCCCCGGTGTCACAGGGAAGCACGCGTGGGCAACTGCCCGACACGCGTGTTCACACAATAAACGCCTGCATGGCCTACCACGCGAGCACGCTGCCAGATTCCTAAAGGCGTCTGTGTCCGTCTTCGGAGCGGGGGAAGGGAAGGGGTAGACAGACATGGAGGGAGTGGAACAGCGCCCACGGACTGCCTCCTGCACGCCCCCTACGGGGATCGGCCCGCAGCCCGGGCCTGGGCCCTGACCCGGAATCAAACTGGCGGCCTCCGGGTTCCTGGTCAGCGCTCACGCCGAGCCCCGCGGCCGCCGTGCTCAGCGAGTGGCAGAATAAACCGCGTTTCCACCAGCCGCTCCGGTGGGAAGGGTTTGGCTGCGTTCGGGAGCAAGCAGGCGGCGCGCTGACCTGCCCTCCATAGGGAGCCCGTTCACACCCAGGCTCTGGGCCCGGCTCCGGCCGCAGCGAGGGCACCGGTAACGTCAGAGCGAGCCGAGCGAGCGAGCGGCGGGCGCTGTGGAACACGCTGCGTGCCGCGTCCTGGGCGCGGGGCCGGGCCGGGCCGGGCCTCCGTGGGGCTCTGGTCCTGGGCGCCGGGCGGTGTTTTCCGTCCCTGAGTGAGCCTCGGTCCTCCACGTCCACCGGGCTCCGAGGAGGGCGTGGTCTCTGGGACTCTAAGTTGGAGGACGCTGCTCGGGATTCGTATTTCCTTCACAGCTGCAGCGTTTTATTATCTATTATTAATCTATTTATTTCACTCCTTAGGTGCTGGGGGGCCGAGGGGGGGGTTAGTCTGTCTCTGGTGTGTCCTGGGCACAGTTAGCTTTTCACAAACGTGAGACAAAAGCATGGGACCCATCTCCCCGCACACCCCCCCCCCCAAGCTTTTCATAGCGCCCCCCGCAGGGAGCCGCGGGACCAGGGAACACAGACACGGCAGGAAGAGGGGCTCCGTGCGGGTCCGGCTGCAGCTGACGTGCTCTCCTCCAGAGGGGCCGGCAGGGGTGTTTTTATAGATTTTAGAGAGGAAGAGAGACGAGAGATAGAAATATCAAGGATGAGAGAGAACCGTTGGCCAGCTGCCTCCTGCACAGCCCCTACTGGAGCCTGCAGCCGGGCCTGTGCCCTGGGGCACCTCACCTGCCGCTCTGTCCACGGAGCCACACCGGCTGGGCTGTCTGGGGTGCTCACTCAGAAACACAAAGTTCCCTGTAAGCCACGGGCAGGAGCGCGGCGCTTGTCTGTCATCAGAGGTGTCCGTCTCTGAGGCCTGGCCCTGCTTCCTGTGTCCTCTGCTCCCAGCAAGTGCCCCGACCCTGACCGCAGTGACCCGGCAAATCTCACCCCTCCCCACCACCCTGTCCCAGACCTGCGGAGTCCAGTCCATGCAGCGCCCGGCCCCCAAGTCCTCCTGACCCAAGGAGACCCCCTCCGCTTCCTGAGCCGAGGCGCCCCCTGCCTGCGTGCCAGGGGGCGGGGGGCGGGGGCTTAGATGAGAGCCACCTTCACTGCGGAGCTGGCTGGAGGTACAGGTGAACGAACGCACAGTCTCCCCAGAAACGCTGGTGAGGGGCCTTCGAGGGCACTGCCCGGGGCTTCCTGGACCGGCCGGTGGCCGCAGGGCAGGGAGAGCCACCGGGAGCTGGTGCCTCGCTCCCTAGAGCCCCGTGCTCCAGGCGCCTGGCCTGCGGGTCGGCCTCACCCCCGCCCCCTGACACGCAGGCAGCATTCTCGCCCTCCATCTGGAGGCGGCAGCCAGCGTGCTCACTGGGAAGTGCCTTTAAAGCCGCCACACGTGACTCATCAGTCTCCCTCCTTTCCGGCCCTGCACGCCTGCAGCGGCATCCTGCCAGCATTTGGTCTTCCTACAGGCCACGCCACCCCCCCCCCCCTGCAGCCCAGTCCCCTCCCCGCCCCACCCTGCCTCCAGATTCTACTTCCTTTTAAGTTCATAGTTAACGTTGTTATTTATTTATTTATAAATATGTTTTTATTGATCTCAGACGTTTAGGGTCACGGTGACTGAGGCAGTTTACACACAGCCACGTTCATCCTTTCCGGATGCAGTCACGTGGGTCCTGAGAAGCATGCAGAGCCCCCAGGGTCGCGGCCTCAAGGATTTCCTCACCGTCCCTGTCTCCTCCTGCCCTCACCCAGCCTCGCCCTGAGCTGCCTTCTGTCCCTCCCGCTGTGCTTTTCCCAGAAGCTCACGTCAATGGGTTCGTAAATGTGCGGCCTTTTGAACCTGCTTCTTCTCATTTCGCATGATGTGCTGGCAGGGAGTCCCCCCCACACCCCACACCCCACACCCCACACTCCACACCCCACACCCACACCCCACACCCACACCCCACACCCCACACCCCACACACACACCCCACACCCCACACCCACCCTGTGCTGCCTGGGCCCCTGCTCGGTCCTTTCTGCGCTGAGTGGGACTCCGGGACCCCGCCTCATTATTACCTGGTCTCTCCTCTCTCTGAAACGGGGGTTTGCGGCAAGCTGGAGGGAGCTGTGTTCATATGATCGTTGTCCTTCTGTATTTCCCATCGGCTGAGATGTGAGAGAATCATGCCAAGAATTGAACATATTTACACGGTTTGTATTTTTTTTTTTAGAAGAAGAAACATTTTAATTAACAAATGTCAAGCCCTGGCCAAAACCAGTTTGGCTCAGTGGATAGAGCATTGGCCTGCGGACTGAAAGGTCTCAGGTTCGATTCCGGTCAAGGGCATGTGCCTTGGTTGCGGGCACATCCCCAGTGGGGGGGTGTGCAGGAGGCAGCTGATCGATGATTCTCTCTCATCGATGTTTCTAGCTCTCTATCCCTCTATCTTCCTCTCTGTAAAAAATCAATAAATATATTAAAAAAAACAAAACAAATGTCCAGCCCTGAGTGAGCGTGGGAGCCTCGCGTGACCAGCCGGTCCCGGGTGAGAGCGTGAAGAATGCCTGAGCGTCTGGCACCACATTCATTGCAAAATAACGTCCGATGATGTCCGCAAGCGGGGCGCTTGCCCTCTGACCCGCGTCCCGGCGCTGACGGGGCAGGGAGAGCAGCCTCTGCAGACGTTTCCCCGAGGTCGGCGTCCTCTCACTCGCCCACACCTGGACTGTTCTGGTCACCTGTGGGCTGCCGCTCACCCCTCCCACAGGCCTTTTGGGAAAACTCATCCCCGTCTGCACGTGCCCTGCAGGGTCTCAGATAAGGTGACCAGACGTCCTGCTTTGGCGGGACAGTCCCGGTTTTTAAAAATTTGTCCCGCGTCTCTCGGCGTTTTTAAAAAAGTTCCGATTTTTCTTTCCAAAAATCGGGACTTTTTAAAAACACCGCGGGACGCGGGACCTTGTTAAAAATTGGGACGTCTGGTCACCTCAGTCTGGGAGGGCCCAGGGGACTCTCACATCTCGTATCTTCAGAGCACTTCAGTGTTTCCAGAGTCCACACGAGACGCGGACACGTCCCCGTCCGAACAGGGAGCCGCGCACGTGGCGCTGCTCAGCTCGTGGAATTTCCGCTCCGGGTCACCACACTTGGTCCTTGTGGGAGCGAGGAAAAGCCTTCCTCCCCGCTGCCAGCACCGTCTTCCTGCTGGCACGCTGGGCCCAGGCTTCCCTCACAGCGGAGCTTCACCAGGAAGGGGGTCGGGAAAGACATCATCCGGTCCAATTCGCATATTACGGTTTTATTATTGTAGCATTGGTGTCAGAGGGGAAGGGGGAGGGAGTGACAGAGACATCAAAGATGAGAGAGAATCATGGACCCGCTGCCTCCTGCTCGCCCCACACTGGGGACCGAGCCCACAGCCCGGGCCTGTGCCCTGACCAGGAATCAAACCATGACCCCCTGGTTCTCAGATCCACACTCAACCCCTGAGCCACGCCAGCCAGGCACCATTAAAGATTTTAGAAAATTCTTTCATATTATTTTAAAGGTTTTCAAAAGGTAAACATGAAATGTCAAGACATCAAACTGTACACCCTCTCTCTGTGCGCCTCATCCTATGCCGCTGCACCTTGAAGCAGCTCCTGAGACGGCACACGGGATCGTGGTTACAATCTCTCACTTAGAAGCTCTGTGACTCTGGCTGGGCCCGAGCTGGGAAGCCGGGAGCCAGCCACGCGTGTCACGTGGAACCAAGCAGCTGGGGAAGGAGGTGGGGAACGGAAAAATCCGGAAAAACCCAGACGGAACGTGGGGAAACTCTGAGGCAGACGTGGTCACTGAGCCGGGTCAGGAGGAGCAGGGCTCCGGGAGTCAGGTGGTGACTTCGGTGGCCGCTCCGTGGCCTCCGGCTTCCCGGGGAGGGGGGGCCGCAGGCAGGTCTCCGGGCCCACGGACACAGGCCTCCTCGCCGGCCCTCTGGCTCTGCAGGGCGGGCGGCCTGGTGGCGGGGAGACTCCCGGGCCCAGCAGCCTGCAGTCTGAGCCTCCAGCTGTGGGTGGGGGTCCCCCGGCTGGTGGTGTGGAGCCGGGCCTCGGGGCTTGGATCAAGGCTCTGAAAGATGGATGTCCCAGAGGCAGCAGTGAGCAGGGAGAAAGGGGCCACCGGACCATTTCAGCGGCAAAGAGGGCCCTGGGCTCAGGGGAGGGGAGGGCTCAGGGGAGGGGAGGGCTCAGGGGAGGGGAGGAATCAGGGGAGGGGAGGAATCAGGGGAGGGGAGGAATCAGGGGAGGGGAGGAATCAGGGGAGGGGAGGGCTCAGGGGAGGGGAGGGGAGGGAAGGCTGGCGGGGAATGGGGGGAGCCTGGGCCTGCAGGCCTCTGTCCTGGTGCCTGTGAGGATGGGGTCTCAGAGGGGCCCCAGGGGAGGACTTCGAGAAGCTTCATCAGCCCCCAGGTGTGTCCTCTCAGGGTATGATCTCTGCTGATTGGCCGGCGCCAGGGGTCATAGGTCAATGCAGCTGGTCCCGAGGGAGCAATGGCAGCCTGATCCGGTCTGGCTGCTCTTCTGGGCCTGGAGCCGACACTGAGGAATAGTCCCTGCAGGTCAGAACCTCGCTGTGCTGGGAGCTCCATGCCTGCGGCTACTCTCCCCCTCCCAACCTTCCCCGCCTCCCCCCCATCGCTCCCCTCTAAGGTCTAACCCACAAGCTCAGCAACATGCCAGGGAGGAAAGGCCAGGGAGGGTCCAAACCTCATGACCCAGACAGGAAAGTGTGTATGTGTGTGTGGGGGGGGGATAGCCGTGTACCCCAGGGTGTGCTGCGGGAGGAAAAGCATCCTGGGGGCCAGTCCCGGTCTTTCCAGCTTTGCCAGTTGCTCAGCACCCGGGGCTTCCCGCTCGGTGACCTGTAGCTGGCCCATGGGCCCCGCTCTGCCCCGGGCGGCCTCCCTGCCCGCCAGGCAGGCCCTGGAACCTGCGGGGTGAGGTGAGGGTGAGAGAGGAGGAGGGTCTGCAGGGGGAGGTGGAGCAGGCGCGCCCAGGAAGCAGAGCGAGCTCCTGCCACGTCTCCCGGCCCCGCAGCGGGGACCCCCCCCCCCCCCCCCCCCCCGCCTGCGCTGAGTTCCTGGGCCAGGCTGTGCTCCCGCCTCCGGTGCTCTGACGTCCTCGCAGCCTCCCGTGAGCCATCTTGGGCCTTGGGCCTCGGTAGTTTAAGGACTGGGGTAAGCAGGGCTGGTCTCTCCAGAACCGTGAATGCTTTCCCCAGGAGGAAAGCACCAGAGAGCCTTAGGCTGGCTGATCCTTCGCATGACATGTTTCTCACAGAAATAACATCTAAACCCCTGGTGAGCCCTAACTGTTGTGGCTCAGTGGATAGAGCATCAGCCTGCGGATTCAAGGGTCCCGGGTTCGATTCCGGTCAAGGGCATGCACCTTGGTTGTGGCACATCCCCAGTAGGGGGTGTGCAGGAAGCAGCTGGTCAATGTTTCACTCTCATGGATGTTTCTAACTCTCCATCCCTCTCCCTTCCTCTCTGTAAAAAATCAATAAAATATATATTTTTTAAAAATCCATGTGAACACTGCTCGCCCTTCCGTGAGCTTTCCCTGCTGAAGAGGCACTTCCCTCTGGCTCCTCCTGCAAAGTGGGGGTGTCAGCTGTGAGCGGAATCAGCGGGCTCAGTCATCGCTGCAGCCAGCACCCTGAGCCCCGAGTCCGTGCCAGTCCTGCGTGGCAGACCCCAGTGAGGTGCGCTCACTGTCCCCAGGGGTTCCTGCGGGAGAAACACCCATCTGAAAGGCACGCTCGCGCAAGGAACGGAAACCTGAGTCCGATGGAAAGAAAAAGGGGAAATATTAAGAGACAGGCATCTCTGGACGGCAAGGTGGAGAAGGTAACAGATCCACAAACGGCTGGAAGCAGAACATAGAGAAAGAAAAGTGGGGCTCCCTCCCTCCCCCTCTCCCTCCTCCCTCCCTCCTCCCTCCCTTCCACACGCCTGCCTCAGTTTCCCGATCTCTGTTTTGTCTGAACGGCCGCAGATTGGCGTTTTCTATGCTCATTAAAGCAAGTGGCCCGCGTGAACATGGATTCCTAGTCCCTGTGGCCAGCAAGGACTCTGCCCTCGCTGACCTTGAATGCAAACCCTGGGGAGAGAGCTGAGGGCCGGCTTGGGGGGTGTATCCACGTGGCCGGGAGGCTGGCTACGCCTCAAGGGCCCGGGGAGGGAATCGGAGCCCAGCGTGGCCTGTGGGCAGATGGGGCAGCGGGGGTGCATGTCTGCCACACACACACTGAGGACAGCAGCGCCAACAGGACAGTGCCCCCCGGCTACTGTGCCAGCAAGGCTGAGTGACACTGGGGTGCCTGGTAAGTCCAGGGACCCGGGGACCAGGTCTGACATTTGTTTGTTTTGTTGGTGTTTGAGTGGAGACTTCCTCTCATTGTTGGACCTTATGCAGCTCTGCCGGTGCCCGGAGCCCGGTGAGTCAGGCACAGGGGTTCTGAGAGGCACTCAGCCTTTCGGTGATTTACGGGTGACCGCGGAGGAGTCACCGGTGACCTCACCTCCACAGGCCCAGGACTTATATGGAAGTCCTCAGGCACCACTGCTCAGGTCCAGGCAGAGGGCTGGGACCCGGGACACAGCTCATCGCAGTTAGGAACGGTGTGTAGGAACTCATTTCCCAGGTGCAGGGTGAGCTCTTGTGACACAAACACCTAAGGTTTCAGATCCAGCATTTGAGTGAGGAGCCAAGTATCCTTCCTAATAAAAGCCTACGTGGTCATCATGCCATCACAAGATGGCTGTGTGCACGGTGGGCATGTGCAGGTGGGCGGGGCCGGGCTTGATGCGTGCCCAACAAAGAGCCTGCCTGGGGGTCCCACCTCCTCTGGCTCTGAGCAGCAAGGCCTGCCTGGGGGTTCTGGGGTCTCACCCCCCAGCTCCATGCAGTGTGGAAGTGGGACCCCCAGCTCTGGCCTACCTCTTTGGGGCAATCCATAAAGAAGCCCCAGATGGGTGGGTGGGGCTTACCTCTTTGGGGTAATCAATTGCGGGCTCCTGCACTGTGACAGGGCACAGGCCAGGCTGGGGACCCCCGCCCCCCAACCCGAGTGCAGGAATTCCGGGCAACAGGCCTCTACTATACATATAATTAAATATAATTAAACGCATGCCACACCCTGATACAGACAAAAGAGAGGTTTTTACTGACAGAGGGGAGCCAGGAGCTAAGAAAGAAGAAAAACTGGTTCTGATAGAGGCGATAGCAAAGTCCAGCAGCTGATGTGAAATTCCACCGGAGCCTGGAGGCAGACTTCCGAGATGGAGGAGAGGAGAAAGCCTGAGCGGGCATGGATACGGGTAAGGGATTAGCGAGAAGAGAGGGAGGTAGAGGAGGGGGGGGTGGCCTGGGTGTGGGGTCCGGCAGCATGAACGGGGAGAGAGCCTGCGGAGCCGGGTCAGGGCCCATTCGGAGTGTGAGCTTCGGGTGTGTGGGCTGCAGTCCGTGGACGGGGAGAGATGGGCAGCCGGTCTGTTCTGTGTGAGGAGAGCGCGGTGAGGTGTTGGACAGGCGTTTCTCAGCAACAGACAAAGCAGGATTTTCCTTTAAAGCAAAACAACGGACCCTGTGCGCGCCAATGCTGCCGTTCGAGGCCTCCCATGGAAATGAGAATTTGGAAAATGCGTGTCCGTCGCGTGAGTTTGACAGTTTCCCCGATGGAAAGACTTCCCGGTGAGACGGCCGTGATGCAGCGATTTAATACTGTGCCGTGGAGCGGGTCGGCCGTCGGAAGATCCGTGTCACTCAGCGAAGCGATGTTTCCAGTGACCCTGTGAAAGAAAAGGCCACCTGCTGACCTGACAAGCTCAGGGGAGGCCTGCGTGGCAGCCTTGCAAACCCAGAGACCTAAGATAACCACAAGAGATGGTTTGAAAATTAAATGCCTAACAGGTTATAGTAGGTAGTCATGTCCCAGATGCTTTCCCAGACAAAGATCAACTTTGATCTTTTTACTGAGCCCGTTTGCCTTTCTGCCTCTAAGATAACATATCTGTGAGATGTCTGGGTCACTTGTAACTTCCCTTTTTACGGAGCCCCTGGGGAACAACCAAATGTGGTGGGCGCCAGGACAGATGCCTCAAATTCCTTCTTTATCATGTTAATTGTTCCCGCACTCACCTGAGTACACCTCCCTCATTTTACTTTTTATCCAATCCCAGGACTTTCCCACAGCTTTGCTTCCTCCAGCCTCCTTACTCCATCACCAATGAATTTCATGTAACCCATCTCTGTCCCTCCTTTGATTTCGGTGTATAAATAGAAATGTGACCCGCCATTCTTCGGAGCATTATCTCAATCCGTTGAGGTTCTGCTTCCCGGCATATGTCGACAGTTTTGGCTCAAATAAACTCATAAAAAAAAATTCTTTACAGGTTTCAATGTTTTTTTTTTTTTTTCATTAACAACCCACACGTGGGGGACAGAGTCTCGTGGTCAGGGAGCCGGTCACGGCGCTCAATAGGCTGATGGACTGGAACACACCAGATGCCAAGGTCCTCGGGAGCCTGCCTGCCGGCCAGGGCTCTCCTATCTGTGACACGTCCCCCTGCCCACGTCCCCACGCTCAGGGCCACTGCAAGGACTCCGCCCCGAGGGAGGGGTGCGTCATGGAGACCACAGGACGGGATTGGTGACTGAGCCCCATGGAGAACGCCACGCACACTCGGAAGACTGCGGGTGGGGGCGGAATCCAGCTGTGCCCTGTTTCTCCCCCTCACCCCTATGTCGTGCCAGCTTGATCCGTACAATCTCACCGAAACCTCATATCGCACAGACTGAGTGCAGAAGCAGGCGTGAACATCTAAGCACTTACATTAAAAAGATTGGCAGGCCTTGGCTGGATAGCCTAATGGTTACAGAGTCATCCAGATATGTCAAGGTTTTGAGTTCAATCTCCAGTCAAGATACATATAGGAAGCAACCAACGAGTGCATAAATAACTGGTTCAACAAATGAATG
>OY882861.1:1560785-1615785 GCA_963693515.1 Pipistrellus nathusii | reverse complement strand
CCTCACCCTCACTGGGGCTGTCAGATACCTGCACTCCCGTGGGAAACGGGCCCTGGAACTCCGCCTCCCCTCTACCTGCGTGATTAGCAGCTGCCATGGAAACACAACATCCCGCCTGCCCAGGTGCCGGGCCTGTCCGCGCAGAGCAGGGCGGCTGCCTGAGGAATGCCTGGCTGCGGGCGGCGGGCGGCAACCTGGAGCGTGTGCCGGGCCCACTCCGCGCAGGCAGGCGGGGCAGTGCCTGGGGGGGCGGTGCCCGGGGGGGCGGTGCCCAGGGGGGCCATGCCCGGGGCAGCCTCCTCCTGCCCGGTGTGTGCGTACTCAGGGGACAGGCTTCCCGATTCAGGGGGGTGCTCCAGGGTATCATGGGGTCCCCAGGGGAGCACCACCTGTCGGGTCCCGGGAACGTCCGAGGTGAGCGTGAAGGTGGCAGGCGCTGGGTGCGTGACGGGTGGCATTTCACATGGCTCTGCCCGGGTCCTGTCCAATGACCGAGGATTCCCCATCACTCTACACGCACACACAGTGGTTTGTACAGACAGACGTACAGCTGTGTCATGTAAACACATCCCCCCATTAACATGGTAGCGGGATGCGTGTGTACGGTTCACACATGCTGCGTTCTCCCAGCCCCTGTGGAGGCGTGTGGCCTCCGACCTCACGTTAACACGCAGATCCCAGCTCCGCAGACCCCCTCCCGGGTGTTTAGGGAAAAGCCGGCTCACAGCTCAGCTCCCACTCGTCCCCTTTCAGTGGCCGCTCCTCCACTGAAGTGCCGGCCGTTGAGGTGGCCGTCGGTGGGTGTGAGGGTGGAAAAGAGAGACCCTCAGAGGCCAGGCAGCCCCCGAGAGCTGGCAGCCCGGAGCGGCCAGGGACAGGCCATGTCCAACCCACACGACCCTCCCCTTCTCTCCTCCGCCAGGCCAGGCCGGGTTCCAGCCCCCTCCCCTCACTGCCGCTGCTCCCCACAGCCTTCCTCCCCACCCCCTCCCCGGTGGGCATGTGCCAGGCCTCTCCTGCAGGCTGTGGATACTGCGATTGCTCTCTTCGTCAGCGCGTCCTTCCGCTCTGCGGTCTGGCAGCGCCCTCCTCTGGAGGCACCCTGCGCCTCTGCTCCTGTCCTCCCTCCTTTCCCTGCCTCCTGGGGGTTCTGTCCGCGACCCCCTCCCTTCCGCAGCCCCTAGCACAGCCCCCCTCACACCGCCTCCGCCGCCCCGGCTCCTCCGGGCTGCAGGAGCGGGATGCCCACCTCGAGGGTGGGCGAGCAGGGCACATGCCAACACGTGCCCTCAGCGGAAGCCGCCCGTCCTCTGCCCCTGCTCTCCCAGCCCCTGCGGTGTTTGAGGGCAATGTCCCCGCAGACTCCACACGGCACCTCCTCCTTGTCCTCAGCCTCACGCCAACCTCCCGCCTCCCAGTCCTGTCCCCTCACCCCCCTCCCCGGCCCCGCACCTGCCCCTGCTTCCCCATGGGGGGCACCACCGGGGCCCTGGGCTCCTTGGTGCCTGGCTCCCGTGGAGTTTACAGTTTCCTGGTTCCGTCTCTTCTCCCCGCTGTCCAGTCCCCTCCTCGTCACCCAGCTGTCCTCCCAAGCTCCGGCCTGCGCGGCGGCCTTCCCCGGTTTGGATCTGTGGAGGCTCCTGTCTGTGTGCAAAGGCCGAGTTTCTGGGCAGCCAGGCAGGCCCTGTGCCACCTGGCCCAGCCACATGTGCAGCCTTCCTCTGCCACACCCATCCTGCTCACACACCACCCTGTGCACACAGCACACGCCCCGGACAGCCATGTGTGCACCCGCACACCCCTTCTGCTCCTGCAGCACCCTCTTCGGGCATGTTGAGTGTTCGCACCTTGTCTATAATCTTCTCTGCGTTAGCTGCCTCGATGCTTTCCCCCTCTCTCCTGTTCCTGACAAAGCGTGGCTTGGTGGGTTGGGCATCCTCCTGGGCACCGAAAGGCTGTGGGTTCCGATCCCAGTCAGGCACAGGCCCGGGTTGTGGGCTCCATCCCTGGTAGAGGGGGTGTGCAGGAGGCAGCCGACCCATGTTTCACTCTCACATCAACGTTTCTCTCTCTCCCTCTCCCTTCCTCTCTGTCTGAAAATCAATAAAGATCGCCCTAGCCGGTTTGGCTCAGTGAGTGGAGCTTCGGCCAGCCTGCAGATTGAAGGGTCCCTGGTTCGATTCTGCTCAAGGGCACATACCTGGGTTGCAGGCTTAATCCTGGGGCGGGTGAGGGGGTATGCAGGAGGCAGCCAGTTGGTGATTCTCTCTCATCATTATGTTTCTGTCTCTTCCTTTCTGAAATCAATAAAATAGGTTTTATTAATAAAATACATATTTTCATTAAGTAACGAATAAAAATCAATAAAGTAGGAAAGCTTTTCTTTTATTGCTAAAAGGGAAGTTTGAGGCAATCTCTGATTTCAGGGGCCCGCCCCAAACCCCAGCCCCCCTCTGATACAGTGAGCGCCTCTCCCAGGGCTCCAGCTCCCGCTGCCCAGCCCCCCGGTGTGCTCCAGAGCCTGCCCAGAGCCTCTGTGTGATGTAATGAGCGGACCGGGCTCAGAATTTCGCGCTTAGAAACCATTACTCATCCGTCTCTGATGCCCAGCCAGGCCGGGAGTCACTGCTGACAGGCCAGCACCGAGCCCCCACTCCCAACAAATTACAATTCCGGGGGTGCCCAGTCACCTAATTGGGAGGTGCCCACCGAGGCAAGTAAATGTCAACCCTCGCGGCGGGCGGGAAGGCGCCAGGTGGGGGAATGCCCTCCGGAGGGGTGCCGACGGCTCCCGTCTCCCTGTGCGAAGGGCCTGGGGCCCGATCACAGGGCCAAGTCTGTTACTGCAGACAGGAGCTGCTGACAGGGCTACAGGCACGCCGCAAAGTAAGACACAGGCAGCATGTCAAAGACAGGGAATTTCGGGGGAAATGGGAACCAGAGTGTCATCCTGTCATCGATAAACGCCCCGCTCAAGTCAGCAGCTGCCCCCGGACGCTCGTGTCTCTGAGAGATTCCACTTCCGAGAGGAAGCAACTCTCTTATCGTCACAGCAAAGACGTGGGGTTTGTGGCTGGTTTGTTGATATCATTTGTTATGATGACTAATGATTTACCCGACAGTAACACTCAGAAGAAGGGCTGGTGGAGAGAAGAATCTAGAAGGAGGGCTGTTGGAGAGAAGAATCTAGAAGGGCTGTTGGAGAGAAGGATCTAGAGGAAGGGCTGAGTAGAGAGAAGAACCTAGAAGAAGGGCTGTTGGAGAGAGGATCTAGAAGGAGGGCTGGTGGAGAGAAGGATCTAGAAGGAGGGCTGTTGGAGAGAAGAATCTAGAAGGGCTGTTGGAGAGAAGGATCTAGAGGAAGGGCTGAGTAGAGAGAAGAACCTAGAAGGAGGGCTGTTGGAGAGAAGGATCTAGAGAAAGGGCTGTTGGAGAGAGGATCTAGAAGGAGGGCTGGTGGAGAGAAGGATCTGATGCCCAGATCTGGACCCTGGTCCCTGGGTGCCTTTGAAAGCACGTCCTCCAGGGGACCAGGTGCCGCTGCTCTGGCTGCAGCCAGTGCCACAGACGCGGCTTCCATCAGGTTCCAGGCAGCCACTGCCCCGTCCCAGGCAGCGAGCGAGGCCCATGGGGCATGGACGCTGGAAACACGGCCCGAGAGGTTTCGGTTCCCGGGAAACAAGCCTCACAGGAGGGAGGGCATCGTCCCAGCCCCGGAGGGTTCCTGACCCCGTGGGCGCCTCCTCCTGACAGACGTGCCGCTCCGGGGGGAGCCCCTCGGTGAGGGACCCTGACCGGGGACTGGGCTGGGCGGGTCCTCGTGGTCCCGTCCCTCTTGCGGGGTCCGGGGCAGACCTGGGCGTGGGGTGCAGTCTGGCCGATGAGATGGGAGGAGTCTGCTCAGAGGCGCGGGGGAAGGAAGCTTTCCTTCCTGAGAGACCCGGTTGGGAGGCACACCCCAGGTCTAGGTGGGGGGCTGGGGCAGCTGCTGTCCATTGCAACCGCGATGTGACATCACGAGGGTGTGACATCATGAGGGTGTGACATCATGAGGGTGTGACATCATGAGGGTGTGACATCATGAGGGTGTGACATCATGAGGGTGAGGAGCAGACCTGCCCTCGGGCAAAGAGAGGAAGAATGCGGCCCTTGAGGTGTCCTTGAGCTTTGGACTTTGGGTCTCTGGGTGTCTGAAAGACTTTCCATCTAATTCATGGTTGTGTTTTTATTATGTGGCTGTACTGCCTACGCTTATAACCTGCAGAGCAACCTAAGTTTCCGTGATGTCATAGTGACCTAGAGCCACATAGAATTAATTGCTGAACCACTGGTATAAACAGAGCGTTGACCTTGGGCTGGAGACCGCCATGGGGAGGTCGGAGGCATGGAAGAGGCGTCCTGGGAGGGAAGGAGCCAGCAGGACTCCAGCCCCTGCCCAAGGCTCAGGCACGGGCCTAGCCACCCCTGCACCGGGAGCTCCAGGCCACGGGTGGGACCCACGGGTCCGGTTCCGGGGCCAGGTGGTCCGGATGCTTATGGGGCCAGGTGGTCCGGATGCTCACCGAGAAAGGAGCAGGTCCTGTGCCCGGACCACGGAGGGTGAGGGCTGAGAGGGTAGTGGGCTCGCCACAAAGGGCCTTGTGAGGCACAGGGAGGGCCCGGGTTTCACCCTGAGGACGCGGGAGAGGGTGAGGGCCTTATGCGGGCGAGTGACGTGGCCAGACGGCTCCTTGGGCAGGCAGCTCTGGCGGCAGGAGGATGGCGGGTGGAATGGCGAGGCGGGCGGCGGGCACGGGCACTGAGAGAAGAGTGGGCTCTGGGTTGAGTGTTGGCTCAGGGCACCCACGGGAGATGTGGTTGGCACGGAGAGTGGCCACGGGAAGGCTGCAGGGGGCAGAGTGGAAAGACATTAAGGAGGAATGGGTGGATTTGGCGATGGAGTCGCCAGGGTCGCAGTGAGCGAGGGAGGAGTATGACTGAGTGAAGCCCAGGTTTCCCACGGGGACGCTCAGTGGGTGGCGGCGGCTTACTGAGACCGGAGTGCTGAGGAGGGCAGGTGAGGGGGCAGATGGCCAGGTGAGCTTGACAGGTGAAGGTGAGACATCGGGGGTTGGGGGGGGGGGCTTCTGGTTAGTGGGCAGTTATCTATGCAGGGACGAGGGGACAACGTGGCCGGAATGTAGGCGTCCAAGGAGGAGCTGAAGAAGGGAGTTGGTGGGTCCAGCACAGAGAGACCGGGGCCAAAGCCCAGGAAGCAGCTCAGGGGCTGGGTGGGGAGAGCAGGTTCTGGGAGCGCAGATACGGGGGGAGACCAGATGGTGGGAGCAGGTGCTGGGGAGCAGGTGCAGGGACACAGGGCAGACCCCCACCTGCTGCGGGAATGCCAAGCCCAGAACTGGCTGCTCCTTCCCGAACAGACCGTGCAGAAGCCTCTCCCAGCCAGGCTGTGTGACGGCGCTAACACGTCCTTCCAGCTGATTTCCCCCACTGGAGAGGGTGTGTGCTTCTGTCACGTGTCTCCTGTGTCCAGAGGGTCTAGCCAGGGCGGCTCTGTGACAGGGGACAAGGTGACCTGAAGGACCGGGGCCTTGCAGAGGTATCTCCCCTTCCTCTTCTGATCCCTCTTCTGTCCTCATGCTGTGGCCCCATCACTTATCCTCAGCATGACCCCCACCGAGTGCTCCCCAAGATCACCTCCCCCCGCCTGCCACCGTGTTCCCAGGACCCAGGAGAGAGTGAGCGCCCGGACAACAGTCGGTAAAAGATAAAAATAAAAAAGTTATCATAAAAATAAATGAGAATTCAGATAACTGGGAGGTGAATATAGCCATTGAAACACTAAACTTGGTTAATAATTTCAGTTTTCTTTATATAATATAGCAGGAAGCTTTAATATTTTTCTAGAGAAAAATGACACACGCTACATCTTCATCTTAACAGGGAACCTTTCTGTGTCTGTCCTCTGTTATGTGTAAGTGTAACTGTGCTGTTTCACGGACGGACTCACCACGCACATGGAAGTGAGCAGCGAGCTGCCCTCACTCGCTATCGTGTGTGTGCGCTTCCTGCGGCCCAGGCCTCAGGCCTGAGCTGTACATCGCTGCATCCTGCCCGCTCAGCTATTGTCTCCGGGCGGATGTGTAGGCAGTTTCCGGTGGGTTTTGTCCCCGCTGGACATAGAGGCTATAAATACCCTCCCCAGGAGCCTTTTCCTCCTTCCCTCTCCCCGAGAGGCGCCCCTGGTCCAGGGCACAGCCCTCCCAGCCCTGGGTGTTTCCTGTCTCATCCGCGGTGTGTGTACCTCGCTCATCAGTGGGAGATTTTAATTCACTCTTTCTAGTTATTTTATTTTTTCACTCTTTGTGGTTTTATGGATGTAAAATGGTGCTTCGTATTTAATTTAATTCTTATTCTTTCTGTTGCTCGGCGAACATTTTTTTATGTTGTCATTTTAAAATGCCTACCTTTTCCCGACCAGTGTGGCTCAGTGGTTGAGTGTTGACCTATGAACCAAGAGGTCACGGTTCAATTCCCGGTCAGGGCGCATGCATGCAGGACTTGACAAGGTTGGGACTGGCCAGGCTGGATCTAGCCTTATTAGGGGAGGGGATGTTGGGGAGGGCAGGGGAAGGAAACTGGGTCTGGATTTCACGTGATTTTGAGGCACATGTGGGTGGACGGGGAACTTGACTCTGGATCCCAAACTCTGGCAGGAGGAAGGTTTTCATATACATTTTACTAATTTTCTTTCATCTCTGACACTTCTATTATAGGGTAAGGGCAAATAGCAATATTAAAACATTTGCTTTAAGTAATCCCCTTATAATGTGCACGAATTTCGTGCACCAGGTCTCTAGTATAGGGTAGGATGGAGCACGGGGGGTGCCCCACCGCTGGCCCAGAGCGGCTGTGAGGACTGCCCTGTGCCAGAGGTTCTGCCCTCCTAACGCCCTGAAGCCATGGCCCAGGCATCGGGCTTGGATCCTTCTCACCGTGTGGCCTTCCCGTAGCTGCACTTTCTCGGTGTAGCTGCTCTATTGAGAGGCGGAGGGGCCTTCCACAGAACTTCTGCTTTATCTGCTCTCCGTCCTCTCCGTGGAAACAGCCGCTGACCATGGGCTCCTGCGGTCAGTGTGCGAGGGATCAACGGACGGTGGCCGCGTCCCGCTGCCCGGGTCTGGGGGAGGGTGAGCTGCTGTGCAGAGTTTCCAGGCTGTTTTCTCGTTTCAGGGTCTGAGTAACCCCACTTCCTGCCGCTGTGGCTTCCCGGGGGGCCCGTGGCCTGATAATGTTCCTTGGCTTTTGTGGTGTGGGCTCCGGGGGTGACTCAGCAAAAGGCCGTGAGGCCGCATCCTCGCGTCCACCCCAAGGTCTCGGGCGCTTCCTGGAAGCTGAGCCGGGGCGGTGGGATGTCAGAGGGGCAGGTGCTGCTCCTTTCACGCTCCTCCGGAGCGTCTGCGGCCTCGGGGACCACGGTGATGCTGACGGTAAAACAAGCAGAGAGAGGGCTTCCTGGCGCTCATCCTTGGTGGGGCGGGGCTGAGAGTGTTCTGTGCGTGGTCCGAGCCCAGTGAAGGGGGCGCCTGGACCGTCTCCCCACGGATGAGAAAGCAGTGGCTCCTGCGGGGAGGGGGGTGAGGGGAGAGAAGAGGGGGCAGATGTGCCCAGGGCAGGCGATTCTTCACACTGTGATGCCCTGTGGGTCTCGCCCAGGAGGAGGACTTTTCAGTTTAAAGAAACGCTGCCCTCGCCGGTGTGGCTCAGTGGACAGAGCGTGGGCATGTGGACTGGAGGGTCCTGGATTCGACTCTGGTCAAGGACACGCACCTGGAACCTGGCTTGCAGGCTCTTTCCCTGGTCAGGGCATGGGCAACCAGTGGGTGTGTCTCTCACATCCATGCTTCTCTCTCCCTCCCTCTCCCACCCTCTAAGAACCAATGGGGAGATCCCTCGGGGAACGCTGGTACTTGCGCACTGGCAGCTCCTGCCACCCCACCCCCCAGGACAGCGTCTTCCTCTCCGCGCTCCTCCGGCTGGATGGAAGCAGGTGCAACGTTTGCTGGAGTTCTCAACAGACAGTGAAGTGTGCATGTGTGTACACGTATGTTTGTACACACAGCACACAGGTTTATCCCTTTGCTCCTTTCATATCTCCCTTTTGCCAGAGATGGCTGTGCTGTGCCTGTTGCACCGTTGTATCTGGAAACAGGAAACTTGTTTCCTAGGTTCCCAGACCCATGGCGGTGGGGGAGGGGACATCCCCAGGCCAGGTCCCAGCCGGCCTCTCCACGGCCTGAGGTGAGAGCCTGTCTCCAGGGAACCTCGCTGTCCCCTGAGGGCGGACCCCTGTGCCTGGTGACCGCAGCCCAGCCCGCTGTCCTAGGTCCCTGCTCCGCCAATGCCCTGCCGTGTCCGAGGCCCAGTTCCCACCGGGCACCAGGGAGGCCTCTACCTCCTTCAAGCAGTGACTCCTGTGCCTGCACTGACCTAGAGAGTCTGCCTTAGAGTGTGGGTGTATGTGCACACACTCACACACACTCACACACACACACACACACTCACACACACACACACACACACACACTCACACACACACACACACACACTCACACACACACACTCACACACTCACACTCACACACACACACTCACACACTCACACACACACTCACACACTCACACACTCACACACACACTCACACACTCACACACACACATACACACACACTCACTCACACACTCACATACACACTCACACACACTCACACACTCACACACTCACACACACACACTCGCACATAGGCACACACACCCACACCCACATGCATGCATGCACACACGTACATACACACACGCGCGCACACACGCACACACACACACTCGCACACTATACACTCACAGATACAATGAAATGTAGCTGCTAGCTGATAAAGTGAGCGCCATCGTGGTTCCATGTCGCTGCCCGCTCTGCCAGGGTCTATTGGACAGGGAGAAAGAGTGCAGTCCTGGGTGTCTTTCCGGCATCAGACATTTTAAAAGTGGGGGCGGTTCCACATCACCCCGAGCTTGCTCTAGTGCGCCAGAGCATCGGAGACGCGTCCCACCAGCATTTCCGAGTCTGCGCCCCGGGTGCCGGTGAGCGGGCTGCGGGAGCACCAGTTGTCTGAGTGTCCGTTCGGATCTTTGATTAATTCGTGACTTCATTTTCTTTTGCGAGTTATTTCCTCAAAAGCACAAATGCTCGGTGGTGCTCTGAGCAGCGGGGTGCAGAGCACGTGGTCGGGCAGGCTGTGTGGGCTGCTGCAGAGCACTTCTGGAGTGTTCTCTGCTCCTCTCTCCTGGAAGCATGCATTTCTGCAGACCCATGAGCTGCCACGGACCCAGGAGAGGCAGCTGCTCTCCGCCCAGGGCACCGTGGGTGACGGACTGCCTCACTGCTTTGGAGCGGCTGCTCCCAGAAGGCGCAGGCGCAGTGCGGGCGGGCTTCCCTCCGTGATGTCTGTACCTGAAACTCCAGACGTGAAATGCCACGCACACAGTGTGCCCGGAAACTGGGTATTCCTTTGTGTTAGCGCCTGTTAATGGAACTTCGATGTCGGTGTTAAGTAGTTCAATCTGCCTTTGGTGAGGGACAGGGTGAGGGACAGGATGGAGGACAGGGTGAGGGACAGGGTGAGAGACAGGATAGAGAACAGGGTAAAGGACAAGGTGAGTGATAGTATGGAGGACAGGATGGAGTCAGGGTGAAAGACAGGGTGAGGGACAGGGTGAGGGACAGGATGGAGGAGAGAGTAAAGGACAGGGTGAGGGACAGGATGGAGGACAGGGTGAGGGACAGGATGGAGAACAGAATGGAGGACAGGGTGAGGGACAGGATGGAGGACAGGGTGAGGGACAGGATGGAGGACAGGGTTTTTCAGGAGCTGTGGTTTTCTACCTTCTTCGATGTGTCAGCGCGTTTTCAGTCGACGTTTCATAGACTCCATGTCAAGATCTCCAGGGAGATTCAGCAGAGATAGGAGACAGGCCAGCCCTGCCAGTGGGCCGGAGGCTTCGTGTCTTTCTGTTAGAGGACACCGAGGACTGGGTCACCGAGAAGTCCCTGGAGGGACCTGGGTTAGAGGCCAGCCTCCTGTGCTCAAACCCTCTCCTCACTCTCATCACCTTCCACCCTGAGACTCGCTTATCTCCCGAGCATCCGAGATCTCTGGAAAACAAAGGTGCTCTCAGCAGCCATCCCTCAGGGCTGCTTATGAGGATGCATGAGATAATGAATCCTGAATATAAAGTGCTAAGCATGAGGCCACTACTTTCTATTTTCTGAGAGCTGCTAACTCTCAGGGCCCCCGAGTAAATGCCTAAAACAATAGCTGCTATTTCTTGGCAAGCTGATGAGGGGAAGAATTATGTGGAGCAAGCTGTTTTAGAGTGGCCGTGGGGGATTACATTAGGTTATAGTCTCAGGTGGCACATGGGCCTTGTTCTCCTCGCTAGGCATCCTGGGTTGCTGTGTGGCATACAACGTGGGCCTCCCAGACGCGAGGATATTCTCCGGTCCCTCCGACGCCCAGTTTGGCTACTCGGTGCAGCAGCTCATCAACCCAAAGGGCAACTGGTAAGAACACTGTCTTCGTTATTTCCATAAAAACACAAAATACATTTAATTCGGGGAAGCGATTGCTTATTCCGGTGGGATCATGACTGTTTGCTGATGAGGAGACCTCAGCCATCTCTAAATGAAGGCGTTTCTTTAAGAGTCGGTAACTCTCAGATTGCTCATTGATGGAATTGATAGCACTATTTTCTCAAAACTTGGAGAGAACATTGTCTCTACATATTCCATAGCAAATTCACAAATTTACAATACCAGTTCTGGCACTTAATAGAAGATGATAGATAGATAGAGGATAACTAGCTAACTAGCTAGCAGGCTAGATAGCTAGATAGATGATAGATAGATAGAAAGATAGATAGATAGAAAGATAGATAGATAGATGATAGATATAGATGGATAGATAGATTATACTGTAGATAGATGATAGATAGATGATAGATGGATGATAGATATAGATAGATGATAGATGGATGATAGATATAGATAGATGATAGATAGATGATAGATGGATGATAGATATAGATAGATGATAGATAGATATAGATAGATGATAGATGATGGAGAATAGGTAGATTTATCTCCATTTCTTTGCCTGTGAGCTGGTCTTGAGTTTGTCACTGTTCAGTAGTCAATGTGGCCACAGGGCCCTCCCAGCGGGTAGTCTAGTTCCCCAAATTGTCTCCTTTGTGGAGGCTCTGGATCACTGGTTTCCTTCTAGTCCAGCCTCCCCGCAGGTACAGAGGTGCTCGCTCTAGTGCACTTGGCATCTTCCATTTCCCCCAGAATGCCCTGCGTGCTTGTAGTGCTGTGCAGTGATGACCTTTGCGAACCATGGACCATGTACATACAGCCGCCTAGCCTTCAAGGATATGGAAATCTGCGCCCCGCTGCTGGTTTCCCTTTCCCCTGGTAACCATGGAAATAGACGCAGGTGATGCTGAAGGTTGTCTTTAGGCAGAAGAGCTGTGGGTCCACTTGGGCCCGAGCTGCTGCCCCCTGGTGGACAGGAGTCCTGCAAGGACCCTCACCTGCCAGGGCCCCGGAGGACTCCCTGGAGCTTCCCAGCCAGGGTCTCTGAAAGCAGTGACCAGAGGAGCTGCTGCGGGCTGTCACGTGACAGCTCAGTCCATCCCCTTCTCCCAGGGGCGCTCCCGGGGGTGCTCTGGAAGGGAATGCACAGGGACATTCGGCAGCCAGTGTTCACATTTGGGGCATGGCTGTCTGACGGAGCAGACGAAGCGGTCACTGGGGAGGGTAGTGGGCCTCTGAAGGGCCGTGGAGGAGGTGGGTCGTGAGCTAGTCTCCGGGTGGAGGTGAGAGGCTGCGGAAGAGCAGCCCTCGATGCCAGGAGCCTCAGGAAGGAACGCGGTGGCAGAGAGTCTGCCAGCCGCCTGCAGGGTCAGAGCAGTCTGGCTGGACACCAGAGCCAAGGAGAGCAATGTCTGCATCGTTGGGGGTGGGGGGAAGACAGGAGACAGAGGAGAGAGAATACCTCCAACAAGTATCTACTGACGCTTTGAGAACCATAAACCGTAGGAAGCTCCAGAGACACAGAGACGCTGTGGTTGGTGCAGTTTGACCTTGGGATGCAGAGACACACTTGCTGGCGCCGATGTTACGCTCCATCCCCGCTCTGCCCTGGACTGCAGGCGCCTGGCACGCCTCTCTCTAGTGCCTGACAGACAGACACGCAGAGCACACTGGGCGGCGAGGAGCAGCTGAATCCTGCACCAGCCGCCCAGCCACCCAGCCGCCCAGGCCCAAGTCCCGACCCCTTTCTCCTCTCCCCTCCCATGTCTCCTCCAGGACCAGTCCTGTCCATCCACCCCCCCCCCCCCCGCCCGACACCTGTGCCCGCCGCCCGCTCCTCCCCAGGGCCCCGGGGTGCTGCCCAGCAGCTTCTCAGCACCTCCTCCCTCTCCTCCCTGGAGCCAGAGGGAACTTTGCAAACATGAGTCCAGTTGGCACTGCCAGGGCAGATGACCCCGAGCAGAGCCCTGAGTGCCCGTCCCCTGTGAGCCTGTGGCCTGCGCACTCTCTTGGCTTGTCCCCCAGGAAGTTCAAACACAGTGACGCAATCCTTATGGCACACAATGCACAGGGCAGGGCGGGGGTGGAGGTAGGGGTGGGGAGGGGGGTCAGGGCGCTTCCTGGGAGCTGGGGGAGACATCCTGGGCTGTTTGTCTGCCCCGAGGCCTCCCCCAGAACAGGCTGAGCTCATGCTATGACTCAGCGACGGGAGCGGGTGCAGCCGCTGGACGGGGCCAGTCTGGCCAGCCGGGTATTCCCCGCTGCAGGGATGGTCCCTGTTACCGAGACGCTCCCGGGGGAAAGGCGACAAGAATGAACTTGTGTCCCGGCTCCAAACACCATCTCTGTGAGCTCACACCACGATTTAACTTAGACTTAAGGAGACACGTAACTGCTTCCTGTGTGCTGTGAACGCCATGGGCCGTCTGCGGCAGGTTTTAGACACATCCCAACGAGGAAGCGGCCCGCAGGCTGGCACACAGGATGTTGGGCTTTCTCTCTTCTCCAGACGCAGAATGCTCCTGACGCTCTGAGCGCTCTGCGCAGTCCCCGCCCCCTTTGCAAACGGGGGGACACGGGTTCAGAAGTTTCCCTGAGCGGACAGAGCTCATACATAAAGAACAAATCCGGGGCAGATCAGTGTAAATAGAGATAAAATGTTTTACAGGCACCTATATGATGAGAGAGAATCCCGGATTGGCTGCCTCCCGTAGGCCCCACACTGGGGATGGAGCCCGCAACATGGGCAGGTGCCCTGATTTGTGGGACCATGCTCTACCACTGAGCAGCACCAGCCGGGTGTGGCCAGGAGGTGTAGTCTGATGTTTCCACCGAGGTCTCCCAGTGGCTGAACCTCCCGGGTGGACACACCAGGGCACCGTCCATGTGGGGGCAGCACCCCCGGAGCTGTGGACTCGGTCAGCCCTGGGACCACAGTCAGCTTTGCCGAGACTGAGAGGACACACCCTGGCTTATGGACCTCGTCACCCTTCCCGGGAGCTCGCCAGCACGGAGGGGACACGGGGAGTGTGGAGGCTCGCAGGCCGAGGGCAGGCTGGGTACGGGACCCCCTGGGCCACCTTAAACGCCGCTCACCGACCTGGGAGGGATGTGGCGTCCCGGGGGTGGGCGCACCGCTCTGTTTTGGAACTCTCCATAATCACTACTCTGCCCGAGGTAATTGGCCGGTGAGGGCTATTTTGGGCCTGGAGGGGTGCCAGCTCCCTCTGCTGCTGTTGGTCTGCCCACACTGAGGTGCAGTCCACGCCCCGCAGGGTCCCCCCACCCGCTTATCCTGTCCCCACCCCGTCCCAGCCTCCCAGCCGGCCGCCTCCTCTCCGGCTGGCACTGAGATCCTGGGTAACTGCTCCAGCCACCTCCTCTTCCTGCCCGGGGATTGGGGATGTCGCGATTCCGTCCAGGACAATCCTATCAGCACAGAAGGGGGGGGGGACTTACCACCGACCGGTGAATGGTCTCTCACAGGCTCCGTGTCTTCCTGACCCAGGGCTGTCCTGTCCCCTCCGCTAAGAATGCCGCTGCCCCTCCACGCCCGGCCAGCCTGGTATTTGTTCCAGCGGGAATTGCCCATGTCTTATCACACGTGTATTATGGGTTTAGTTGTCACGTATTTTGCACGGTTTTTCTAGATGAAGTAAAGAGAAGTGTGCCTTGGCCTTTTTTTAAGCCATGGAGACACGTAGCCGGGGGCACAGCTGTTTCGTTGATAAAGATAAAATGTTTATACAAATGACTTATGGAAGGATTTAAGTTTCCCAGACAGATACGCTGATCCTTTCCGACTTAGACAAAGGAAAAAAACGTGGAACAAACACTCCTCTTGAGTAGCAGGATGCCGCTGAGTAACTAACCTGCAGCTCCGGTTCCGAAAACTTGGACTGTGGAGCCGGGCAGGCGTGTGTGGCTCTGGTGGAGCGTGGACCTGTGAACCAGGAGGCCACCCTTCTGTTCAGTCAGGGCACGTGCTGGGTTGTGGACTTGATCACCAGTTGGGGGTGTACAGGAGGTAGCCCGTCAGTGATTCTCTCTCATCATTGATGTTTCTCTCTCTCTCTCCCTTCCTCTCTGTAATCAATAAAGGATATACACACACACACACACACATACATGTATATGTGCATATATGTATATGTATATATGTACATATGTATAAATGTGTGTGTGTATATATATATATATATAGGCTGATAATCATATAAGTGCTCCTGGTAAGTAACTGAAGGGATACATATATTTTAATTAGTCTACCGCCTAGACTCCTCTGTCCGTCAGCGAGGTGAGAGAGCTGGGTGGGTGAGACTCCGCAGGGAGCCCAGTCTCTGTGGAGAAGCCGCACGGGAAGTGAAACTAACGGGGAAGGTGAGCCTCCACATCCTGCTTCCTTCCGGCTGTGAGCAGGGCTGCTCTGTGTCTTTGCCAAAGACCCCGTGTTCGAACAACACAGGTAAGGCCACTGAGCGCTGCCTCTGCCCCCTATAGCGTGGAGGCTGTTAGGGCAATGAAGGCGCTCAGCAAATGTGAGTTTTTGCTTTGGCTTTAATACCACTTCCTTCTTAAAAAATACTTTTTATTGATTTCAGAGAGGAAGGGAAAGGGAGAGGAGAGAGAGGGACATCAATGATCAGAAAGAATCATTGATCGGCTGCCTCCCGCACACCCCACACTGGGGATGGAGCCTGCAACCCGGGCCTGTGCCCTGACCGGGAATCGAACCGTGACCTCCTGGTTCATTGGTCGCTGCTCCACCACGGAGCCATGCCAGCCGGGCACCACTTCCTTCTTTAGAGGCGGGCTGACCAAGAGTTGGCCACGCCGCCCATGGCTGCCAGCACTGGAATGTCCCGTGTCCGTGTCCGCAGTGACACGCGCTCCCAGGAGGCAGCACAGGGCGGGTGTCAGACGGGCTGTGGGGACTGGAATGTCCGCAGCCCAGGATGACGTCCATTCCGACTGCGTGCTGGTGTTCACGCACGAGCTCAGCAAATGGGACGCGGCAGTAATTGCACGTGTGGCTCTCTGTGTCACTCACGTGGCCACTAGCAAATTATCACGTGGCTGACACCGGGGCTGGTGTTGTGTGCCCACCGCTCAGCTCCGCTCAGAGGGCTCCCAGGTGCCAGGGCCAGACGGCCGCCTCACAGGCCCCGCCGGCACCCTGAGGGGCAGAGAGGGCAGAGGACCAGTCGACAGCTGGACACATAGGCCGAGTCACTGGTGGACAACGGGCATCGAGGGTGTTTCTCCCGGCGTGGCGTCAGGCCTCTGCCGGGAGCACCGGCTGACGGTGCCCAGCTAACGGAAAGCACTCCCGCCCGCAGGCTGCTGGTCGGCTCGCCGTGGAGCGGCTTCCCGGACAACCGCATGGGGGACGTGTACCGCTGCCCGCTGCGCCCGCCCGCGGCCGAGTGCGAGAAGCTCAATCTGCAAGGTGAGCCGGGGATGGCGCCATGCCTTTTCACAGGCAGAGCCTGCGCTGTCCACACACACACACACACACACACACACACACACACACGTCGGGGAAGGACAGAACCAGCCACGTTCTGTCTTAAAGGACTGCCCACAGCTGTCCCTGCCTCTCTCTTCTCGGTGGTATTGGCCTACGTGTGGCCAGATTTCCCACAATGTAGACCTGGTTCACTGAGACGTGTGGGGAGGGGCTGCCCCCTGCACCAGCTGCCCCGGATGGGAGCCGGATCCCACCCGCCATGTTCAAGGGCATTTTCCTGATAATTTACAGACGTCTGAGGCTGCCCGAACCCCTCTCTCCCCAGAACACACCCCTGAAGTATAGAGATGTCAGTCCTGAGGCTGATTCAGGGTGCTGTGTCTGAATGACCCCATTCTGATAGAAACATTCACGCCTTGGAATGGCCCGGCTGGCTGGGATGGCCGTTTAAGTGCTCACATCTCAGATGCTTTCTATTAAGGCACGGAGTTACTGACAGTTACTGGAAGTTACTAGAAGCCTGAATGAGTCACGCTTCCTCCCGGCTCTTCCTGAGACAGGCCACACGTTGCTCACTCCCTTCATCGTCATCAACCGAAAGAGCCGGCACTGAGGGGTCACGGAGCCCTGAGGAACCCAGGCTCAGCGGGCTCAGTGCGTGAGCATCTCCCCCCACCCAGCGGGGAGATGGTGTGGTTCCCGGGCAGGGCACAGGCCCGGGCTGCGGGCTGGATCCCAGGGCGGGGCGTGCAGGAGGCAGCCGACCCATGATTCCCTCTCACCATGGATGTTTCTCTCACTCCCTGTCCCTTCCTCTCTGACATCCACAAAAGCACATTTTTAAAAAGGAAGCCGTGGATCAGGGAAACAGCGCTGAGGAAATTGAGGGACGGGAGCGATTCACACCAGTGGCGAAGGCTTAGCGACGAGGGCGGCCGTTTCCGACCCATCCCTGTCTCCCTGCGCTGTTCCTGGACCTCGCAGCCCTCAGTGACCTGTGTTCAGTGACGGGGGGAGTACCCACAGGGCCTTGGCTGGGGCAGAGGGTCACCTAGACCTGTGCTCTCCAGACATCTGCCCCCCCCCCCCCCTCCCGGTGCAGATACCTGTAAATGTAAAATTTCTAAAAGTAAAAACAGATCCTGGGGTGAGTGCTCAGAAGTATTATTCTATCAGCCCAGTAGATCATAGTCCCTCTAGCTTTCAAACACTCACCCCTAACGTGTACATTTTATTTTTAAAAAATCACATAGACGTGCTGACGTATTGTCTTCCTAAATAAAAATAACACAGTTAACAAGTAAAGCCACACGCACAGAAGCCCTGCTGTTCTCTTTGGGGAGCCGTGAGACTCCCCTGGCGGGAACATAAAGCTAAGGTGACCAGACATCTCGCTTTTGGCAGGACAGTCCCGATTTTTAACGTTATATTAAAAATCGGGACTGTCCCGCCAAAAGAGGGACGTCTGGTCACCTTACATAAAGCACACCCAGCAGTGTGGGAGGGGGCACAGGTCACCAGGCTCAGGAGCACGTGGCGGGGAGCAGGGTCAGGGAGAGGAAGGGCGCTCCATTTCCAGAGGTGAGAAGAGAAGAGAAGAGAAGAGAAGAGAAGAGAAGAGAAGAGAAGAGAAGAGAAGAGAAGAGAAGAGAAGAGAAGAGAGATCATTGATCGGCTGCCTCCTGCACGCCCCACACTGGGAATGGAGCCTGTAACCCAGACCTGTGCCCGGACCGGGAATCGAACCCTGACCTCCTGGTTCCTAGGTAGATGCTCAATCCCTGAGCCCCGCCGGCCAGGCCATACGGTCATTCTTCGTGATGCTCTAGGATATTTTCTTTCTGGTGCAGAGGAAGTGTGAGGTGGGGTGTCCGTGGCCTTGGGAAGAGCAGGGATGATCCGCAAAGGAGACCCCAGGCGGCCTCCGCTGTGCTTTGCGTGGCCAGCGCTGCTCTCAGCTGTTCCGTGGGACGGCCTCTCAGGTTCGCCGCCTCCAGGCCCCCGACAGCGCCCTCTGCAGCCCCAGGTGCTGAGCTGCGGCCGCCGAGGCCCTCACATCCGCACTGGTCACGCAGATGGCACTAAGGGGCACTGAGCTCAGTCCTACAGAGGAGCGTGTGTGCCCCAGGCTGGCGAGCAGCCGAGCTCCTCCGGTTACAGAAACAGAGAGTGACCGCGCTCTCCCCTCCCTCCGCAGCCGCCGTGACCATCCCCAACGTGACGGAGATCAAGAGCAACATGAGCCTCGGCCTGACGCTCAGCAGGAACGCGGGCACCGGAGGCTTTCTCGTGAGTGTTCCCTCCTCACACCCCGTCCTCACCCCATCCTTCCCCGGCGCCTGCGGTCAGCCCTCCCCGCCCTCCTGGGAAGCAGACCTGGGCTCACTGGCAGCGCGTGCTTTCTGCCCAGTCCCGCTGTGTGGCCGTCCCCCAGGGAGCTTCCTGTGGATGGGCAGGCTTCTTAAGGTCCTCAGCACAACCATTGGCCAGAATGTTCCGGAAGGGGGAGCAGATAAGCCGGTTCTGTGCCCTGGCCTGGGCGCCCGGTCTCTGTGATAACAGCAGAAGCCAGGCTCCTCCCTGGGACCCCAGCAGGAGCTGCTGATCCCGAACGTAGGTCTCGGCGGAAGGCACTCCTATGTGTCATGTCCACTGCCCTGGCTGAGCGGGGGCCAGTAAAGGCAGCCCCGCTCGCTTCTCAGTTCCCGTTGGTGTTTCCCCGCATCCGGGACGCGGAGGAGACATCACGGCGGGAGGGGAGGCCTGGCTGGACAGGGCCCTGGCCCGTGGCTGTCCATGCCACGCACGTCCAGGCACTCTGTGCGTGGCGTGAGGGGTTGGTGGCTGGAGACACGTAAAGAAAGTGGGGCCTTCTGAGAGGGAAGAATTTCTCAGCCCAGAACTAAGCCAAGCAATGACATGGGAAATGGCTGAAACGAGTGGGCAATAAAAGGTGAAAACCATTGCACCACTCAGAGAGAGGAAAGGCAAGTAGCAGCGCCGTTTTATTTCACATTCGCACCAGCCTCACAAGAGTGTCCGCGTTGTATTGTCCTGTTAGGAGAGGCTTAGACAGCTTACCTCTCCCTTAGTTTTACCAGTGACCTGCTAACTACTAGCCTCAGTGCACAACTGGCTTCTTCTGGAAAGTGACTCGGTTTGAGCAACGTCCTACGTTCACCAGTAAACGTTAGCATTCAGACAGACTTTGTACCCCTAAGGGAATCAAGTTTTGCTTATAATATTTGTTGCATCAACACGTGGATGAATGTTGCAATGGATCGCCATGCTTTCTGATATCTTAAAGTCCTTATAATCGATCACTTTTTTTTTTTTTTGCTTCTTTGTTTTTAAAGTTGAATAAAGTCAGAAAGAAATATACTGAGACGTGGGGATTATGGAATGTGCTTCAAAAGTTTTTTACCTGTAACTTCAGATGGAGTAAAGTGAAGTTGCAAGAGAATCTGAGAGATTAATTTAGCTGTGTGTCAAAAGACTGAGGGAGGGAGAGAAGAAGAGAGAGAGTTGTGAGGGAGAGAGAGAAAAAGAAGAAGGAAAAAAAGCCAGTTTTCTTTACATACCTAAGAGATCAACATTTTAAGATACTCTCAGGACTTATGTGGAAAAGACAGACAATCATCACATTTTTTTGGAGCCTTCTTAAATTCTGGGCTAAAAGCAGGAATTGTTCTGGCATTGACAATTGGCACATTTGAATTTCAACTTCTTAGTGCTGTTTTCCTTAGCTTTAAAAATTTTTTGGCTACTTCATGAGTTATTATTTTTCAAGATGATTAGAAAAATCCAACTTGGGAATGGAGATCTAGGAATTAATGATTGGTATCTGCTATTTGGTAAATTACCTAAGTAAATTAAAAATCATAATAGATACGATTTTTCCCATAATTGGCAAAATGAATCTGTTTTATAGGAAAAAGCAACCTTGTTTGCTGAGTATGAAAATGATCACAGCAGCTGCCTGCTCCCAACAATTAAACTGGGTCAAATGAATTTCCTTTTATTCTTCCAAGTAGAGGCCCAGTGCATGAAACTCATGCACGGGGGAGGGTGTGTGTGTGTGTCCTCAGCCCAGCCTGCACCCTCTCCAATCTGGAATTCCTCTCACACTCCAGGACTGATCATCTCATAACCACTCCCCTGTCAGTCCGATTGGTGCCTAATTGCTCCCCTGCCAGCCTGGTTGCCCTTAACTGCCCTCCCCTGCCAACCTGGTCACCCCTAACTGCCCTCCCCTGCCAGCCTGGTTGTCACCAACTGCCCTCACATGCAAGCCTGGTCCCTTCCAACTGCCCTCCCCTGCCAACCAGGGTCACCCACCAAACTGAGGAAAGGGTGCCTCCGTCCCAGGGGACACCGGGAGGAACGTGAGCGCAAAGCTTCACGTTCAGAGTGAAGACGACATGGCGCCTGTGTGAAGGTCGTTGTGAAGGTCACACGGGTCTGTAGGAATGAAACGCCCAGAACAGCCCTGGGCCAGCTGCAAGTGGGGAGCTGTCAGCAGCTTCCTACGTGGTCTTTCCCCCACATGGCTCCTCCTGTCCTCTCCATGCGGAGTGTCGGCAGAAACCACAAACCCACTTCCCCCAGCCCCGCAGGGAACTGGAGGAGAGCTCGGGCCAGGGCAGAGGCCAAGGTGTGTGAGGAGGTCACCCTGGTTCCGCCCGGGGACAGCCAGGCCACCACATCCTCAAAGAGAGTCAGAGAGGACGGATTTCATGTGACAATCCGGTTTCAAAAACCACTCTGCTAAACCACCTCAGAGGAGGCTCATGGGCTGCCTGTGTTCAGTTCTCTGAGGACGTCGGGGCCCATGTCCACTCCCCCAAACCTGCGGACACCAGGCTGGCCGGGCCTTCGTGCCCACACCCCTGGCTCCACCCTGAGTCCCCCCATCGGCCCAACCCCCAACCTCCCGCCAGCCAGCCCTGAGTGCCAGGACCTCCCGAGTCAGTCACACGGGAAATGCTCACTCAGTCATCATGGAAATCATTAGATGGGAAAGGAAAAAAGAGGGAAGGGACGTCCAGTCAAGATCTTAATAAAGAGGCTACAAAGCTCACCATTAAGCTGTGGACCAATCATTAAAACTGAACCAAAAAGTGTGGTCTTACAATAAGCCATCCTATATAATAAATAGGTAATATGCAAATTGACCATCACTCCTATTTAGTCAACACACAAGATGTCCCCTCCCATTTAGTCAAAGATGGCCACCCCCATGTGAACACAGGATGGCTGCCACAAGAAGACCAGTTGGGAGGGACCAGCCTGTAAGGGAGGGTAGTTGGGGGTGACCGGGTTGGGCCCCTCCTCCCGAAGCTGCCCCTGGGCACAGCTCCTCCCGCCGCTCCCTCCCTCCTTGCGCCCTTCGCCCTGCACTGGGGCATTTTCTAAAGCATGGCCTTCGTTGTTGGTAGGATCGCAGATATCTTCCATCTTCTCCCCCTCCTCCCAGTCCCTCCCCCGACCCCCAGAGGAACAGAGATGGGCGGGGGTCTGAGGGTTCCCTGTTCTGTCTCCGTTCCTGTTTCTCAGACGTGTGGCCCGCTGTGGGCTCAGCAGTGCGGAAGTCAGTACTACACGACCGGGGTGTGTTCCGACGTCAGCCCCGACTTCCGGCTCCTGGGCAGCTTCTCGCCGGCGCTGCAGAGTGAGTGCGGGGGGGGGGGGGGGGGGGGGGTGTGCTTCCGTTAGAGGAGGGGACACGTGCCCGCACCCCAGCCCTCCGCTCCAGGTCCCCGCTTCATGTTCAGTGACTTTAGACATCTGTGTCTCCCTTCCCCCGTGTAGCCTGCACTTCCTTCATCGACGTGGTGGTGGTGTGCGATGAATCCAACAGTATCTACCCCTGGGTGGCGGTGAAGAACTTTCTGGAAAAGTTTGTGCAAGGCCTGGACATAGGCCCCTCGAAGACACAGGTACGGACACCGGTCACTCATGCTTTCTCCTGGAGAAAACGGTGTTGGTGTGAGTCTCCCTCTTTGCATTTGCCGGGTCCCGGTGGCGGCCTCAGTGCTGACCTGGAGAGTGAAATGCAGCTTGTGCTGGTTGAGTTGTTCTTCGCATCACGTCGCCACTGCTGGTCTCTGGGCTGGGACCCCGTTTCTGACATGGCGTCAGGCGTGGCTCTAGCCCCGTGGTCGGCAAACCGCGGCTCGGGAGCCACATGCGGCTCTTTGGCCCCTTGAGTGTGGCTCTTCCACAAAACACCACGGCCGGGGCGAGTCTATTCTGAAGACGTGGCGTTAGAAGAAGTTTAAGTTTAAAAAGTTTGGCTCTCCAAAGAGATTTCAATCGTTGTCCTGTTGCTATTTGGCTCTGCTGACTAATGAGTTTGCCGACCACTGGTCTAGCATTTTAATCCTCTTTAGTTGCTTACTTTTTCCATCCTCTAACTCATAAATGTATTCATATACTTTAAAATCAGATAGCTGTATTTTCTTTACATCTACTTGGATTGATAAAGGCTTTTTTATTATTATTATTATTATTTCTTGCTGCTAAACAGTTATCTTTGAATTCTGGGATTTTTGTAAATAAGTCTGTAGACAGCATAATTCCGCTTTATGTTATTTTATGGTCTCTTACTGTGTTTCATCTAGTCTTTTCTCTCATCTCCCCTCCCTCCCTCACAGCACAGCCCCGGCGCTAACGGGCTCTAAGGCAGCGGTCGCCAGCCGGTGTCTGCGGGCCCTGCTGGCCCGGGAGTCCCCCAAAGGCTGGCGGCCGCCGCTGCAGGGGGTCTTGGGTTTGCCTTTCCGTCTTCTGGGGACAGGCAGCCGAGCTCCGGAGCAGAGCCTCCTGCCTCTGGGAGAGGGAGCAGGCTGGTTTTTAAAGCTCTGGGGACTTTCTTTCTTCCCTGTTCACTCTGCCACTCGGGGCCATTCTGATTGTAGCAGCCCATGGACCGCCGTCAACGGGGCCAGCCCCCGGCGTCCTGGCAGTCCTGTTCTCCTGCACCTCCTCACATCTCCGCAGCTCTCCCCTTTCTCTCCCAGAAGCTCAGGGCCGTGTCCTGTCTCCTCATATTGGACTCCCCGCTATTCTGGGTCCTTCCCTCTCTCTCAGGTCTTAGAAAACCTGAAGCCAGCGGTCAGGATGTATTTCCCCCCTGGTGAAAGTGCTGATGGGACTGAGCCATCCAGGCCGCGCCCCTTCGCCTCCCTTACACAGGACAGTGTCTCAGAGCCCCTGGGCCAGCGGCCCCTCACCCCACTCCCTGCCCCGGGAGCCCCAGGCACCCAGGGTGACTTCGGTGCTGAGCACAAGGACAGGGAGAGAGTGTTTGAGCCTCTGGACCTGAAGCGAGCGTGGGGAACCTTTTTTCTGCCAAGGGCCCTTTGGGTGTTTGTGACATTGTTCTGGGGCCATACAAAATTACCAGCTGAAAAAGCAGCCAGCTCTATTTGGTCACACGTTTCAGTAACTCACCCTAAGGCCTTGCTGGGCCAGACCAAGTGCAGGCTCGTGGGCCTACGTCCCCCACCCAGAGCTTCAGGATGAGATGGCGTCTGCTGGGAGGTTGTTCCATCTCAGCTCTCGGGTCAGACTCCCAAAGGGCGTTTCTCCGGAGCACAGAGACCCGGCCACAGCTCAGACCCGCAGTGCGGTGAGAGGACACGCACAGTACCACTCCCAGAGGGACCGCACCACTCTGAGCAGTAACCACTGTCTCAAACACCTCTTCTCCTCCTCCTCCTCCTCCTCCTCCTTCTCCTCCTCCTTCTCCTCCTCCTCCTCCTCCTCCTCCTCCTCCTCCTCCTCCTCCTCCTCCTCCTCCTCCTTCTCCTCCTCCTCCTTCTCCTCCTCCTCCTCCTTCTCCTCCTCCTCCTCCTTCTCCTCCTCCTCCTCCTTCTCCTCCTCCTCCTTCTCCTCCTCCTCCTCCTTCTCCTCCTCCTCCTTCTCCTCCTCCTCCTCCTCCTCCTCCTCTTCCTCCTCCTCCTCCCCCTCCTCCTCCTCCTCCTCCTCTTCCTCCTCCTTTTCCTCCTCCTCTTCCTCCTCCTCCTCCCCCCCCTCCTCCTCCTCCTCCTCTTCCTCCTCCTTTTCCTCCTCCTCCTCTTCCTCCTCTTCCTCCTCCTCCTCTTTCTCCTCCTCCCCTTCCTCCTCTTTCTCCTCTTTCTCCTCCTCCCCCTCCTCCTCCTCCTCTTCCTCCTCCTCCTCCTCCTCTTTCTCCTCTTTCTCCTCCTCCCCCTCCTCCTTCTCCTCTTCCTCCTCCTCCTCCTCTTCCTCCTCCTCCTCCTCCTCCTCCTCCTCCCCCTCCTCCTCCTCCTCCTCCTCCTCTTCCTCCTCCTTTTCCTCCTCCTCCTCTTCCTCCTCCTCCTCCTCCTCCTCCTCCTCCCCCTCCTCCTCCTCCTTCTCCTCCTCCTCCCCCTCCTCCTCTTCCTCTTTCTCCTCCTCCCCCTCCTCCTCCTCCTCTTTCTCCTCCTCCTCCTCCTCCTCCTCCTCCTCCTCCTCCTCCTCCTCCTTCTCCTCTTCCTCCTCCTTCTCCTCCTCCTCCTTCTTCTTCTCCTTTTCCTTCTCCTTCTCCTTCTCCTTCTCCTTCTCCTTCTCCTTCTTCTTCTTCCTCTTCTTCTGTACATTTTTATTGATTTCAGAGAGGAAGGGGGAGGGAGGGAGAGATAGAAACATCCATGATGAGAGAGAATCATTTATTGGCTGCCTCCTGCACGCCCCACACTGGGGATTGAGCCCCAAACCCAGGCTCAATGTGCCCTTGACTGAAATCAAGCACGGGACCGTTTAGTCCACAGTTCGATGCTCTATCCATCGAGCCACACCATCAGCATTTCCACCAGGGCTTGAACACTTCTTCTTTGCTCATTATGTACTTCTCCTGAGCTGATGAGGCGTCCCCTCCCACCCGCAGCTGCTCACAGTTATTCACAGGTTGGCGTCCATCATGAATGAAAGTGTTTATATCACTTTTATCTCTCTAGTCTGAACTTTATTGGAATACTTGTCCACATTAACATACTACAGGGCGGTGCTTAAACGTTTACAGTTAGTACTCCTAAGGACCAAATCGTGCACAATAGCACATCCTCTTGCTTGTCGATCAGTGCTGATGTTATACGTACTCAGCAAGCGTGTCAAACTCAAAGGCTACCACGGGTCAGGTAAGCAAGGTCTAAGTGGATGTGGCCGCAAGAAAACAAAAGCTTCCATTTCCATTGACTCGGAGGTTTATTGCAGTAGAGACGTGCTGAAGACAAAGGGTGAAATAAATGAGCCATCGTTAACAAAAAACAATAGGACATTTTAATAAGCATTAATATTTTTCTTAAACATTAACTTACAGACACTGAGTAACTGCACAAATTAATAAGCGTAACACAAACAAATCTATTTTTCTTGTTCTCTGAAAGCGAAATATTTCCTGTTGCACACACCAGACCAGCCAGTCCAAGACTAATGACGTGCCATCTGCTGAAAAGTATTTGCCGCTGGCATTAGTGGGGAGAAATGGTGCGCCTGCCCGTAGGGCATGTGTGAGAAATGAGTGCAACACGACGGTAGTCACAGTCATTACTGGTTGAACGTTGTACTTTGTTATTAATGATGATGGATAACAGGATATTGTAAAAATCAAGTCACAAATTTTTTTAAAAATATTTTTTCATTGATTTTGTACAGAGAGGAAGGGAGAGAGATAGAGAGCTAGAAACATCGATGAGAGAGAGTCATCGATCAGCTGCCTCTTGCACACCCCCCACTGGGGATATGCCCGCAACCAAGGTACATGCCCTTGACCGGAATCGAACCCGGGTCCCTTCAGTCCCCAAGCCGACGCTCTATCCATTGAGCCAAACCGGTTTCGGCAAGTCACAAAATTTTTATTAGAATGTTTCTTACGGCCGAAACCGGTTTGGCTCAGTGGATAGAGCGTCGGCCTGCGGACTGAAAGGTCCCAGGTTCAATTCCGGTCAAGGGCATGTACCTTGGTTGCGGGCACATCCCCAGTAGGGGGTGTGCAGGAGGCAGCTGGTTGATGTTTCTCTCTCATCGATCTTTCTAACTCTCTATCCCTCTTCCTCTATGTAAAACATCAATAAAGTATATATTTTTAAAAATGTTCCTTCCATACCGTCATATTGGCTGGGCGCAAAAATACTTGTGGTGGGGCCGCATGTGGCCTCGGGTTTGACATGCTTGACGTACAGCCTCCAACAGAGGAGCCATTTCCCGGGAGAACAATAACTGTCTTACAAAGTTGAAAATGGCTCCCCCTCAGGCTACCAGCCCACATCTGCGTGCAGGCTGGCTGGGTTCATCCTGTTGGCCACACAGCAATGAGCTCTCCCTCAGTGACAAGCGGCTGTCCACAGGTGGGGCTCATCCAGTATGCCAACAACCCCCGCGTGGTGTTCAACCTGAACAAGTTTAAAACCAAAGCGGACATGATCGCCGAGACGTCCAAGACGGTGCAGAGCGGCGGCGACCTCACCAACACGTTCAAGGCCATCGAGCACGCCCGGTGAGCTCCCCCGCCGGCCTGGGAGCGAGGAGGGACAGAGGGCAGAACCAGCACTCACCCCCCTGGGGAGTGAGCAGGAGGGAGAGCTGGCCGGTCCTCACACCCGCGTGGAGAAGCCGGGGGAAGGCCTGCCCTGCCCGGCCAGGGCTCCGCGTCAGGGTGCCCTCCGGCTGCAGGCGGCCGCCCTGACTGGCGTCTCCCCGAGGGAGAGCCATGCCGAGCCCAGGCCCGCTCCGGGGGTGGCAGCTGAGGACGGGCCTGAGGGAACCCCTTGCGGGCAGTGACCCCCATCTGCTCCGCCACAGGGACTACGCGTACACGGCGGCCGCGGGGGGACGGCCGGGCGCCACCAAGGTCATGGTGGTGGTCACCGACGGCGAGTCGCACGACGGCTCCATGCTGAGCGAGGTGATCGCCCGGTGCAACGAGGACAACATCCTGCGCTTCGGCATTGCGGTGAGGCTTCCTGCCTTTGGGGGGGGGGGGGGTAACGCTCCTCTTCATCAGGGATTCCCACAGCGCGGTGCGCGCACCCCGGCACGGGAGAGTCTGGCGGGGTGCGCGCTGCACCGGAGCTCGGTGGGGAGATGCAGGCACCGGGCTCAGCTGCGCCTCCTTCTACGTTCTCATGAGCACGAGGGGGACTCAGCGTTACGAAAGTTATAGAAGGGGCACGCGTATGTCAAAAATTTCCCAACTTTTGACATGTGTACTCCTTCTATAATTTTCACCCCAAGACTGGCTCCTCCTGGCTCCTGACGCTTTACGTAAGAAGAGATGCTTACCGTTTTTGCTTTTTTTAAGAAAAACATTTTTTATTGATTTCAGAGAGAAGGGAGAGAGAGAGGGAGATAAAAACATCAATGATGAGGGAATTATTGATCGGCCGCCTCCTGCAAGCCCCCCAGTGGGGATCCAGCCTGAAACCCGGGCCTGTGCCCTGACAGGAATGAAGCTGGGACCGCCTGGTTCCTTGGTCGATGGTCAATCCTGACCCACGCCGCTAAGCACGCTTCTGCTCCCGCTGGTTGGGCCCCGTGGGTGTGGGGTGTGGGTGTGTGTGTGGGTGTGGGTGTGTGTGTGGGTGTGTGTGTGTAGGGTGTGGGGGTGTGGGTGTCGGTGTGGGTGTCAGTGTGGGCGTGTGTGTGGGTGTGTGTGTGGGTGTGTGTGTGGGTGTGTGTGTGGGTGTGGGTGTGGGGTGTGGTTGTGTGTGTGTGTGTGTGTGTGTGTCGGTGTGGGTGACTTCTCTGGGGCCTGCTCTGCCCGGAAGTCGCCTGGCCCGGGGGTGCGAATGGGGAGACAGAAGCACCTCAGTTCCAACCTTCTGCCCCCTCCTTCTGCCCCCAAGGTGCTCGGGTACTTAAACAGAAATGCCCTCGACACGAAAAACCTCATAAAAGAAATCAAAGCGATCGCCAGCGTCCCCACCGAGAGGTACTTCTTCAACGTGTCCGACGAAGCCGGGCTGCTGGAGAAGGCGGGCACCATCGGGGAGCACATCTTCAGCATCGAGGGTAGCGCTCCGCCCCGCCTCTCCCCCCCCATCCTCCATCATCACCCAGCCTCCTCCCAGCCTCCCCCCCATCCTCCATCCATCACCCAACCTCCTCCCAGCCCTCTCTCCCATCCTCCATCCATCACCCAGCCTTCCCCCATCCTCCATCCATCACCCAGCCTCCTCCCAGCCCCCTCTCCCATCCTCCATCCATCACCCAGCCTCCCCCCATCCTCCATCCATCACCCAGCCTCCCCCCCATCCTCCATCCATCACCCAGCCTCCCCCCCATCCTCCATCCATCACCCAGCCTCCTCCCAGCCCCCTCTCCCATCCTCCATCCATCACCCAGCCTCCCCCCATCCTCCATCCATCACCCAGCCTCCCCCCCATCCTCCATCCATCACCCAGCCTCCCCCCCCATCCTCCATCCATCACCCAGCCTCCCTCTCCAATTCTCCATCCATCACCCAGCCTCCTCCAAGCCCTCTCCCATCCTCCATCCTATCACATGTCCACACGGTTTGGGGTGGTCATGCGTGCCTTGTGGGAAGAGAACTCTGAGGAATCAACAAGAAAAAAACGCAAATGACATGACTAAATCGTTTCTAAGAGATAAAATACTCATGGCCAGTAAACACAAGAAAATAGTCCCAGTGTCAGTATGTCAGTAATTACTTACACATCTGAGTGGCAGCCTGTTACTTTATGTTCAGGAGATCACAGACCAGTCACATTTAATTCCGGAGCGATTGTGGAGAAGCGGAGACACTCAGCTTATTGATGACATGTATGACATTTCTGGGCAATCCAGGGACAGCTATGAAACTGTAAACAGGTTTACCTTTCTGTACGGTAAATAGTTGTTCTTTTTTAAAAATATATTTTATTGATTTTTTTTTTTACAGAGAAGAAGAGAGAGAGATAGAGAGTTAGAAACATCGATGAGAGAGAAACATCAATCAGCTGCCTCCTGCACACCCCCTACTGGGGATGTGCCCACAACCAAGGTACATGCCCTTGACCGGAATCAAACCTGGGATCCTTCAGTCCAAAGGCCGATGCTCTATCCACTCAGCCATACCGGTTAGGGTGGTAAATAGTTTTTGTAATTGTAAAAGTTTTAACTTTTTTACACTATTATATAGTTTCTGAAATTCTTGAACCTGTTTACTAAAACATGTATACTTTTAAAAATTAGAAAAATTTAGTGTGGATTTCGTCTGTTGGATTACTTTTTTAGTGATTTCGCCACTCGGCCAGCCCTATATTTTTTATTGAACATCAGAACATTGTGTGTGTGTGTGTGTGTGTGTGTGTGTGTGAATGTGTGAGTGAGTGTGTGTGTGTGTCAGTGTGTGTGTGTGTGTTTGTGTGAGTGAGTGTGTGTGTGTGTGTGTGTGCGCGCGCGCGTGCGCGGGGGTGCGCTCACATGTATGATTGAAAATTTCCTTTAAAACAATTGACGGTATCATTCCTGGCACGGCCCTCTCCCAGGCACCGGACAAGGCGGCGATAACTTCCAGATGCAGATGTCTCAAGCGGGCTTCAGCGCGGATTACTCTCCGGAGCACGTGTGTATCAGACGCCCCTGCCACGCTTACCTCCCCCCCCCACCCGCCCTGGACACAGCGCCCTGTGCACCAGCAGGTCCTGCTCCCATTCTCGAACCAGCGCTGAGTTCTTGGCGTGGCTGACTGGCCCCTAAAACACGCCGGTTCCTCATGCCCCCCTCCCTGTTCCCTGGGGGGTGGGGGTTGTTGCTGTTCATCCTCACCCACGGACATGTTTCCGTTGATTTTAGAGAGAGAGGGAGAGAGAGGGGAAGACATGGAGAGACGTCGATATGAGAGAGACACATGGATGGGCTGCCTCCTGCAGGAGCCCGGACCAGGGCCCGGGCCGGGGAGGAGCCTGCAACTGAGGCACGTGCCCTTGACCGGAATCGAACCCGGAACCCTTCAGTTTACAGAGTTGCTTGCCTCCTTGGTCCTGCCCGCACTGGTGCTGACCTGTGGCCACGTCCCTAGGTGGCCTCCACGGTCACGGCAGTGGCACCTTTTGCGCCTGTGCTGTTTGCAAGTAGATGGGGCAGGAGAGCATGATGGAGGGACGTTGAGAAGGCGTCAAGAGGAAAGCGGAAACTAGAAGGGCCTGGATAGGGCCTCCCAGGACGGGGGTGGAGAGGGCGGAGGGAGTGTTAGCAGCGCCCAGTGGCCCTGACCTCCTCCGCTGGGAGCATCCTTCCCCACCTCTCCGCTCCTCAGACACCGTGAGCTTCTCTCGGGAGCCCCAGGCGAGAGGCCCCCGCTCACTGTTCGGCCTTTGCAGGTGGGGCCTGTGAGTGGGAATTTGAATATGGCCCAGCGCTCCCTGATCCAGCTCCTCAGGAAGATTGATCCACATCGTGTCATACTCAGTAGATCCCAAGGCAGCTGGCCCATAGAGGATGTTCAAACAGCTCTGAGCTCTGTCTGCCTATGTGGACCATCTCGCCTCACCGGGCTGAGTTTCCCCTAAGCCTGGACCGCTTAGCTCCACGCGGTGCCTACGCTGAGCCCTCCCACGTCAGAGGTGGCGTGTGTGACCCTGCTTTCCCTGGTGTAGGACGCCCTCATGCTGGGTGCTGTCGGGGCCTATGACTGGAGCGGGACCGTGGTCCAGCAGACGGCCAGCGGACACCTGATCTTCTCCAAACAAGCCTTCGAGCAGATCCTGCAGGACAGAAACCACAGCTCCTACCTAGGTGAGGGGCACGCCGCGTGGGCTGCTGCGCGGGACCTGCCCCTGCCCAGCCCGTGGGGAGTCAGGGTCATTCCAGCCTGGCCTCTCGCTACTCATCATGTTTACCTCTCAGTGTGCGTGCCCCCTTCCTGCCCATCAGGCCTTCGCCATAGCTACTGAGGACACCTGTACTGCACCTGCCAGCCTCTCCCGGCTGTCCGAGTGGTGGTTACTCCTGTGGCACTTATTCCTCCAAAGTGAAATAGTTCCTAGGAGCCGGTGCAGCAAGCGCGAGTCTGCTAAGTTGGGAGCTCTTAGTCTGTTTCTCCCGGAATAAGCAGCCGTGGATACTGAATACTTACTACGGGCCAGTCCCTGAGCTGCCGGCTCTGCATCGACGCGGACATGGAAGCCCTTCCCACAGCCCGAGGAAAGCCTAGGGCCCCCTGAACCTGTAGAGCCAGGGAGGTGAAAGTTTGCCTACAGGTGGACGCACAGGAAGAGGCAGATCCAGAATTCGACACGGACACTGACTCCAAAGCCATGTTATTCCCACTCGGCAGCATTTCCTTTAAAAAAGAAAAATACATATTTTTATTGATTAGAGAGAGGGAGAGAGAGAGACATCAATGCAGAGAGAGAATCACTGGCCGGTGCCTCCTGCATGCTCCGTGGGGATGGAGCCTGCAATCGAGAACCCTTCAGCCCGCAGGCCGGTGCTCTGTCCACCCAGCCGAGCCGGCGAGGGGCAGCAGCACCGCTGAAATCCAGCTAGTGATTCCCAGACGAGGTTTGAGGGCCAGGCTCATGAGTGGCCGAGGGGGACCCCAGAATCTCGGGCCAGCTTCATGGGTAGATGTCTACTACGCAGGACAGCGCTGCTGGTCAGGGGGCAGGAGCAGGAGCAGGTCACCTTGGAAACAGGAAGATGGGCCCTGAGTGACGGGCTCAGGACGGAGAAAGGGCTCAGCCACGCCCCCAGCTCTGCAAGCCCGAGGGGCCAGCCTGTCTGTGGCTCCCACCACCTCCTTCTCTCCCAGGTTACTCGGTGGCCGCCATCTCCACCGGAAAAGGAGTCCACTTTGTGGCGGGCGCCCCGCGGGCGAACTACACGGGCCAGATAGTGCTGTACAGCGTCAGCGAGAACGGCAACGTCACGGTGATCCAGGCTCACCGAGGCGACCAGGTGACGTTATCTTCAGGGACAGCAGGGGGCGGGGAGTGGAAATGCCATTTATTGACTGCCTGTCCCCAGGCTGACTCTGGCATCGGCCTTTTCTTGAATATTCCTGAAGTCTTCCCAGCAACCCTGAGACTGGGGGGTCCTTGGACAGGTTCCTGCGAGTCTAACTCCCTTTCTAGGTCTCAGCTTTCACGGGGCTAAGCTGTCATTCAGACACAGTCCTGGGGGCGCTGCGGAGCCCGTGCTGTTTGGCTACTTCCCACTCCATTTAAAAAAATTTTTTTCCCCATATTTTAAAAAATATATATATTATTATTGACCTCAGAGAAGAAGAGAGAAGGAGAGAGAGCTACATCAATGAGAGAGGATCATGGATCGGCTGCCACCCTGGGTATTGTGCCCACCACCTGGGCCTGTGCCCTTGACCGGAATTGAACTGGGACCTCCTGGTTCATAGGTCGGTGCTCAAGCACTGAGCCACCCCAGCTAGGCCCCCACTCCATATTTTTGACTCCCCGATTGGTCAGGCCGTGATGAGGCGCCCCGGTTGGGAGCCGCAGATTCGGACTCGGAGAGAGAGCGACAGGGGTGGCCGCTGTGGCTGGGACTCGCTGGGAGGAGGGCAGCTCTCCTTCCCGCTCCCCTCTGACGGGAAAGTCCCGGGGCAGAAACGGGCATGACTGTCCCCGTGGTGCCCACAGGCTCAGGCCAGCCGGGAGATCCCTGGTCCTCACTGGGCATCTCCGACCTCGGGGGAGGCATGCAGTGGAGCGGAGATCACGGCTCTCCCTCCGCCAGCGGAGTTCTGTCCCCGAGGGGAGAACCGACTCCCCAAGGCTCCCCTTCTCGGGCCTGAGCCCATGGCCGGCTTCCTGGAGACGCTTCCCGGGTCCGCCACCTGCTTGACCCAAACCAGTCACTTCCTTCCTCGCCTCTCTACTCTGTTTTAAAGGGTGCTTTTGTTTTGAAAAAAAAAAAGAAAGAAAGGAAGGAAGGAAGGAAGGAAGGAAGGAAGGAAGGAAGGAAGGAAGGAAGGAAGGAAGGAAGGAAGGATGAAAGTGCAGTGAAAGGAATCGATCCTTTTTATTTCCAAATCCTTCCGAGGTGTACACAGCGACACGCGTTGAGCAATGGTTGGATGGGATGAACATTAAAATCCCCAGTCCCTCTCACTTCACGTTCTCTCGCCCTCACCCTCCTGGCCCCGTCTCTCCAGCCACCCCTCCTCTGTCCCAGACCCGGCCCGGGCCGTCCACCCCCAGGCCTCCCCTCCTCTCCGCTGGAAACTCCTGGGCAGCACTCGACACAGTTCACACAACACTCGTCTCCCTAAGCCGCCTGGCTCCTGCACTCACTCTCAGTATTTGGCACTCTCCTGCGTTACAACACATTTTCCATGGAAGCACGGCTTTGTTCCACCTCTCTCCTCCCCCCCGCCTTTCTCTATAACGCACCCTTCTACCTTCTAAGCGTGGTCTTTGCCCCCAGCAGCAGACACAGCTGGCGTGCTTATACAAATGCCGTCTGCTGGGCCACGTCCCAGGCATGGCCTCTGTGTCTCTGGAAATGTATTTTTAAGGGTGTTGTTTCCTTGGTGATTTGGGGGCACCCTGCACTTCAGATGGTGACCCGGGCTGAGAGAAGGGGCTGTGTCACCCATCGTTACGTCCCCGGCACCTCACAGGCAGTGAGCACTCACTCACTCATAGTCGTCAATGCCTAAATAAAAGCCCAGCATCACACAAGGCGGGTGGCGTCCCAGGAATCCTAAGGTGATCTGCTTCCTCGCCCCAGATCGGCTCCTATTTCGGAAGCGTGCTCTGCTCCGTGGACGTGGACAAGGACGGCGTGACCGACGTGCTCCTGGTGGGCGCACCCATGTTCATGAACAACCTGAAGAAAGAGGAGGGAAGAGTCTACCTGTTCACCATCACGAAGGTACGCACGTGGGGACGCGGACTCAGGTTAATGGGGATTAGCATCAGTAGTAAAAGGCAGCCTGCCTCTTTGCATTTGATGAGAGAAAAGTCTATTATTGAATGACTAGAGGCCCATGGCACAAAGATTTCTGCAACAGGCCTTCCTTCCCCTGGCTGTCGGCACCGGTTTTCCTTCGGTACCGGTTTTTCTCCGGCACCCGGGACCCAGGCCTTTGCTTTGGCTGCCGCCTTCTGTCTTTGCTCCTGTAGCTCCCTCCTCCCCAGACCCTCCTACTCATTGCAGGTGTCCCACCTCATCCGGCTGCTCCACGCCGCCTACCTGTGTGCTGCTCAGAAGCCCAGAGCGACTGGGGGTGGGGCTGCCGCCATCTTTAGCAGATTAATTTGCATACCCACTCCTGATTGGCTGGTGGGCATTGTGAAGTGATGGTCAATTTGCATATTTCTCTTTCATTAGTGTAGATGATTTTCAGGTGCATATGTTTCTGTTTCATTATTTGGAGGATGTCACCGTTCAGTCATCGTTTTAGAAATCCCATTAACCTAGAACCTGACCTAGAGCTTACTGAGCATTGGCATTTTCCACAAGGTCTTCGCACGGATGTTCTCTTACGCAGGAAGCAGTAAATGCACATCGTTCTTAAGCACACACAAACGCCTGTGTGTGCCCCGTGTCTTCCCCGGTTATTCCTCTGCTGTAAAGAGGTCACAGTAACGGCTCCACACCGTCTTGTGGATATTTTATGGTGAACGAGGCAAATGGTACCGGGTGCCAAGAAACCCCTGTGTAACCCTGGATGCTTTGTGCATCAGCCGTCAGGAAATTCCATCGCTCAGTGTAACATTTAGGTATACGTCCAACTCCGGGACTTTCCAGTCCTTGCACATCAAACGTAGCGCGCGCCAACGTGGAAAATCCGTCTTTCCAGCGGGTGAGCTGACCTCGCTAAAGCTGTGCAGAGTGCAGGGCCACGGACACTCAGAGGACCAAGGGGGGAGGGGCAGGTAAGGGATGCCGGCATTAGCAGAGTGTTGTGTTTAGTTGTTGTGATATTTTGTCCTCCCTTATTTATTTAAATTAATGCAAAAACTAGCCCTTGCGCAGAGCAAGTGAGGCAGTTCTAAAGCACGTGAAGAACGCATAATCGAGCGTTCAATCAGGAAAGGGCGGAGCCACGTGGGTGAAGGTTGGCAGGTCCCAGATTCCTACCTGCCTCTTGCTGGCCGGCTTTCCTGCGTGCTCACTAAGGGCTGAGGGAGACGATCCCCAGCTGTTTATCAGAATTGGTGGCACACAGATTTCTAGACGAGTGTGACTCAGGGGTTCCCGGTGAGGAGCGTGGCTCTCCTGTGAGGTCACGGAACATCCCCGCTCCTGATTTCAAAACCTGAAGGAACAGCTGCGCTTTTCACAAGGAAAGGTCTTCTCTTTGGGGGCGCTGTTCGGTGCTTACACTGGGATATGAATGATCTCGCTTTCCACTTTCGGTGCCAGGAGAATTTTGCGTGGCTCAGTGATCTTTCTGGAAAGGTCTAATTTAAGATCTTGCATTCTATTTTGTCTCCACCTTAATTTTATTCAAAATATCAATAAATTTTCACCAAAATTTTTTAAATCAAAGGCAGAGAAACAGGTGAAGATGCTAACAGAAAGAAAAGAGGAGAGAGGAGTGGGTGCCTGTACGTAGGCTGTTGCTAAAGAGCATCCCTCCTCACACCTCACCTTATGAGCAGATTCCTTGCTTACGAACATTCTTACTTACAATTCTCCCCACAACGGGAGGGTTTTGAGTGCTGGGTTTCCAGCCCTCCCCACGGACCAGCTCGCCGGTGGGGGTGGCCATCGCTGGCTGTGAGCTGTAGATGTGAGGCTGCAGGTTCGCGCTCCTCACCCTCTCCCCTCTCCAGGGCGTGCTGAACTGGCACCAGTTTCTGGAAGGCCCCGAGGGCGCGGAGAACGCACGGTTCGGCTCCGCCATCGCCGCCCTCTCGGACGTCAACATGGACGGCTTCAACGACGTGATCGTGGGGTCGCCCCTGGAGCACCAGAACGCGGGGGCCGTGTACATCTACAATGGCCACGGGGCCACCGTCCGCACCAGGTTCTCCCAGGTGAGCCGGCGTCCGCGCCCTTGTGTTCACGGGCACCGTCCTGCCCGGCTGCAGCGTAGCCCGGGGACCGTCCACGCCGCCCTCTCCTCCCGGAACCGGTCCCTCCTTCAGGGAGTGATTACTGAGCTGGGCCAGCGTGCCAGGGCTGCCCTCACTGCGGGCTGTCGCAAAGAAAGGACAGACAAGATTCTGCTCTCCCTGGAGGGGACGGGGAAATAAGATAATGCGATGAAGCGTCCCAGGTGGTAGTAAATGATAAGGAACTTTTTTAATGAAATAGGGAATGAATTTTCAGGGACGCGGCCCAGGAGGCCTCGCTGGGAAGGCAGCATGGAGGAGAGAGCTGGGATGGGCGGGAGGGTGGGAACTGAACTTGCGTCAGCTCCTGCCCGGCCACCGGTCTTTCCCTCTTGGTGCTGGCGGTGGTTTTATGGGAAAGATTCGTGCTGTTTCTCTGATGATGGAGTGGCTGCAAGAACGATAAAGCAGTCAGATGAGCTGGGACTGGCAGCAGTGTGTCTTCGGGAGGAGGGAAGGCTGTGTGGAGGCTGACGGCGCCGGGCAGAAGATGCCTTCCCGGTCCGGTCGCCGTGCCTGTAACTGCAGGTCACACGTGCCCTTTCAGAAAATCCTGGGATCCGACGGAGCCTTCCGGAGCCGGCTCCGGTACTTCGGGAGGTCCGTGGACGGCTTTGGAGACCTGAATGGGGATTCCATCACCGACGTGTCCATCGGCGCCTTCGGACAAGTCGTCCAGCTCTGGTGAGTGGGCGAGGCAGACACAGAGTAGATCGGGGGGATTGCTCCACAGGCCGCAGAGGGCCGCGTGCTGATCTAGATCCCCTGGGGGTCCTCAGAGGGGCCGCGTGCGTTATCTAAGACTCTAGGGCACGGGTTTTTGTAAAGGAAGGACTGCCTTCCCGGGGAGAGAACACTGCTTCCCGTTAGAATCCCGAGTCTCTCCTCTGTGGGGAGCGAAGGGCCGGGGAACGGTCTCCAGGGCGTCTGGAAGGTTGTCTCCAAAGAGCCTCGCTGGCTCCCGGGGAAGCCTCCTGAGATGCTCTCGCCATCCTGAGCCCTCAGACCGCAGGGCAGCGCTGCGTGTGGCCGGGAGGCACCTTTTGGAAGTATTAGTCGTGAACAGGAGCCATTGTGTTGGCTTAGTGGCCCCTCGGTGAATCAGTGGGAGCTGAAGGGCAGGAACAATAAGGGATTCAAGCGCCATGTGGTTCAGAACAAAAATAAATGTATGGGGCTGGTGAGGGAATGGAACCAGAGAGAAACTGAGAATTCCATCCAGAGTTCCCAGGAAGATACAGTCCAGCCATTCATTCACTTGTTTCTGTCGGAAATTGTGCTTTAAATGTCCAGCTACGTCAGGAACAGGACAGCCACACATGGAGGTTGTGCTGTTTTGGAGTCTAATGGCACCATGTACGGCATCTCCCTCGTGCTTTTGAAAACCAAGATGAATTGTCTTAATGAAATCTTTATGTAGAAAAATAAGACTGAAGGATCATATTTAAGATGTTAAAAAAATATATATATACACATATATGGAATAAAATCAGTTAAAACCAGTTAAGAGTTACATACCATTGGAAAAATACAAGGTGTGATAACATAATTATATGACTAATTTTTTAAAATATATTTTTAAAATATATTTTTATCTGAAGAGAGGAAGGGAGAGGGAGAGAGAGAGATAGAAACATCAATGATGATAGAAAATCATTGATTGGCTGCCTCCTGCACACCCCCTACTGGGGACTGATCCCGCAACCTGGGCATGTATCCAGACCGGAAATTGAGCCATGACCTCCTGGTTCATAGGTCAACACCCAACCACTGAGCACCACCGGCTCCTCCCAGAGGCGGACGCACAGAGAGCCTCCTCCCGGGCTGCCCGGCACGGAGGGCTGTGGCCACGCTGCTGCCGCCACGGGGTTCTGTGGCTGCCCATCGGGGGCCTGGAGAGGCGCCTTTCCAATGGGCTCCGGTCCTGACACGGAAAGAAAGGCTTTTTTTTTTTTTTTTTTTTTTAATATATTTTATTGATTTTGTACAGAGAGGAAGGGAGAGAGATAGAGAGCTAGAAACATCGATGAGAGAGAGTCATCAATCCGCTGCCTCCTGCACACCCCCCTACTGGTTATGTGCCCGCAACCAAGGTACATGCCCTTGACCGGAATCGAACCCGGGTCCCTTCAGTCCCCAAGCCGACACTCTATCCATTGAGCCAAACCGGTCTCGACGAAAAGAAAGGTTTTCTATATCTTCTTGTGCTTTGAGGGACAGGAGCCGATGGATTTCCACTGGCGGCCTTGTCAGTAGGCAAGGATGCCCAAGGGTCACATGACGACGTACAAGTTCACTGCCCAGGGCCAGGGAGTCCGGGGCTTCTGACTGCTCACCTGCTGTGGTTTCTCGCTGACTGGGACCCGGCACACTGGCCGTCATCGGCATCCTCGTGTCTCGGACGGCCTGGTGATACGTGGAGGTGGCCTGGGTCCCTCCCCTTCACGGGAGGGGCGTGGGGGCAGCGAGGCGGTGCGTGTGGGAGAGGCCCTCGGGGGCCCACAGGGCGGAGGCAGGCCGAGTCCGCAGCCCCTGCCTGAGGCGGCCTCCTCCCCGTGCCCGGCATCGGGCTGATGGCCAGCACCGTGGGCACATGCCATGCTGTACGGAGCTGCTGCCAGCCACCGAGGCTATAGGAAGCCTGCCACCCCCCTGCCACCCCGTCTCCCCTTCTTCACAAGAAAAATGAATGGCACTGTGTCTCCTGGACCAGGACCTGGGCCCCTCTGCGGAGAGCCTGCAGGCTCGGCCCGTACCCCTCCTGCACTCATTAAGCTTCACCGTGAACGGGGCCTGTGCTGGTGCCCGGCCCAATCAGGAGACAGCATCCTGCGGCAGCTCAGAGTGCACGCCTGGTGCTGCCAGGGGCTCAGATGGAGTGGGGGGGGGGGGGAGAGGGGCTGACTGGACCCTGCAGGCACTGCACCCTGTGAAGTTAGCACACCTGTCCTTGGCCGTCTGTCCATCTGTCTGTCCCCACCGTGTCTTTCAGGTCACAGAGCATTGCCGACGTGTCCGTGGACGCTTCCTTCACCCCAGAAAAAATCATCTTGTCCAACAAGAATGCGGAGGTCCGCCTCAGACTCTGCCTGAGGGCCACGTTCAGGCCCGCCACGCCCAGCAGCCGCGTGGGTGAGTGGCGAGGGGCCCGTGGGCGGAGCGGTGTGCTCCCGGGCGCCCTTCCTCAGGGTCCCTCGGGCTTCGCGTTAGGGGCGCGGGCTCTACTGCCTGGCGGTGAGGGGCCGGGAAGGTGCCAAGGCGGGAAGCCTGGCGTAGGGCTTCCTTCAGCCTCGCTGGAAGGTGACCGGGCGGTAGTCTCCATGACACGGTCACAGGCCTCCCCACTCGGTCCTCCGAGAGCCTGCTGCCTGAGTCCCCCATCACCTCTGCTCGCAGGGCCTTCCCGCAGGGACTGAGGGCTCGGCATGCCGCCAGGCCGGGATCTCCACACAGCTGTTCAGTATGAGAACCAAGTATGAGTCCCGGTCTAGAGGAATTAATAAGCATGGAATCATGGGAAGATACAAACCAATGCATCATTGATGCCCGGTGTTTTCAATCTGCAGTGAATGCAGAGAAGGGGCAGGAGTCTGAGCTGTGTTCCACCAGCAGGAGGCGGTGGTTACAGCCCAGGCACAGGCCAGAAGCAACGGTCACCGTCTCTCTCCTGGACGGGCCGGGTCGCCTGGCAGGGCCTGGCCAAGGTCCACACATCCTCTCGCTCGTGTTTTCTACCCACCATACTCCCTCCCCTGCCCTGCCCTGCCCCAGCAGCTCAGCGGCTGGCTTCGCCGGTTGTTAAGTGACTTCTTTCGTTTGCTGCTGTTTCAGTGTTTGGCCCTGAACGTTAGAAACTGGTTGTTTCCATGGTGGTCATTCCTAAGTGCAAACACACAGACTGACGTAATCAGCCAGCTTGGTGTGAATCCCGTCAGCTGTTTGTAGCTACAGGACTGTAGGTGACTTGTTCAACCTCTTTGAACCTCCATTTCCTCATCGTAGAGCAGATAACACTACCAACCTGGGGAAAGGGAAATGGAAAACCAGAGTGGCAAAAGCTGATGCCACTAGCCAGTGCCTAAACTGCCGGAACCTTCAAGCAAGTCTGCTGACCGCCTGGCCAAAATCGAGAGAGATGATACTATTCATAGCACCAACTGCCTTCTTTGGGGTTACTCCTTCTGATTGGGTTCCTTTCAATATTCTAAAGTTGACTTGACTTCCAAAAACATCAAGTTATACAGCTTACCTTTAAAATATCTATTAGAAATAGTGTGTAACATTTCTTGCTCCAGTGACTTCAGGAGGTTAACAAAGATGGATGAAATAGACGAGAATCTAATGAACTAAAGAGAAGCGGTAAAGAGAATGCAAAGGAGCAGCAATGCTCAGCTGTGGGCACTCAATAACTGTCTTTCCTTGCTGCATCACCGTGTTACGAATGATGTTTGGAATCCAAAGTGTGAGGGAGTGAGCTGGCCAATCCCACTCAGAGATTTCCCGGGGACACGCCCGCTTTCCTTCCCCTGCGATCAGCCACATTTCCTCAAATCACATCTCTGTAGCCGCAGCCACCCATCCTGCCAGAGCCAGTCACAACTGCCCTGGGCTGCCCACGGCTCACAGCCCATCAACGTAAAAGCCGCTTCTCCATGTTCTCAAAGTCAGAGACTTCGCCCAGCAAGACGCAGGAAGACAGGGATGCCTCTTCCCTCAGAGGGTCTTGCCGTAACCTTTTTGTGGCTTTCATCACAGACATCACCTGTAACATCACCACGGACGCGGACCTGTACTCGTCCCGAGTGACCCCCCGGGGGCTGTTCACGGAGAACGGTGACCGGCACCTGCAGAAGAACGCCCTCGTCGGTCCCAGGCAGACCTGCTCCGAGTTCCCCATCCTCATCCAGGTGGGGTCCCCTCCCCCCTCCCCCCTCCCCCTGGGGCCTGGTAAGCGGTGAACACGGAGGAGCCAGAGGACGCTCGCCTCGCGAACGAACGCTGTCCTTTCCTGAGGACAGGAGGCTGTCTCCCTGGCGGAGCCTGTGGTCACGGCCGCTGGCCAGTGAGGGGCCCGGCCGTTTGTTTGGGGTTGCTGTCAATGGGGCTAAATATGAAACCCTTAGAGACGCCGGGACAGAGAGCTTTAGAGAACGCAATGTGGACAGATTTCCCGGGGAAAGGGCGTTCCTTTGTGAGGAGCTGGAGAGAACCGCCTCCTGTGCTTTCTGAGGCCGGTTAAGTCCTGGACGTGAAGGGTGGTAGGGCATCGGGGAAACCATGAGCTCTAACCCGAGGCCACCGTTCCTGGTTCGGATGGAGTTTGAGAGTCTCCCGAGGAGGAAACGTGCTTCCCGGAGAACACTCCCACCAGGAGCTTTATTTCATTCATGATGTGACCGAGTCCCTGTGGAAACCACAGCGTGGAGTTGGAAAGCGTACCACTCCTGTGTACACACAGCGAGGTTCCTGGGGGCTTAACCACGAGTTGCTGTTTCTGATTTTCACTGAGCCCCGCCCTTCAGTTTCTTAGCGGAGAGGCAAAGAGCGGGTTAGAGCAGAAGAGAAGACGCCCGAGTCGTAATCCAGACAGCACTGAGGCCTGCGTCTGCGTTCACGCTGCCCGTGCTAACACTCGAACTGTGTGTGTGTGTGTGTGTGTGTGTGTGTGTGTGTGTGTGTGCAGGAGCCCTCGGATGTCATCAGCGCCCTGAGTTTCCTCGTGAACATCAGCCTGGCGCACCCCGGCACCAGCCCCGCCCTGGAGGCCTACTCCGAGACGGCCAAGGTCTTCAGTGTAAGTGGCTCCCCTCCCGGATCCAGGCCGGCCGGAGGGTCACAGTGGCTGCCGCGGGACGGACACTCGGGACGTGGCCTTCAGCTGCTCCTCCTCTAAGTAAAGCCCAGTGCCTGTGCCCGGGTCACACGCACGGGTCCCGCAGCCCGAGATCCCGTCTCCCCGTTCACTGCGCTGGGCCCGCCGGCCCGAGTGGTGCCGCCCACCACAGGGCCCACGGGTGTTTGCGGAGGAAACAATAACAACACAGCAAACTCCGTGTGCTCGCTGCCCACTCCATAGAATGTTACCCAAACCTGTGACAGCCCCTGCACACTCCCGCCCCCACACTCCTCCTGGCCTCCGCCCCCGCCAGCCACCAGCCACCCCCTTGAACTTGGCATTGTCACCGCTCCCCTTCCGCAAGTTGCTAAGCACGTACATAGCCCAGGGCGCCGCTCGGCGTGGCCTGGTTCCGAGTGTCACGTGGATGGGATGACGCTGCATGTGTTCTTCGGCCTCTGCGCTCCAAGTTGCGAGATCTGGGCCTGCTTTCCTCTCGCAGATCCCTTTCCACAAGGACTGCGGGGACGACGGCGTGTGCACCTCCGACCTGGTGCTCCAGGTCCGCCAGCTGCCGGCTGCTCAGTAAGTTTCCCTTCGAGGCTCCGTGTGGCTCTGTGGTCAGGCCTTGTGCTGAGCACCAAAGGGTGGCGGGTTCGGTTCACGATCAGGCACATGCCTAGGCTAAGGGTTCAGTCCCTGATCTGGGCACTTACAGGAGGCAACCAATCCGTGTTTCTCTCTCACATCGATGTTTCTCTTTCTCTCTCTCTCTCTCTCTCTCTCTCTGTCTGTGTCTCTCTCTCTCTCTCTCTCTCTCTCTCTCTCTCTCTCTCTCGCGCGCGCGCGCGCGCCCTCTACCTTCCTCTCTCTAAAATTAAAGAAAAGGAAAGACTAGTGTAAAGTATAGAAACAAAAGACCCTTTGATTGTGCTATTCAAGTGAACGCTTACGGAGATGTTGTTCACAAAAGAAATATCTGTCATGAGTAAAGACCTTTAAAACCTAAATTTCCCTTCCTGCCCTCCGCACAGGTGTCAGACAGTGAGAACACCACAGCCACCTGTGCCAATGGCGCCGAGAGAAAGCCCGATAGCACATCCCTACCATTTTCCCATAAGGACAGCTTCTTACTGAGCAGTTTGCTCATATTCGAAGTTCTCTGAAGAGTTTGTTAACTGAATGAAGGGTTTGGATCCTGGCCCCTCCCCCGTTCATGACTTTCTTTCCCCTTTTTCTCCTTTTTTCACAGAGAAAAGCCCTTTATTGTCAGCAACCAAAACAAGAGGCTGGCCTTCGTGGTGACGCTGAGAAACCAGAGGGAGAGCGCGTACAACACGGGGCTCCGAGTGGACTTCTCGGAAAACCTGTTCTTCGCCTCCTGGTCCATGCCGGTGCGTGGTGCGGGCTCCCAGGCTTCCCGGGCTCACCCCTCGGTCCCGCCGCCCTCGGCCCATCCGATGTCTGTCCTCCGTGTGAGGGGAGCCGACCACGATGGGCACAGCCAGGCCTGACTGCGTGGCTCCCCGCTAGCTCACCCCGTGACACGTGGCCTGGCTCTGCGTCGGGCGGGTCAGTTTTCCCTTCGCCCTGAGACCTGCCCGGGCCAGGTCCTCGGCCCTGGGAGCTCGGATCTCCGGGCGGCACTTGCTCCGAGAAGCCAGTGCCGCAGCTGGGCCGGGCGGCGGCTGCCAGGGGCTGCATTCCGGCGCGGCCAGGTCATCGCCGCTTGATGACTATCCCAGGGGCGCACTTGGCCGCGAACGCCCCGGCCCCTGGGCCTCGCAGGGAGGGACCGAGCGGGGCTTGCTCAGGCTCTCCGGCCCGCTGCCTGCGCTGAGAGCATGGGAACCGGTCCCACCCAGCTCGGGGCCGTGCGAGCTTGACAGACGCAGCGTCCTAAACCGCTCTGACGGGTGTTTGGCTTTCCTGGCAAAGGGACAGCTTATTCTGAAAAGAAGAACTGAACACAGTCCTGACGTTATTTAAAGAATATTCATAAACACCAACATCCAGTTTTGTCTTCTTCTCATGAAACCACACACTTCAACTGTCTCGAGAGAAGGATATGTCTTTAAGACAGCATCCCATATGGGATTGCAATTACTCTGTGCTTCTGAAATGTGAGCGCCAATAAACCAGCTCTGGGGGGAAATTCAAGTGCCTGGCCTCCCCGGTGGCTGTGGCGGGTCCTGCTCAGCCACGAACACAGCGCCGTGGCCACCTGGGGACGGAGGGGACCTGAGTGTGCACAGCCTTCCCTCCAGGGCCCTACGCGTGTGCGTCACTCAGCACGGGCATGCTGCACACACACGGTACACGCTCACTGCTCACGTTTCCTGGGTCTCGTTTAGGTGGATGGGACAGAAGTGACCTGCCAGGTGGCTGCCTCTCAGAAGTCCGTGGCCTGCAACGTGGGGTACCCCGCCCTGAAGCCAGAGCAGCAGGTACAGGTGGCATTTCAGCCAAGACCCACCAGCCCCCCAGTTCTGGTCCAGTCCATCCACAGGCTGCCCTCCCACAGCCGCCCACGGCCACCCTCCTCGGGTGCCACCTGTCACAGGCATCCAGAGCCACCGCCTCCCGTTTACTGAGAGGACGTGCTTACAGTCTGAGCGTCCTCCTGAAGTCACTGATGAAAGTGAGCCCTCGCTGGCCTGGCTCAGTGGACAGTGTCCGTGATGAAGGGCCCCAGGCTTGGTTCTGGTCAAGAGCACGTACCTCAGTTACAGGCTCAATCCTTGGCCATAGTCGGGGCACCTGCAGGACTCAACCGATTGATGTGTCTCTCTCATCCCTAATATGTCTCTCTCTCTCTCTCTCTCTCTCTCTCTCTCTCTCTCTATATATATATATATATATATATATATATATATATATATATATCTCGTTCTCTCCCTCCCTCTCCCTTCTCAGAAATCAAGACATATATATATTTTTAAAAGTATGATTTTACCCTAGCTGGTTGGCTCAGTGGATAGAACATCAGCCTGCAGACTGAAGGGTCCCAGGTTCAATTCCAGCCAAGGACACATGCCTGGGTTGTGGGTTCAATCCCCAGTAGGGGGCGTGCAGGAGGCAGCCAATCAATGATTCTCTCTCATCATTGATGTTTCTATCTCTCTCTCCCTCTTCTTCTCTGAAATAAATTATATATATATATAAAAGTATGATTTCCCCCATGCAATGCATCCCGAACAGCACACAAGGCCTGGAAAGTTCTTTTTTCCCAAATATGTTGACCAACAGTCGGTCTAAGTGCGCTGCTCAGGGCCCCGTGGTCCCTTGTAAACCCTGATGAGCGGGTTTCCCATCAGCACAAGCTTCCAACCCCACAGGCGTGTGCTGGAGGGGGACCGGCCTGCTTGGCTGCGAGCTGAGCCTTCTGACCCCGAAGGCCGGGCAGGCCGCACACGGCGGGCCGGTAGCCACACATCTACACACGTGGAGCTTGCGGTCCATGCCATTCAGAATCCCTCTGTGGGGAGGTCACTCTCTTGGGGAACTTCGTTTCCACGTGGGCTGAGCACGGAGCCTCGTACACTGACGCGTTTTAATTTTGTTTGTAGGTGACGTTTACTATTAACTTCGACTTCAACCTTCAAAACCTTCAGAACCAGGCCTCTGTCAGCTTCCAGGCCTCAAGGTAAAGCATGACGGGAGTCACGGCTGGGTGGCTTCTCTGACGTTTCTCCCCAGTAACTCCCTAATGCTCGGTCCCCAGCGAAAGCGAGGAAGCCAACGAGGCGGACAACGCGGCCAGCTTCGCCCTCGGGCTGCGGTACGACGCAGAGATCCACGTCACCAGGTAGGCCGTGCCCGGCACTCTGGTCACAGCACGCTGGACGCCCAAATCCCCCGGTGCCCATCCTTTCTGGTGTTTGCGTGTAGATATTTTTACTGATTTCAGAGAGGAAGGGAGAGGAGAAGAGAGAGAAACACCAAGGCTGAGAGAATCAGGGATCGCTGCCTCCTGCGCACCCCCCACTGGGGACCGAGCCCACAACCCAGACATGTGCCCTGACCTGGAATGGAGCGGTGACCCCCTGGTTCATAGGTGGATGCTCAACTGCTGAGCCACGCCAGTCAATGGACTCACCACGACTCTTTAAGACTCCCTCTGACGGACTTTCCTTTTGAGAATTTGGAGGGGGGGGTGTGTTTGTTTAAAGGAGGCATGAAAAAAAGGGGAAAGGGAGTATTTTCAGTCAGAAGGACAAAAGCAATTGCAGAAAACGCCCGCTGTGGTTCTTTAGGACAAATAATCAGCGCCCTGTCATCAGGGGGATGTCCGGTGGGAATGACTATTGCTCCCCAGTCTCCTGTGCCCACCCCGGCCCTCCCCCAGCGGAGCCACCGGTCGGAGTCCGGCCTTGGGTGAGGGGGACGAAGGGCAGCCCATTCCGTCTGGCTGGGCTGTCAGGTCCCCCTGCTGTGGTCAGGGCTGCTGTCTGCGAGCCCCCGAGGCGGCCCTGGCCCAGAGGTTGCGTCTGACAGCCGCTGGGTCAGCCTCTGCAGGCGGCGCCGCTGTCACACGGACACAGGCTGACCGGCCCGCTCTGGCCAAAAGCAGGGAGTGGCCGGAACCAGAGGGAGGGAGGGGGATGGGGCACCGGGGACTGAATGTGCCGGATGGAGCTCCGCTCAGCCCATCTCTGTGCTCAACCACGCCCAGGGGCGACCCTCCGGCCCAGCGGTCCCTCTTCCCGCACCGAGGACACGTGTCCACGCGTGCCACACAGCCAGCGTGGCCGCGGTCTCCGGGAGAGCCTGCGCCTGGTTAGAAAGGTGCCGCCGGGGATAACACAGCTCAGACTCCCGCAGAGAGGTCGCCCGGGACAGCTCGGGAGGGACGCAGCAGCTCAGACATGAGTTAGGAAGCTCTGTGTCCTTCAGCGTTCTGTCCCCAAACGCCCGCGGCCTGGCTGTCACCTGAGCGGGAAGACACGTCAGTGAGAGGAGCACGGAGCCTCGAGGACAGCAGGGATGCTAACCCCTGCTCTGCCCGTCCCTGGCAGGTCCACCAGCGTCCACTTCTTCGAAGTCTCCACGGGGCCTGCTCCGTCCACGGTGCGCAGCCTGGAGGACATCGGGCCCAAGTTCGCTTTCTCCGTGAAGGTGGGTGAGCCGGCCCGGAGGCGGGCAGTCGGGGAGGGGGAGGAGGAGGAGGAGGATGTCCTAGGGGCTCTCACACGAGTGGACACCAGGTCGCCCAGGGGCTTGTTACAATGTGGTCACTGGGCTCCCTCCTCTGAGCTTCCGGCCTAGGGTGGGCCTGAAACGGCATTTCTAGCAAGTTCCCTTCCAGGTCGCGGAATGCTGCTGGTCCAGCTGCCGCACCGGAGAGCCACTGAGCTGACCATGGGGGCGGGGGCGGTAAACAGTGGGCACTGTGCACCGTGGCATGTCCTGGGTGAGGGCGGAGGGCGAATTTCGGAAGAAGGTTTTCAATATCAGTTATTAGAGAATGCTGATAGGAGGGCGGGTGCAGGCAGCGCCTGGGACCACAGCCGCTGGCGTCTCTGAGGACTCGCCATCTGTGTGTGCACAGCGTGTGCTGTAGTCGTGCTGGGCAGTAGCTGGAGTCGGTGTAAGTCCAGTTCCGTCCGCCGGAAGGAGCAGTTACTGACCTGCGCTTGAGAAAAGTTACACAGGGAAGTAACTCACTGAGCAGCTGTCTGTGCTGTGACCGTGCGGACAGGGTGGGACGTGAGAGCGCTCTCCCTCCGCCTGCGTCTGTGCAGTTTCCTTCGGTTCATTTCTTCTTAACTCAGTGGTCGGCAAACTGCGGCTCTCGAACCACCTGCAGCTCTTTGGCCCCTTGAGTGTGGCTCTTCCACAAAACACCACAGCCTGGGCGAGTCTATTTTGAAGACGTGGCGTTAGAAGAAGTTTAAGTTTAAAAATGGTGGCTCTCCAAAGAAATGTCCATCATTGGCTGTTGGTATTTGGCTCCGTGGGCTAATGAGTTTGCCGGCCACTGTCCTAACCCATTGCATGACTGCCGCGTGCAACTGGGTGATTCCTAAAGCGAGTGTAAGAGCCTTGGCGTGGGTGCAGGTGCCGGAATGCAGGCAGGATGTGCGGCGTCGGCCACGACCTCCTTAGTGAGACGTGTGGTCCATGTAGCAACGCAGAACAACATGCTGGGGGCGGAGTCCGTGTCGGCCTGCGGGCTGTGCCTGAGCCACGTGGACCCGTTCAGTCCTGGAGCAGAGACCAGGCTGTGGGTCTGGCCACGCGGCCGCTCCCCCCCCGGGAGGCCAGAGCAAAACCGTGTCCCCCGTGCCCGCAGGTGACCACGGGGAGCGTCCCCGTGAGCATGGCCTCCGTCACCATCCGCATCCCCCAGCTCACCAAGGCCAAGAGCCCGCTCCTGTACCTGACAGGCGTGCACCCGGACAAGGTGAGGGCCGTGCCCAGAGCAGCGGGCACCTCCGCGCGGGCCCCGCCGGTGGGCGGAAGGTAGCCCATGGCGAATCAGCAGCGGGCCCGGCGGTAAGACAGTGAATGTCAGTGGGGACGGCGGAGGCTCTGCCTGAGGCCCCCTGGCAGGGGGAGGTCCCTGTCCAGAGGTCAGCTGGCGGGGGCGGGGAGGTCGAGCCCCCGGAGACAAGTTGCCCGCAGGCCCAGTGAGCAGCCCCCTGCCCGTCAGCCCGGCCCCGCCCCTCAGCCCGGCCGCTCCGGCCTCTGCGCCGCGTCCTGAGTGAGCGATGCCCGGGCCAGGCGCTGGGGAGTGTCCGGGCTCGCGCGGCACTTGCTGGCGTGAGGCGCGGGTCCTCACCGCCGGGCTGAGGGCCAGACTCGGGCGGACACGGCCAGCGCCAGGGAGCTCTTCGCTGCGCTGATGACGACAGGAAGTCTAACCCTAAGATGCTTCACAGCTGAAGATCCTGCCTTATCACTCAGTCTGTTCCTTGTTTTGTTTTTTGTTTGTTTGTTTTTTAAATATATTTTATTGATTTTTCACAGAGAGGAAGAGAGAGGGACAGAGAGTTAGAAACATCAATGAGAGAGAATCATCCATCAGCTGCCTCTTGCACACCCCCCACCGGGGATGTGCCCGAAACCAAGGTACATGCCCTTGACCAGAATCGAACCCGGGACCTTTCAGTTCGCAGGTTGACGCTCTACCACTGAGCCAAACCGATTTTGGCTGTTCCTTGTTTTTTTTGTTTGTTTGTTTGTTTGTTTGTTTTAAATATATTTTTATTGTTTTAAGAGAGGGAGAGAGAGAAGCATCCATGATGAGAGGGAATCATGGATCAGCTGCCTCCTGCACGCCCCCTACTGGGGATGGAGCCCACAACCCGGGCCTGTGCGCTGACCAGGAATCGAACCCTGGCCTCCTGGTTCATGGGTCGCTGCTCAACCACTGAGCCATGCCGGCCGGGCCACTCAGCCTGTCGTTGTTGCGAATCTGTCTCCTCCCCAGTGGGCTCTGGGCCCAGCAGCCCCCCGAGTCACACAGGGTGAGGTTAGCGAGGCTGAGAAGTGGGCCCAGGGGGCAGCGAGGCCGGCCTGCCCCCACCCAGCCCGACGTGTGGCAGCGGGATGCCTGAGAGGCTGCAGGCCCAGCACACACCGCTTGGCCTCCCAGCCTGACGCGCTGCCCCCTGCAGGCCGGCGACATCAGCTGCCACGCCGATGTGGACCCGCTGAAGATCGGACAGACGCCGGCTTCTGTGTCCTTCAAGAGCGAGGACTTCCGGCACCTCAAGGACCTGGTGAGGAAGGCAGGCAGTTCCCTCGGGATTTCCTGCTAGAGACTCCCGGAAATGAAGCATCTCCCCTTCCCCCCAGCCGCAGTCGAATGTCATAGACCCCCTGTGCCTGAAGTCTGTGGCTGCCGTCTGTGGCTGTGGCGTCGGTGGCTGTGACTCATGTGGGTGTGGCCTCTGTGGCTGTGATGTGTGTGGCTGTGGCGTCTGTTGCTGTGGCCTCTGTGCGTGGCTGTGGCATCTGTGGCTGTGGCGTCTGTGGCTGTGGCCTCTGTGTGTGGCTGGGGCCTCTGTGGCCGTGACGTGTGTGGCCGTGGCGTGTGTGGCCGTGGCGTGTGTGGCCGTGGCCTCTGTGGCCGTGGCGTGTGTGACCGTGGCGTCTGTGGCTGTGGCGTCTGTGGCTGTGGCCTCTGTGGCTGTGTGGCTGTGATGTCTGTGGCTGTGGCCTCTGTGGCTGTGGCGTGTGTGGCTGTGGCCTCTGTGGCTGTGGCGTGTGTGGCTGTGGCCTCTGTGGCTGTGATGGCTGTGGCTGTGGCGTGTGTGGCTTTGGTGTCTGTGGCTGTGATGTCTGTGGCTGTGGCCTCTGTGGCTGTGATGTGTGTGGCTGTGGCCTCTGTGGCTGTGGCGTCTGTGGCTGTGGCGTGTATGGCCGTGGCCTCTGTGGCTGTGATATGTGAGGCTGTGGCCTCTGTGGCTGTGGCGTCTGTGGCTGTGGCCTCTGTGTGTGGCTGTGATGGCTGTGGCCTCTGTGGCTGTGATGTCTGTGGCCGTGGCCTCTGTGGCTGTGGCGTGTGTGGCCGTGGCCTCTGTGGCCGTGGCCTCTGTGGCTGTGGCCTCTGTGGCCATGGCGTGTGTGGCTGTGGCGTGGGCCGTTCCTCGGAAAGCCCGCACTCACCCTCTCCCCCCGCGGCTGAAGAACTGCCGGACCGCCGTCTGCGGGAACGTCACCTGCTGGCTGCGGGACCTGCAGGTGCGGGCCGAGTACCTCCTGAACGTGTCCACGCGCATCTGGAACGGCACCTTCGCCGCCGTGAGTATCCGCGGTGACGGGCTGGTCAGCGCCACCCCTGGGCGTCCGGGCACGGCCGTGGCGGGACGCCGTGTGTCTGGGGTCTTCAGAATGTCAGCTCTGAAGCTGTGAGCGACCACACGCCACGTTCGGTGGTGTCCTGCTGCCGGGATGCACCATGTCCTCCTCTCGCCTCGCAGGCGGCCTTCCAGACGGTGCAGCTCACGGCCTCCGCGGAGATCGACACCTACAACCCGCAGGTCTTCGCGATCCCGGAGAACACGGTCACGGTGAGCGCCCCTCCCGGCCGGTGGGGCAGGCGGCCGCCCGGAGCCCGGAGAGCGGGAAGGAGGGGGGGGGGCTCACTGGACTCCGAAACCCGGTGTCCCGTACGGTGAGCTTTCCTAGGTCAGAGGCCGTGACCTCACGAGGGTGCAGCCCAGGGCTCCTGCCTCCTCGTGCTGGCCCGGGGAGGTGCGGCTCAGCGCCCCCCCCCCCCCCCCCCCCCCGGCTCTCCGGCTCTCCGGCTCAGCCCCTGGAGCACTTTGAAGAGAAGGGCGTGTGCAGGAAGCAGGCGTGTACCGGGGGCTGCTCGTCTGTGGCTCCTCAGGCCGGACGCTGCCCCTCTGTGCATGTCTGATCCTCAGGCCACACGGCCGGACGCTCAGAGGCGCCCGTGGGCGGAAAGGGTTCTGCGGAGCACGTGCTCTGGGAAGCCCAGGCGGCTGGCGGAGCGGCAGGCGCTGCCCGGAGCCGCGCTGGGAGAGGTGCCCCCTGGCTGCCGCACACCCAGGCCGCCACCTGCAGGGCCCTGGCTCCTTCCTCCCAGAGCTCCTGTTGGGAATCAGAAGGCGGTTCACGGCTCTCCCCCACGGCCGGCGGGGCCTCTGCCCGCAGCCCCTGTGCCCGCTGCCCCTGTGCCCGCTGCCCTGTGCCCGCTGCCCCTGTGCCCGCTGCCCCTCTGCCCGCAGCCCCTGTGCCTGCAGCCCCTGTGCCCGCTGCATCAGTGCCCGCTGCCCCTGTGCCCGCTGCCCTGTGCCCGCTGCCCCTGTGCCCCTGTGCCCGCTGCCCCTGTGCCCGCTGCCCTGTGCCCGCTGCCCCTGTGCCCGCTGCCCCTGTGCCCGCTGCATCAGTGCCCGCTGCCCCTCTGCCCACTGCTTCTGTGCCCGCTGCCCTGTGCCCGCTGCCCCTGTGCCCGCAGCCCCTGTGCCCGCTGCCCCTGTGCCCGCTGCATCAGTGCCCGCTGCCCCTGTGCCCGCTGCCCTGTGCCCGCTGCCCTGTGCCCGCTGCCCCTGTGCCCGCTGCCCTGTGCCCGCTGCCCCTGTGCCCGCAGCCCCTCTGCCCGCTGCCCCTGTGCCCGCTGCCCTGTGCCCGCTGCCCCTCTGCCCGCTGCCCCTGTGCCCGCTGCCCTGTGCCCGCTGCCCCTCTGCCCGCTGCCCCTGTGCCCGCTGCCCCTGTGCCTGCTGCCCCTGTGCCCTGTGCCCGCTGCCCCTGTGCCCGCTGCCCTGTGCCCGCAGCCCCTGTGCCCGCTGCCCCTGTGCCCGCTGCCCCTGTGCCTGCTGCCCCTGTGCCCGCTGCATCAGTGCCCACTGCCCCTGTGCCCGCTGCCCCTGTGCCCGCTGCCCTGTGCCCGCAGCCCCTGTGCCCGCAGCCCCTGTGCCCGCTGCATCAGTGCCCGCTGCCCCTGTGCCCGCTGCATCAGTGCCCGCAGCCCCTCTGCCCGCAGCCCCTGTGCCCGCTGCCCCTGTGCCCGCTGCCCCTGTGCCCGCTGCCCCTGTGCCCGCAGCCCCTGTGCCCGCTGCATCAGTGCCCGCTGCCCCTGTGCCCGCTGCATCAGTGCCCGCTGCCCCTGTGCCCGCTGCATCAGTGCCCGCTGCCCCTGTGCCCGCTGCCCTGTGCCCGCTGCCCCTGTGCCCGCTGCCCTGTGCCCGCTGCCCTGTGCCCGCTGCCCCTGTGCCCGCAGCCCTGTGCCCGCAGCCCCTCTGCCCGCAGCCCCTCTGCCCGCTGCCCCTCTGCCCGCTGCCCCTGTGCCCGCTGCCCCTGTGCCCGCTGCCCCTCTGCCCGCTGCCCCTGTGCCCGCTGCATCAGTGCCCGCTGCCCCTGTGCCCGCTGCCCCTGTGCCCGCTGCCCCTGTGCCCGCAGCCCCTGTGCCCGCTGCATCAGTGCCCGCTGCCCCTGTGCCCGCAGCCCCTGTGCCCGCTGCATCAGTGCCCGCTGCCCCTGTGCCCGCAGCCCCTGTGCCCGCTGCATCAGTGCCCGCAGCCCCTCTGCCCGCAGCCCCTGTGCCCGCTGCCCCTGTGCCCGCTGCCCCTGTGCCCGCAGCCCCTGTGCCCGCTGCATCAGTGCCCGCTGCCCCTGTGCCCGCTGCATCAGTGCCCGCTGCCCCTGTGCCCGCTGCATCAGTGCCCGCTGCCCCTGTGCCCGCAGCCCCTGTGCCCGCTGCATCAGTGCCCGCAGCCCCTCTGCCCGCAGCCCCTGTGCCCGCTGCCCCTGTGCCCGCTGCCCCTGTGCCCGCAGCCCCTCTGCCCGCAGCCCCTGTGCCCGCTGCCCCTGTGCCCGCAGCCCCTGTGCCCGCTGCATCAGTGCCCGCTGCCCCTGTGCCCGCTGCATCAGTGCCCGCTGCCCCTGTGCCCGCTGCATCAGTGCCCGCTGCCCCTGTGCCCGCTGCATCAGTGCCCGCTGCCCCTCTGCCCACTGCTTCTGTGCCCGCTGCCCCTGTGCCCGCAGCCCTGTGCCCGCAGCCCCTCTGCCCGCAGCCCCTGTGCCCGCTGCATCAGTGCCCGCTGCCCCTCTGCCCGCAGCCCCTGTGCCCGCTGCCCCTCTGCCCGCAGCCCCTGTGCCCGCTGCCCCTGTGCCCGCAGCCCCTGTGCCCGCTGCATCAGTGCCCGCTGCCCCTGTGCCCGCTGCATCAGTGCCCGCTGCCCCTGTGCCCGCTGCATCAGTGCCCGCAGCCCCTGTGCCCGCTGCCCCTCTGCCCGCAGCCCCTGTGCCCGCAGCCCTGTGCCCGCAGCCCCTCTGCCCGCAGCCCCTGTGCCCGCTGCCCCTCTGCCCGCAGCCCTGTGCCCGCAGCCCCTCTGCCCGCAGCCCTGTGCCCGCTGCCCTGTGCCCGCTGCCCCTGTGCCCGCAGCCCCTGTGCCCGCTGCATCAGTGCCCGCTGCCCCTGTGCCCGCTGCTCCTGTGCCCGCTGCCCCTGTGCCCGCTGCCCCTGTGCCCGCTGCCCCTGTGCCCGCAGCCCTGTGCCCGCAGCCCCTGTGCCCGCTGCCCCTCTGCCCGCAGCCCCTGTGCCCGCTGCCCCTGTGCCCGCAGCCCCTGTGCCCGCTGCATCAGTGCCCGCTGCCCCTGTGCCCGCTGCATCAGTGCCCGCTGCCCCTCTGCCCACTGCTTCTGTGCCCGCTGCCCCTGTGCCCGCAGCCCTGTGCCCGCAGCCCCTCTGCCCGCAGCCCTGTGCCCGCTGCCCTGTGCCCGCAGCCCCTGTGCCCGCTGCCCCTGTGCCCGCAGCCCCTGTGCCCGCTGCATCAGTGCCCGCTGCCCCTCTGCCCGCAGCCCCTGTGCCCGCTGCCCCTCTGCCCGCAGCCCCTGTGCCCGCTGCCCCTGTGCCCGCAGCCCTGTGCCCGCAGCCCCTGTGCCCGCTGCCCCTGTGCCCGCTGCCCCTGTGCCCGCTGCCCCTGTGCCCGCTGCATCAGTGCCCGCTGCCCCTGTGCCCGCAGCCCCTCTGCCCGCAGCCCTGTGCCCGCTGCCCTGTGCCCGCTGCCCCTGTGCCCGCTGCCCTGTGCCCGCAGCCCCTCTGCCCGCAGCCCTGTGCCCGCTGCCCTGTGCCCGCAGCCCCTGTGCCCGCTGCCCCTGTGCCCGCAGCCCCTGTGCCCGCTGCATCAGTGCCCGCTGCCCCTGTGCCCGCTGCATCAGTGCCCGCTGCCCCTGTGCCCGCTGCATCAGTGCCCGCTGCCCCTGTGCCCGCTGCCCCAGTGCCCGCTGCCCTGTGCCCGCTGCCCCTGTGCCCGCTGCCCCTGTGCCCGCTGCATCAGTGCCCGCAGCCCCTGTGCCCGCTGCATCAGTGCCCGCAGCCCCTGTGCCCGCTGCCCCTGTGCCCTGTGCCCGCTGCCCCTGTGCCCGCTGCCCCTGTGCCCGCTGCCCCTGTGCCCGCTGCCCCTGTGCCCGCTGCATCAGTGCCCGCAGCCCCTGTGCCCGCTGCATCAGTGCCCGCAGCCCCTGTGCCCGCTGCCCCTGTGCCCTGTGCCCGCTGCCCCTGTGCCCGCTGCCCCTCTGCCCGCAGCCCCTGTGCCCGCTGCCCCTGT